>CM052093.1:19096395-19119322 GCA_028453745.1 Agapostemon virescens | reverse complement strand
CCCCCGACCAAACTATTAGAGCTATCGACATGAGCCCAACGGCAAAATCTTCTCCAACCTTCCTCTTTAAGAAGAGCACCCTGAATTTAGGCTAGCAATTCAGGGGACTGCAGAACGGTCCGTTTTATCAACCCCATTTTCCCATATTCGCGACTTTCACCAGACCGAAAATTTCAAAGTCGTGCCACTGCCACAATTCGCTTCCAATGGACCCGGGAATTGAAATACAACCTTACTATGGGTCCAGTTACTTGTAGCCAGACTTAGAAAAGAATCTGGGAAACTAAGTTTTTCGACCGATGGCTTACCCCCTCAGAAAGTAGCAGATTGGGGGTTGTCTTGTTTCACCGATCTGCACATTTTCCGTAATTTCAATCCGATCGACCTGAAAATTGCCATAAATCCTGACCGCGAGTCTAGAAACGTGTATGCAAAATTACAAAGCAATCGGAGACGTGAAATTTTTTCCCTAATTTTTCGCCATTTTTGACAGGTCATGAGTCGTCCCTTCAGCGTTTGCCAATATTTGGCAATCTTTGACGGCGTCCCCCGACCAAACTATGTATAATTCTGAATCGGTCCGGGCAACATTTAATGGGACAGATGAATTTTACAGTCGGAAACTATAAGCTCAACGGTGTTTGAACAAAAGTTGACAGAATGTTTATGAAGCTGCCATTGTAACTTGAAGAACAGAGTGCCATTGAAAGTTTAAGCATCTCTGTTCTCGATAGCGCCGTATGACTCACTGCGGTATAGCGGGGCACGTGTTCACCGATTTAATGGCTTCGACTAGCCACCTAATTTTTCCACCGGCACAACAAGTAGCCTACCGACACACGTGTAAATATATCAGACCGTAAAGTCAGCTATAAACGCGTTTAGTTTGGAATAGACCGTGGTCGTTTTATGATACCGTATTTCACCGGCCCACTTCGAGGGTCGAGTCAAAGTTGTCGTCGTACAAATCACAGACTATGCTTTCATCGCGTGCGCTTTATGCACGCGGCCTGCGGGACCGCGAGTATCGATGGGAACGAAGCCGAACGACGATAAAAGAAGCGTCTCTCGAAGGTTGGCGTCGCCGAAGACAAGGGATTCCGAATGCCGAGACGCCTACCGACGCGAGCTGCGACTCTGACAGCCTCCCGAAGCTTTTATTGTGGCAATCGTAAAGTAAGTCACCGATCACCTGCGGCCGGTTAAACGAATGTACGGCGTGGCGGTCTGACATCGCCCGGGTATATTTACACGCGAATATTTATACCGTTGTTCAGATCCGCTAGCCAAATATAAAAAGAAACTTCATTCAATTCCATCGAATCTGAACGGCGATATGATATACGCGGAACACTGTTCCGTCTGTAGTATTCTTTGCTACGTCGAGCGACAAGAGATACCGCATTCTTTGTAACATGCCGGACATAGTGATGGGAAAGAAAAGAAAAAGAGTTTGACGCCTCGAGTCTGCTTATTTTTCCTAATAAAATATCATCATTTATTACAAAAGTAATGGTAATCGTAATTTTATCGCGTTTGGGCCATTTTAAGCAGAAAAAGCGTGGCGAATCTGATGGAATCGGAAATAGAAAAGTGTTGTAAATAACAAGCTGATAGATCTAAAATAATGTAGAATAATTTAGAAGAGATTATCTGTGCGATATCAAAGCTAAAAATTGATTATTGCCTTATCGTTTCGCATAAAGCCTTCGGTTGTTTTATTGTCGTCTTTCGGATGGTGACGAAATCTTTCAGACAAATATTTTGTTAATTTCGATCCAAGTGTTCCTCGCAGCCAGGCAGTCTCGGCGTCCAGCAGGATCGACGGTGCGACAAATCTTATTTTTACTTCCGACAAACGGGGGCGTAAAGCCGGAGCCGACGGGACGTCGGAGCGGCAGGAAGAGCGCTTACGGTTTTGTTAATTAAATTTCAGGATTAATCCCGGTCGTCGGGACGCCACCGGCGAGGTAATACTTTCTCTTTATCCTGTAACAGCGAGGAACCGAGGACAACGACGTCTCCGGCACGTGCGACTGCTCGATTTCCACGGGCCTGGAAAAAGGAAACGTCTCTGACCGTCGCCTTGAACCCTGCGACACCCTCGTCGAGGCTGCGGTGCCAGGGCTTATTGTCGTTGGCTCGGTGGAACTGTCAACCACCACGAAGATACGAACAGCCGAACGTCGCTCTGATCTTTTGACGAAAGTTCGATTCAACGAAATTCCAAGGTTTGTATCCTGGTTGGTACTTCCGAAACAAATAAGAAAAATGATCACAAATCAAGTTGCAATTATATGTCGCGCATACACCAAGAAAACTATCGATATTTGTCCTCGCAATGGCTTCTACGAATAAATCAGAAACCAAAGAAATAGTGTTTCGTTTTCAGAACCAAAGAAGAAAACCTAAGTTAGATATTACTGGTTCTCATGATCTGCCAGGCAGACATTCCTCTGAAAATTTTACGCGATTCACAAGCGTCTACCTCATAAACCAATTCGAAACCAACAAAGTGATAACTTAAACTCACCCTAAACTACCGTATATACTTCAAGGCTTGTAACCATTTGTTTGCTTCCAGTGTGTAGAATCCTCTCAATCATGTCGTCCCGGAGACATTATCCGGAAGCCATCATTTATCTACGTAACGATTTAGCCGATGCACTGGCGAACTCTGTGGAATGTCGGAGTTACGTTGATCCAAATGCGAAGGGGGTGGAAACGAGGCGTTACGCAAACGTTCATCGCGAGCATAAAGCGAATCACGGTCACGAAGTGATCCCCCAATGAAATACAGACGTCGTTCCAAGACAAGGATCGGGCTGGCATCGCGCGTGGTTGAAATTCTCGAGACACGTCCAAAAATACGACAGCCCGGGGAACATTTAATCGCGAGGCTGACGTGTCGTTCGCGTTATTATCTCTGCGCGGGGACTACATACGTCGGTGGCGCGTATAAACGACCGTCGACCCAATATTAATGGCGGCAAGTCCGCGCGCTGACGTTTACCGTCTTCCTCCCGCTCGGTTCATGGAAGTTATGAACTTTTCAGGAATTATGAATCTAGAAACGCGGCCAGCTGATTTTATACCGTGGCAGGAGTCGCGTTGCTCGTCGACAGGAATCGTGACTCGCTTCCGGTCTCGTGGCAAACTTTCGAAACGCACAAAAAGAACCGGAAGCGAGCACAGCGTTGGACTTCGCAATAGCAGACTAGATTCCGAGCTGGAATCTTTAATAGAACGAGAAACGATCACCCCGAGTACAGTAGGTTAATCGATCAAATACTGTATCCCAAAATTAACGCAAGATTTGAATTCAATAGAAAACACAGTTTTTAGTCTTTAGATTGTTATTTTTCCATTGAATCATAAAGTATATAGGATAGGGTTATTTAAACGCAATCTTTCGTCGAAATTTTTCATAACCTTTCTGCATAATTGTGGCTGAATTTCGTTGATGCAGCGTTTAATTTCCTCTTGTAATGCACGGGTGGTTGTGGGCTTGTTGACATAGACCTTTAACTTCAAATAACCCCATAAGAAGAAATCTAATGGTGTTAAATCACACGATCTAGGGGGTCAATTCTGATCACCGAAACGAGAGAGTACACGACCAGGAAATGTCTTATGCAGTAATTGAATTATTTCACTAAACTTTCAGCTGTCAAATTGTTTTTTTTCGGGGTTGAAAACAATTTACTGCAAAAATGGCGGCAAACTAATAAAGCCATCGGGGAGCTGACAAACATGGTTTTTCGTGCAAGTTGCATCAGATTGGATTACGGTTCGCGTTACGGTTGTTGGAAGTAGCAGATGTCCATGAACTTGCAACCTCATTCCCGTCGACATTGATTCCGCAATCCTCTTTCAAACGTTCCTGCGTTCACACATTCCAGTTAGCTGGACAAGGCAATTTCTGCTGAACCGAAGCGTGCGAAATAAATGATATAATAAATCCACGAAATCTTTCGACAACGACGCAGATTGTACTGTCGTTGAGTGGATCGAAAGGGGTGGATTAGGCCGGCAGATAACTTTTTGCAGAGCCAAGGGGTAGAGGGACAATCAGCCTGGGCACTTCGGCTGCTTCTCGTTGCCGTTCATCTTCGCGCGAACGGCCGTAAAGCATTTGACGCGTTCTAGAGCTAGCCGCGAGCGGTTTCCAAGGGAAAAAAAAGGAGCGGATAGAGTCGCGGAGAGATGCATCGTCCAGCTGCTGGCGGGAACGGGAGACTATCCGCGTTTGAAATACGGTTGAGTCGCAGATATAAAGCATGTCGCGGGAACGGAGGCTTTACAGCGCACTAAAACCGCGGGATCGAGGATGACCCGGCGGACAAAGATTCGGCCGTCGCGTCGGAGACACCGTCGGAAACGAAGATAACCGCCGCTTCGTCCTCGAGTTACGAACTCGGCGATTGTTTGACGTACGTGATATCATTTCCCGTCGGACGCCCACGGCGGTCGAAATATCTTGGATTCGGACCCTGTTTCGTACGGTTGGACATCGGTGCTCGACGCACACAGTTGAACACGTTGTCCGACTCAAACGATAGACATTGACGCGTGAAATTACGACGATTAGATCTTTTCTGTCGTTAATCATTTTCTGGAAGCGAAACAATACTTATATTAATTTCACATGTACAGGGCGAAGGAATATTTCAAGTGGATGTTCAGTGAATAGTCTGGTTCGTTATCATTGAAGTGAACCCACTTTGAGACTTAGCAATATCTTTTTGAAAGATCGAAGCAGAGGAAAAGTTGATTTCGACATCCAAAAAAATTCTTCCTACAGAAAATAAGAGAACATCGTTCGAGTTGGTAAATGTAAACGTTGTTTAGCATTTAATGAATTCTCGAACGGTATACGTACAGAAAGACAGCCTAGTAATGGTACAGAGACCACGATTACATAGTAAATGTTTTTTACATTCATTTGTAAATTCAATTATAAGGAAGCTATCTCGTCGAGCAATTCGCTCGGTAACAGATAGAAATTAAACGAACCAAGGCAAATGGCTCGATTAAATAAACGGATGCCGAAGAGTTAATGAAACATTAAGAAAAAGTTAACCGCACCGTTGTCCGATACCATCAAGCGCGTGCACCGCGAAAAAAGCTTTTGGGATGACCTAATAATATCGTTTTATTAGCTTCCTCCGTGGTTGTAAAATGAGATACCGTTGCGCGATTAGAACCGGTCGCTTTCTTTTTACGTTGGAAAATTCTATCCGTTAGACGGGGCCCGAGAATAAGCTTTTTCCTGGTCAAGCAATATATCGCGAGAGAAAATTAGCGATCATCGATTTACGGTAGCCTCTAGTTTTTTATCGGCCCCGAGTGTTTTCCGACGAATAAAATGGCGGCGAGGTCGTAAACGAACATCGAAGGGACAGGAAGAACGATGCCACTTCGCTGGAACAGCCGTTAAGGTTAAGTCGAGTTATCGTCATGGATTTACTGCAATGGATCGGCGTTAATATATCGTTTTACAGGCTCGCATGCAATCTATTTACGATGAAATAACTACCGCCGCGACGCCGAATGGAATCGAGCTATCGTAAAATTTCGATCGAGCAGCTCGAGGAATGGGAACAACTGCGACCGAGGGCATTTACAGGGTCGACGAGAAACGGACGCGTGCGATTATTGTGGACGCGCATTTTTTCCATCTACGCCACTGGACGAAATAATATAAATTTTTTCCATCAAACTATCCACAACCTAGTCTATAATGCAGCAAACATCGGTTACCGATCGTTGTGATCGTGGAAACATTAATTATTTGCTATCGAACACGAGGGAAACGATTTCTTTGTTTTATCGAGAAGTTCATTACTCGTCTTAAATCTGGAGTGGTTTCGGTCGGTCGAAGAAAAAGAAATCCGCCAGCTATTCCTGTGCGATTCAGAGATGGAAATAGCGTCCACTGCAAGGAAGGGAGGTGGTCGAGAGACGCATTATTACCATAAAATAATGAAAAGGGACTCGGGTGCATTACGGGCCGCAGTCCATTATATGGGGTGCCCGTGATCTTTCTCTGTAGTCCAGGATATGCATGCCTCACTGGACCGATAGATAGTCCTGCAGTGACGGAGCAGGGTCGACCTCGTCCTTTCCTGAAGGGCGATTCTCGATAGTGATTCCCTTTCAAGGGAATATTGCCTCTGACCAATACACGCGTTGCTGCACACAATCAAAACGCTTCGTACCGCTTTTCCTAATCTTCACGGGAATTGCAAACTCCATTGTTGTCTACGCGAAAGTGTCTAAACTATGTATATCGACATTAAACCTATCAAGCACTAAAAGCTGTCAATATAAATGGTACATGATCTTGTTGATAGTCTCGGCGCTTTACACAGACACAATTTAATATAAACCTCAACTTCCAATTAAATTCTAAATTTCCTTAAAAAATCCATTTCGTTATTTTTATTTCGCGTGGCCTTAAATACAAATTCTTCGCAATTTTATTAGAAATAAATATTATTTCATTAAAGAAAATTATATTTTCTATACTCTTTGATACGCGACAACGTAACTTTAAAATCTAAAAAGAAGATACGCGACACAGTCTCTCCAAAAAGCTTTGCGACATGTATTAATCCTTTGGCGAATAGTCGACGCAAACTCGATTTCCATTAGCAGATCGCCTACTAGCAGAATAACGATTTCTTCAAAATCGAAGATCGAGAGTTGAAACGAATGGCTACCTATGCATCATCAAAGTGTTGGAAAAAAAATGCGACCGCCCAGTTTCGCTGAAAAAAGCAACGGCCCTTACAAATTGCTTTATTTTCAGGGAATTAGAGTTGTCCCCCGTAACAACCTGTATCGGCGAAAGAAGCGAGAATTGCCAAGGTGATTAGGCGTGATTTGCAAGTTGTTTTAATTACCGAGTCCCAACATCCGGCCACTACCGCGAACCGACGCGCTCCGTAACAGGCTTCGAACTCGTTAAACGGCGCCGGGGCTCGTAAATTGTTATTCACAGTCTTCGTGTAGACGGCCGAACACGTCATAATTATAATTCGTACAGGCTCCATTAGCCGCGCATTATTTTCTCGCGACGGTTCTTCATAGTTCGCAGGACCGTAGCACCGGATTTACGCGGCGATATCTCGCGATCGAACGAACACGGCACAGAAATTTATCGGGGCAGCGTTTCGAGTCGCGGCCTTATAAATCTGCGCGTCCATCTGCTCTTAAGCCGTCGGATCGCTTGATGGATCGCTCGCAGCGTCCCCGTTTAAATACCGTTCAAACAGACGCTGTATCTCGAATTTTCCAGTTGCTTCTTTCTGCCCCAGATTTTCTTGAATCGCGCGAAACACGCTGCCAATTGATTCCCGATGCCGTAACAGCCGAACGAAATCGAAAGAACGCGTTATCGCACGCAGTTTACATATCTTTCTCGCTGCGACTCCTGCGGCAAAATGATACCATGTGGCGACCATCTTCAATTTCTCGAAGACTACCATGCCCGCCAGAAACAGTCGATTACATAAATCAAGCGTTCATCGTTGCAACTATTTCTATTTGAATATACAAAATATATTTATTTCCGTTCGAAGCGAATGCGATAATCGCACTTTATATCCAGAAAATAGCAATATAGAACTGAATATGTTTGTAAAAATATTTAAGACAGAGTTCCATCACTTTGAAGCATTCAAAACATTTTTGTGACAATGTCTATTTTCGGACCGGCGCTACTGATTTGCTAAAAACGATTTTCATAAAATTATTGGCACTAAAAGTTAATTTATTCGTTCTTAAATGAATGAAATTATAGCGTACAGTGCAAACTTCATTATGAAATACCTTACAGTAAGTATTAATAATTCTGACAGTTTATACGAATAAAATAGGCAAGGCTTGCGTGTACCACACAAAATTCACGCGGCAGTCAACGTGTTAATAAATGTTTTATTGTTTTAATATGCTATTTGAACTTTTTCTAAGTTTTTCATAGTGCCAGATTATTTTCTACTTGGTGAAATTAAAACAATTTGACGCTTTATTAATGTTTTTCTCAAATACCATTACTTCTGGAACTATATCATGTATATATGAAAGTATATATTGTATATGCATGTACTGTAATTAATTTGGATAATCGAAATTTTACTGTCTTTTTGGAGACAGAAAATGGGTGATTTTTACCGGAGGCACGTTTAGGAATTAAGAAAAGGAGATTAACATTCACGAGCAACGAAGTCGAACCTAACTTAGCGAAGCAAGAAGTAAAGATGGCGGGAGCACGTCTCTACCAAGCGCTCGAAGGCAATTTGACGGGCCGATCAATCAATAAGCGTAGGAATATCGGCCGAATCAAAAGTAGTTGGCAATCCCCAGTGGGAAAGAGAAAAGGAATTCGTACGTGAGTACATTTCAGACCGCTCTAGGCGGCTGCCAGAGAAGTGTGCCCATCGTCCTTTACCAATAGGGAACGTGAGCCTCGTTTTAAGTTCTGGTCCTGCCAAATCCCGAACAGATTTGGGGTCTAGCCACTCTACTCGGCCATTCGTCTTCCTCTTTTATCAGTATGTGACGCACGATGGCCCTCCTCGTTCTTTGCAAACCTTCTCGCAAAAAGGTGGCCGATCTCGGCACGCGTAAATTCTTTTCAATCCCTATAAACAGCTCTCTTAACGTTAATGGTAGCCAGGACAAAATGTGACTAGTATACGTTGCTTTCCGAGCAACATTATCAACCCCTCGGCATATTACGACGAGTCAGTCTCTTGTTGAAGATTTTAAATGAAATTTAACGAATATAAATATTAGACGAAATTAAATATTGTTTATGAAAGATATAAATTGTTTTTTCCCTACGGTAACATTTTTAACGATGAAGACGCTATAATAACTTCAGTCACAAAAAGAAAATGGTACGTCAAGGGGTTAAATCCTGTACCCAGCACTGGTTGAAAATAAGAAAATCGAAGATTGAAACCACCGGTGAAACCACCATTTACAGATTGCTTATTTTACAGTTATTAAAATTGTGAAGTACGTTTTCCTGAGAAATAATCGAATCGATGTAACAAAAATCGTAAGTTTTATAAGACAACAAATACCGGTTACTTCGATGTCTCGATGGGTTTCAGTGTGAATGTTCTTCGGTATGCTAAAGGAAAGCGTTAATTTTCCCGTCGAACGTAGACGAGACGGGATGTTGGAAAATCGTAAGCTAGATCAAGCAGATCGGCTTCGGTCGTTAAACCCTTCGGCCCCGATCAGTCGGTTCACCGTCCGGTTCGTTCACGCTTTTCAATTTCTGAGAGCGTGTCGCAGCTGCGGCGGCGGGAACATTGTAACACATGTATACGCAAATAAAAGGTGTTCCTGTCGCGCACGGTGCAAGGGGACAGCCCTGTGAGTAGAGGATCGCTGCGGAAACACGCGGAATCGGCTGTGTTACGTGGCCGTGACACGTCGCGCGCGATGTTGCGACGTTCAGAACGGACGTATAGGAAACCCGGGGAACACAATCCACGCACGCGAAGGGGCCCCAACACTTGTCGTCGTCGTCGTCGTCGTGGTCGTCGTCGTTGAGGCCCCAGGTACCAGGGACCGGTAGCGAAAGGAACGGCTCTCTTCTCTCTCTTGGGACTCGCGTTAGGAGCAGGTCCCCAGCCATTCGAGCATGAAGAACTCACTGAACCATATTTAGCGGCATCGTGTTGTATTAACGCTCGTCGGGGGACCCGGCTCGATAAGACACGACGTGTTAAAAGTTTCGAGTGATACATCTACACAACGCGTGTATAATACGCGGTTGCGCGCGAATAAATAAAGATGATGTGCGAACGAGGCTCGACTCGTGGCCCGCAGACCCTCCTCTCTCCTCCTCTTCTGTTACACCTGCACGGTAGCAAGCTTGTGGGAATTTTGTGGGCGGAATGCGGCCGACGAGGATCATCGAGAACCCTCCGCCACGGATTTCCGAATGATGGTATCGGCGGCCGACATCGGAGTTTGTCGGGTTACTAATTCATTCGTTTACTTCGACACTTTCAGTCTCTTCGAAAATAATACCACTCGGTAAAGTGTACTATAGCCTGGCTGACGAGACCAGTTGCCTGACGCGAGCAGGAAATGGTAATGTCTACAATAAAATCAGCGGGCATGGTCATTGACTGTTGCAAGATATTAAATGATAGTCGATTATTAACTATTTGTTACACTTTGAAGCGCCAGTAGAAATTGGCATACCATTATTCAAAACAATTTTTATTATATTCAATTTGTCCGTAATCTATGAAGTGCTGAATATTCAATCGTAGACTTTTGGTAAGATCTATAAGTTATGTACAAGTACTGGCATCGACTCGACGATGATTGAAAACATAATAACGCTGCAGGATTTTTGTATGTTTACTAACAGCCTCGCCCGAGATAAATACATTCTGCCCGTGATCTTGGATGACCTCAATAATTCTAAAAAATGTACTTCAAAATAAAACATTGGTTGATACATAGTCTATTGTGTTTTTCGTTTCATTTTAATTCAAACTTCTATGGTTTCTACTGGAACAGACAAGAATGAACGTGATAACACAATTTCTTTTTTGCAGAAACACGTGTTTTAGATTTTGCAATTACAGCAATTATAAAGCTGCTTTTACAGAGAATTACCGACTGGGTCTGTTGAAGTGTTCGTCGAGGCTGACAAGCGTCATTCATCGAGCAGCCCTCTTTCGTCGGCGTAATCAGAAATAAACAGCGCTGGCTCCCTTCGGACAGAAATAGATTGCAGGGGTGAGCTGTGAATTATTCAAAACGTCTTCCTAACCAACCGAACGACAACATCGATTGAACTCGAAACACCGACTTGGTTTCCTGGTTGGACGTTTCTGAACCAGCGACTCGATTAGAATTGAGTTTTAATTGTTCAACACAGTGTTTCCACGATTCAGTTCAGCCTTCGTCTTCTCGACTTTCAGATTGAGTATTCTCAAAGCAGTTGTCTAATAATATATTTTTCTAATAATACTTGCGAGTCTGATTGCAATTGCTATAATTATGCAGGAACTCGCGTCTTCATTGAGTCTAGCTCTGACACTATGTCCATGCTGTACTAATCACGATGCAAACGCAATTTAAATCTAACATTTGATTTTCTCTTACTATGAATGCCTGTTTCTTTAGGTTGTTCTCTAGCGGACCTAGGACGAAACGCTCAAGAACTAGCGGGAAAGTCTCGTCCTACTGTCCCTCTACGGGCGAGAGTAGGAGGTAGAGCCGCCACAGTTCCCTCCAAAAAATCAAACATAATGACATCCAATTTCGCTGAATCTGCCTGGAGGCTTCCCATAGTCATTTTCGTAGGAACTCTCTGAATCTAGCTTCAAAACCATGCGTCATCTATTAAACACTTAACAAAAATCGGTAATTTTTAGTTAGCTCCCAAGCTACACTATTTCTATTTAGCGCCAATATTCACAGTTTAATTGTGAAAATTTCTATTTCTGCGGCTGCAAAAAGCGATTATAATCGCGTGCAGCTCTACCAAACAGGGTCAGAGGTCCTCGACAGCCATTTTCGATCAGCTCGCGCTCGATACGTCGACAGGAGTTTCTCGGTTTTCATCTCAAGAGCCGGGGAGGATCTGGCAGAGAGGATAGGCCGTACAATTTCGTGGCCGACAGGGCCACGGGTACACTTGGCAGCGTCTTCGGCCTCGAATTGTGTAGATGCGTGGTCGGTCCACGCACATCCACCAGTCGGATTATTCGGACTTAGCATATCAAAGCCCTTATCGACTTAGGCGGCCGACTCGAGTGCGGTAACCCTCCTCCGGGGACGAGGACTCGATATCCCTTTGGAAACGCCTCGGGAAATGTGAAATTCAGAAAATACATACGAGCAAGTCCCGGGTAGTCCTGACCGGTCAAGCGAACCGTAAATATGCGGCAGTGTAGCCGACAAATCACGATCCACCACCCACGCACTCGTGCACGCAGACCGCTGACTATACGTGACCGTCGAAAGTGGAAAATAGTGATCTTCGGGATGGACATGGTCAGCGATAAATCGGATGTATGACTGTTTTATTAAAACGGATACCCTTCTCGCGAGGATCCTCCTTCTATCGTCCCTCAGAGTCGCAGGAACGCTGCTCTTCTGGGAAAATTGCCTCGAAACTAGCCAATACATTTGTGAGTAACTGATAAGGTACCTCCGAACGGATTTCTTTTAATTCGATGCTCGTTAAATCTTGCCTAAGTTCGATTAAACATAATAGAATTACTCAGAATTTTTTAATTTTGCTGAAACTTCGGAGAAAAGTACGACAAATAGATCATTTAAAAGAATAGGTAAAAATTTAGATTCGGAAACATTAAATACGTCGAATATACGGGTTCACTATTTTTCTGTAAATCCTACAATTACATTTATATACGTCGAATAATTATTACAGTCTGCTTAAGGATTACAGTAGGGAAAAATTTTTCTACTTGATTTCTGTTCCTTGCAACCGCTGCAGAAAATGTTTAGTTTGCAACTCATTCATGAATATTCCACCGAGTTTGTTCGGTTAGCAACGGAAAATCTACTTTGAACTTTGTTGAACGAATTTTCCCTTTCTCCAGTGTGTGTTAATTATAATTCTGCAGTTCGTAAAAGCAATTATGACTCGGATGAGCAACTCGCGATAATTTAATTAACAATCGTCGAAAGAGGCTGAAAAAGGGAAATATCGATTGATGAGCACAATTTCCGATCGAAGTCCTTCGAACTTCTGCGAGGACAATCAAAATTAGGTCATCCTGCAAGTTTAAAGAATTGATGTATCGACCATCCATTGCAATCAATCTAATATTTAAAATTAGGGATTGAAAGAGCGAATCTTCTTCACAGTTACTATTTAAATCGATCATAGAATATTAAAACAAATATTCTGATGAGAACAGGGGTAGAAAAATTATAAAATGTGTTGCAAAAATATTGTACTCCCTGTAAGGGATGATTCCCAAGGGTATTTAAAATAACTTTTCCCTTTGCGAAAATATTCTCCGCTGTTATTTTAAGATGATATTTGCGAGAAACACGGACCAATCGGAACACGATTATTACGAACAGATTCTTGCTCGGCCAATGCCAAAACAGTTTCAGATTCCGTTACCACCGTTCCCATTGATCCGTGTTTCTCGTTAATAACTTCTTAACGAAGCAGCGGAGAAAATTTTCGCAAGAGAAAAAGTTACTTCGAATATCTTGAGAAAATTCAAGAGAGTACAATACTTTTAGGACACACTGTATCACTTCTCTGCTTCTCAGAATTTTTTCGAAACTTCTTTCGAAGAAGTACATAATTTTTGGAATGCCCTGTAAAATTAGCGATACATTACTTTTCATCTACCAAAATTATGAATGAAAGTAAATTCCCAAATCACTGCTGCTTTTTGCAACAGATGTGGAACGTTATATTTTCAAGATTCGCAGTCTGGCAATAAGAAATGTCACTTCCGGGATGACCTAATAGAATGGAACCGGGGGCGTAATCCTTTAGCACAACTTCTCGCCGATCAATAGCGGTGAGGCACGATAAATGCAGCAAGGGCCTTGCAATATAACCCGGAGGTACACAGCGCGCGTCAACTTCGCCGCAATCTGCATAACCGTGAGCTCATTACCTTTTAATTACCAGCCCCGGCAGCCGCGATGATTTTCATTGCCACTGAAACTCATCTAGCGGCGCGGTTCTCTCACAATGGAAGGGACTTTTCCTCGACAATGTTACACGCCCATTAATTTCGATGGTAACTCCACCGCTCCGCGGCAACGATGGCAGAACGGCGGTGGTGGTTCCTGGTGAAACGATAATTCTCCCCGGTGGTGCGCTCGCTATGAAGAACCAAAGCAACGGGTATTGTAAGTACGTTCAAATACGGCGTGTACACGCGAAATATCAATAAAGGGAATGCCTAATTGTATTTGGTTACGAAAACACCGGCCCGCTGTTGTTCGGCCACGAACGATTTCCACTTCCGACCGAACGTTTTGCGTGGCCGCGCACTCGTCCAGTAATTATTCAATAAAGACGCCACCAGATTCTGCAATTCGTTACTCCATCCTTAAAGAACGAATGGGAATAACTAATTTATCTTCCGCTCTAAAATCGTACATTGTGCATTTGAAAGTCTACTTAAAGCGTTGCGTCGAGTCGTTGGATCGAGAGAAACGATTTTTGCGAATTTTTCACTTGGAAATTGTTAGCTTTCATGCAAAAACGATTTTTTAATTGTTTTGTGGCGGTTGTTCCTCCCGCGTTCATCGACAGAGGGACAATAGGTTGAGACTTTCTCGCTAGTACCTGATCTGCCTCCAATTCTAAAATAGGGTCCGCTAGTCGGCCTTATTGACGAGTCCTCTAACGGACTCTAGACGAAACTCTTCCCTTTCCTTTTCTTCTTTTCTTTCTCTTTCTCTTTCCAATACATTTTCAACCGCCGCCAAAGTTTCTATTTGAGAACATTTGCAAATGCAGTAGAATCAATTGCTCATAAATAGACAATTTTTATTCAGAAGTGTACACACTAATTTTATCTATATAGTTTTGAATCTCTTATTGGATCTAGTATGCAAAACAGGTCAACCGTTTAAACTGACTGCTAAGAAAGTAGCTACATTCGGGATCCTGAGTCAAAATTGACACAAATCTTTTCAACAAATAGTTGCATGTAGTTCGCCCATTTTTCGCCCAAATGATGTTTTTAAGTTGACATTATCTGGTTCTACGTTATGTAAAGCACGACAGTGGATGTAGTTTCACCCCGAGGAACGTATAGTGGTTAAATAATAAAGGTTTAGATGTAATTGCAGAAGAGGCCGAGATGGACGGATAAGAGAGTTTCTATCGACACGCAGATCTCGGTTGAAAAGACGATATTTAAAATGATCGTAACGCTGTAATGATGTATGCCGGGGACGCCGTGATTTCGTAATCTCTCGGAATGATAGCCGCAGGCCTGGAGGCTTCGCCTGCCGACAATCTAGCCGGGTATTACGAAAGCACGACAGTCTGATGTCTTCGTTCGTGGCAGAGGGTGTCGCGGAAATTATATCGGCAGAGGCGCAACAGGATGTCCACTGGCTAATGACGGTAATCATGTCGGCCGGGTATAATGTCTTTGTTTGAAGGTGAGTAGACCTACCAAGATACTATTCACGCGACACACGAGCGGCGTTAGAGAAAACAGTCGAGACTGATGGACGTCGGTCTAGATTAGGGTCATTTCGAATGCAAACATCGAAAAATTGCACGGAGTACCTGGTGACGTTCTCGCAGCTTCGGATTCGCTGACTGTAGGGTTGGAATACATGCTGGAGTAAATAAATACGCTTACGGTTTACATACGAATTCCATTTAATGAGTTTCATTGAGAAAATCGTTCGATGACTGAGTGACTCTGAGATTTACCAAATTAACTGACAGCAAAGATTAGAATCGGAATCTTTGGTTAACTCTTTTCACTGGAAGCTATTTTAACTTCAGAGCCATTTCTTTTGACCTAGAATATTTTTATTCTATATGATTTATTTCCTCCTGTGCATCCGGATTTTGAATGCAAATATGCATTTTAAACAGTAATTTTATTGTAAATTAAGGTATGGCAATTTTTAGTGGAGCTTCACAGTCGCCATTGGGATGCTAAGAGTTAAAATCGTAATCTCTGACGAGTATTGTAAAGGGTATTAGATGAGACTATACACGAAGATGGAATAAAAATAGACATGTTCTATAATCTTTTATGTTAACCGTGGTCGAGTCAGAATATTTTCCTTCAAGACAGTGAAAGATACGATTTCATCGTTGATTCCTTCGGAACACAATGGAGGGTGTATATTTGTTAAAAAATAATTCGTTATTTTGCACGAGAAGATTCCAGAATATTATACGACGTTGATTCTTCTACTTATAACAAATTCGCTAATTGTTAACATCGCCGAAGCGAGATACGCAAAAAGGGAACAATGTAGCTCGGCAAGGCTTGCGTGGTAGCAAAGGGCCTCGGAAAAAAAAAGACCGAGTACCGAGAGTACAGAGGACTTGGAGAAGGCAAAGGGAGCAAAGGGAGCAAAGGGCTCGGCACCTGAGTAAAAAGAGGGACATGGAGAGGCGCAGAGACGGGAAAAGTTGAAAGACAAATATCGGAGAAATTAAAGGGGACGAGGGGAGGCTGAGCGATCTGAAGAATCCTGAGGAAACTTAAAAAGACTAGAAAGTAAATCGATACGCGCGGGGTGGAGGGCATGCGAGTCCAAAGAAGAACAAGAAGAACAAGAAGAAGGGAACGCTTTGAAGTGGATGGAGGAAGGTTGAAGAAAGTTGCGAGGTGTCTCAACAAATTTCCAGGAACTGTGAAGAACAACAGGGACGAGGAAGGTGGTCGCTGGACCCGTAGGAATCCAGAAGGAAGTGGAAGCAGAAGCGGCGCGAAAAAGAAGATCTCCCTTTCTCTGTGGCGAGTAGGAGGAGGAAAAGGATAAACGGGCGGAGGAGGGGAGGGAAGAGGAGAAAGGATTGCTACGGTGGGTGGGGAAGAATGCGGGAGGAGAAGAGGAGAGAGGTTAGCACGTATGATTATACACCATCACTTACGATTATGGTCGTTCGGCCGTGCGAGACCGGTGCATGCACCGCATTACAAGCTTATCGTAGGCGTATAAGATAGCTACGGGCCGCTAAATTGAGATAGAAGCGAGAGCTGGGGGCCGAGAGCGATAGGTGGCGGGCTCAAGGTATGCGAGGCCTCGGGAGAGGGGAAACAGACAGACAGTTGGTCGGTCGTCCTTGGAAGGAGACGAATGAAGGGCGAAGGGAGCAGGATCGAGAATCCTAATTAACGGCATTGATCCGCACTCATTTGCATACGTAAACAGAGGGGCCCCCGTTAGGGTAAGCGCGCCTAGAGATTCTTGGCAAATTCGAGACCGATTCCCCGAGAACCAACGTTGCTTTCCCGATTTCCAGGCTTGGCGAAACATCGCCGATCGGGTTGCACGACTTTGAAATATAAAGACGCCGATACACGCGTAGTCTTGAATTTATCTGAGAATATCTGCACGGAAACGACGAACTTTTGTTATTGACTCGAGGGATTTACTTAGTGAGCCACACTTTGTAGATTGTCGGAGATTTCCTTTCGACTTTGTACCGACTCCGAAGTATATTTGAAAATTTATTCCACAAGAACGGATTACTAGGGAGCGTACACTTTCATACATCGTTGTTTCATTTCTAAAGTTTGTAGATGGCTGTATAAAATGGCAAGCATATATTAATTTATAATAAATTTTGCGAGATTTATATTACAATATATGACCGAATAAAGAAATGTATTGAATCGATTCCTTTGCAGGCAACGTCGTAAATCCACTAATTGTAAAGTAAAAAATCTGAAGCATTCCGTTTGACCGGTTGCAATAGTTTTAACGTTAATAATCTAACCTTAGTGCGCAGACATCTTTCTTGAAGAGTTACTTAATTTCCTTTCGAATTGAGAATATTGTCTACGGCTTCGAGATAGCTCTGAAAAATAAGGCAGCCCGATCGAGCTGCTGCAGAAATGAAAATGAAATCCAGCATGGCTGCGGGTAGTCATTCTGCCTCGTCGAGATTGCAGTCGCCCTTTCACGTCTATCTCTCTTCTGGTTCTCTCCCCGTCGAGCTAGGTCTCTCGCTCTCTTTCCCTCTCGCCCTTTCCCCTTTCCAGACCACCCTCCTATGTAAACTTCGACCCCCGCGAGCCCTATCGACACCTTCCATTAGTCGGTGGCTGCGTCGAAGGGTGAAGGAGCAGGTTTTATCGCGCCGCGAACTGTCTTCGCCCGAGCCCGGAGTAAACTGCGAGATTTCACGGGTTCCCAGAAACGGGAATCCGAAGCTTACCTATCCGGCTAGCTCCCCACACCCCTTTCCTCTCTCGAACCTTGCAGAACCCTTGCTACCTCCTGTCCCTCCGTCGCCACCGTCGTCGTCGTCGTCGTCGTCGTCGTCGCCGATGCCACTTTTGCCGCGCCGCCTTTTTCCACTCGGGGTCCAGAGTGGACTCTTCTGGAAACTGAATAAAGACTATCGCCGTTCGAAACCGGAGAGGACGACGAAGCGTGGCGGATTCGATTGATCGTTCGATTACTGTCCTCGAACGGATTTTCAGGGAACACTCCTTTCTACTCAGACGAGCAAACAGGAGAAAAAATGACACTACCGAGCGGCTGGGATTTTGATGATTCTGTAGCTGGGACCTGGTTCGTATTAACAAGTGCTGTGCCGTTTCTCATCAAATTTTCAACCATACCATTTTCGACCGAAGACTGCATCATAAAATGTGTAATTGTGTCATCGATCGAGAAACGATGCTGATTTTTATGCGAAACAGAAATACCTTAAATCGATTGTGAAAAATAGAAGTGATGTAGAAATATGTAATACTTACTTCTTAATAACTTTAATGAATCGAGAAAAGTTTATTGGTGCTCTTGAATACCTCTCGAGTCTTCGCAGTTTTGTATTTTATCGATTCGGTTTTGTCATCAATTTTTACACAGATCATCAATTATCAAAAAACTAATATTGAATTTATACGGAATACTGAATCTCAATTACTACTGAATTTTCTTTCAAAATGTCTTTCGCATGAGACTTCTAACATCGCGGAGATGAAAGAACTAAAAAGAGAAAGAATTGAACTTGTACGAAAACGTTGTAATGCTGGGTCGTAATGGACCCAAACGATACATTGAAGAAACTTATCAGAATGATTTTAATGCGAGACGGTTTTAGTCTAATCGAGGGCTGCGCTCTTTCGACAATGACAAGTATTAATGCGGTTTCGAACGTTAATTATGAAATTTAATTTAGCGGTCAGTTAATATCAATAAAAAAATATGAGCTTTCGAATGTTCGGTAAAAGTTCCACTGCAGTAATTTCGCATAAATTGAACAACGTGCAATATACCGCTGGACAATCATTTGAAATCCCGTTTGGTCCGACAATAATATTGAAAATTCAATTGTTATGCAAGATAATGCATTATTATGCGCGCGTATAAATCAGCTCAAAGCTTACGTCGGATTCCAATAACAATATTCCTGTTTCAAAATGACCCGCATATTCTCTCGATATTAATCCAATGTAAAATATGCGAGAGTCCTAGTTCATGAAATATTTTTAAACGATTTAGAAAATTATAATAAAAGATGCAATTAATTAAACGTGGTAAAGCACGATCGAGGAAACGATAAAAATAAGAAATTCATAAACACGAGGAAATGCGATAGAGTATTAAATTTTTACGTTCACGCGTAACCAATAAACACAATACACAACGGAACAGTATAGTTATATTTTTACATAAAGAAATTAGTTTCACTAGGGTTGTGCAATTGCAATTCTATATCATTCTTTTTTTGTAATAAAAAGCAATATTACCACGAAATATACCTCTAAAACATCTGGTTATTTAACACTAGAACCACCGAACAATAAATCCAACGATATACATTGCTTTGTAATAATAACAAGACTGCATCAAACTTTATTGAATTTTTATTGCAACATGTGATTCATTAAAGAAGTACATTGGAAAATTACTAATGAAAACATTTTTATAACTTCAGTGTTGGTAATTCTAGTTTTAATATTTGTTTAAATTCTTAGTCTCTTTGATTCGTCAAAATTGTAAATATGCCACCTACGATCGTGGAAGAAATGAAAAACAATATCAATTCAGTTATTTATTCGTTTTAAATTTGTTCTTTCAATGAAGACTATTATTTATGCTGTTTATGGGCGAAAGGGGAAGAAAACTTCTTAACAGAATGCAACTGTGCGAACGAATGCTTGCGCATCTTAAGCGTAATCAAGACATGGGTCACCGGTGTCATATTTCAATCAAACCATTGTTATAACTTCAGTAATTGCGAAATAAATAAGTAAGCACCAGTCATTTTGACTGATTTGGTGGTACTAGCGTTAAGTTTCATAGTCTCGGTACGACTACGAGACGCACCGTTCTCACAAACCGACTGCAAAGAAATTTTGTAACTTTACAATAAACAAAGTTTGCTGTAAAATTACGATTAAGACGTTTTTGTGTCATCGGTTCCAACCAATTCCGCGAATTATATTATCCCGTCGTTGCGGAAGAGACGTTCGAAATATGGTAAGATTTTAAGCCGTGACGCGGAGCCGGGGATTTATCGATTATTATCGGGTGCATCTTGGATAGCTCTAAATCAAACACACGGCTTGATTGAAGTGCACTCGACTGAAAGGGGTAAAGGGTAAGAGGTAAGAGGCCTCCAGTCTCTCATCATCGGGGATTAAACTGTTATTCCAAACTTTCCGCGGCGCGAGCGCCCATGGATGACGACGCCCGTCGACGGTTACGACGGCGACGGCATATTGAGCGTCGCGAAATTAAAATACAGCACGAAAGTTTACACATTGGATAACGCGCGAGCCCCGCCGCCCGTCAATATTGAAACCCGGAAATTGTGACAGCCGTCCGCTTGCTTGTTCCGCCTCCGCTTCTCCGATTTCGACCCGAATTTCTCCCAACGTTTCAAATTCATAGTTTTCCGACATACTGACTCGAGCAACCAGTACACTCGACTTAATTCCACAGGGAAAAAATTGAAAGGGTTCGTTAAAGTAAGAAGAACGATCGACGGCACACGATTGCTAATTCTCGTCCCTTCTTCTTCACTTTCGACTCGAATTTTTCCTAAACAATTAAAAGAGTTCCAATTTGAAGCTTTCACTGTATAGAATCGTATTATTTCTACAATTGAGAGTTTTTAGTGTAACCTGTCTCTGGGAATTATTTTCTGAAATAATATTAGTTGCAATGCTCGCTAAACGTGGCGAAGCGATTAAAAAGGTGATATGTATTGTAAAAACGAACAGATGAACATTGAAATAGAAGATAGACTAATTTCAAATAGATCAATTTGTCAAAACGACGAAAGGAAAACAATTTTTCTTTAACACTAGATTTACCAAACCGGTCATTTTGACTGATACCTAATTTTTTCATTCGCAATTATTGAAGTTATAAAAATGTTTCCATCAGAAATTTTCAGTTGTACTTCTTTAATGACGTACATGTTGCATTAGGAATTGTATGAAGTTTTAATAAATGCAGTCTCGTTATTATTACAAAACAATGTATATCGTTGGATTTATTGTTCGGTAGTTCTAGTGTTAACGAAACTACGCGTAAATAATTGTAAAGGACGGTTCAAAAAGCGATACGAATCAGTACGTCTTTCGACGTCCGATGGAGTCATCTTGCAAAACGTGCAAGACGTTGGGCAGAAACAATTTCCAAAGGAACACGGGTTATACTCGAATGCCTGCACAGTGTTAGCTGCAAGAATCCGCCACGATCAACAGAGCAATTTCCACAAACCCGTAGATCCGGGCTGAAAGAGCAGGCCTGTGTTCCTCTTTCATTAACTCGTCTAATCGAAAACGAAAGAAACCGCAACCGTAGTTGGTCGCCGGTAGTCGCCGGGTCATGTCGCCGTCAAATCGGCTCACCGTTTCTAACACTTGCCTCTTAATAGCCGGTAATTGACGGTGCTCGGTAAATAGCCGTGCAGCACGCACGCGGTGGCACGTTAGAGCACAGCGTTCTGCAGATTCTAAAATTAAAAACAATCTTTCGATCTTATTCAATGAAACGCGCCACGCGTTATAAAATTCGATTTTCACACGGTTCGAACATAGAAAGAGATGGAGCCTGGCAATTTCCAATAGGCGAACGAGTCAACGGAACTGGATTTCAGTTACCACGGGGCTGGATTTCAGTTACACGTTTGATGTCGAGGTTCCTAGGTAATCCCCTAAGAACAGCCGCGAGACGTCGAACCAGGGGTAATGACTTCCTGACGAGTACGAGGAACACGGAGGAAAGTCTGCGCGAGGGTGCAATGGCTGAGCCCGAGCGGCACGCCGAGTGCAAGCTGCGACAAATCTATAAACGTAATGTTCAATAATGTTACCCCTGGCGAGAAACGGTATCGCATGATCGCACGGCACCCTCGACACGCGAGCCTCGAACACGCGGCCACGTTCCAGCCTGTATCAGCGTTTATTGCTTACGAACAGCCCCCGGGAAAGCCACTCTCGGATACACACCGTATTGGCGTCACCTTCCAACCTCCGGATAAGACCATTCGCGGTCGGCTGAAATAGGACGTGGAATATCCTACGGGATTACCCTCATCACGTGTCACCAGGACACTTTCCACCGAAGGCCTTGATCCGCTAGATAGAATTGGAATTGGTATCGTGATTAAAACGACTCGCTGAATATGATCACCGAACTACTCTGTCTGTTTGCGACGCAGCTGGCAAAGGATAGATCGTTGGACCATAGCTGCATCGTTACGTGCTTGATCGAGAGACACGGTAGTCGACACGAAAAATAATCAACCCTCCGACGTGACGTACGGTTGACGAGTTTCTTCAGTATAGCTGACCAAAAGTCGATTTCTTCGGACTTACACCGAATAAAAGTGAGTCGGTGTCTGGAAAACTTGGGGTAACGAGGGAGTAACAGACCGTAAGTGTAAAGGAGCCATGTTAGTTGAACTTCCGGTTCGATAATTTTTGTGTAATCGCTGTGAAAGTTTTTAGCTTCGTTATGGTGTAAACACCAACTGCGGATATTTGCAGATTCATAAGTTATTATTAAAATACATTTTAATACTTTTCCATTTTGGACCGAATATCAAAATTATTGTTCATTTTCCCCATTTCTTGGAGACCGAATTAAATGATCAGCTGTTACCTTGGGTACGCTGGAAAGAGTGTCGCAAGAAGTGCCTTCGTCAAATATGTTTTAATACGTTAAGCGCCACGCCGGTCCCTAGGGACCGGCGCTGGAC
>CM052093.1:19059330-19086395 GCA_028453745.1 Agapostemon virescens | reverse complement strand
CCTAAAGATTTTTCGCGATTTTAAGAAGGGGGTTACCTTCAATATTTAGCGAAAAATCTTTAGGTCTCCGATTCTTGTGTAATTTTGGGAACACGTTTCTAGATGGGTAGGCAGAGTGTATGCCAAATTTCAGCTCGATCGGAATCGAATTACAGCCGTGGCGCGACTTTGAAATTTCGGGGTGTTCAATGGCGAAAATGGAAAAAATGGGGTTGATAAAAGGTAGCTTCCTGAAGTCCCCTGAAACGCTACCCTAGATTTTGAGAGTTCTGCTTAACACGTTAAGCGCATTACGTTACTCGATTGTTTATACTCTGATTCGTCTATCGGCGAGCGGCCCGGCAAGGCCCGCCTGACGGCTAACCGTGGCTTGAACGGAACGGCACAGAAATTCGGCGTAGCGCTTAACGTGTTAAAAGGGTTGCTAAATAGAGTAGCGAACGTTCATAAACATTATCAATTATATCGTTGCAAGAATGGTACATCATCCGATAATTAGTACCAAATAATTTGGATCAGCATTGATTGAATGCATAAATCTTGCCTTGCTTTCGAACAGCAAATAAAACAGTTTTGCAAGTTGCTCCTCTCCAACAACGAGGCTCGACCCTAACTTGTTCGCCGGTTGATCGCAATTGTTTCATACGTCCTTATGCAATCATAATAAATCTGTGAGCATGAGTCTATCCTGTCTTAGTAATTGACAGGTAGTATATTACAGTATAACTTTCTAGTTATCGTTAACTAGGTGAAGCTTAATCAGAAATTTGAAATCGTACGTGTGCGATCTCGGACCGTGACATTATCTGTCCCGTTTCGTCGGCAAGGCTTGGCCAATCGAGATCTCGCAAAAGGCAAACAATCGCCGCGCACGATAATCGAAAGGATCAGTTTACGAATAACGCGACCCGATAGGTCGAAAAATCGTTTAAAACGCGATGGATCCTCTCTCGTCTTTATTGAATCTCGTTGCTGACGTCGATCGGCCTCGGGCTCTCGCGGATCGCGCCCCGTTCATTATGCGATGTTGCATTCTACGAGCCGGATGAAAATTCTCTTGATCTCTGACAGCCATTAGTCGTGCGCTCGTCAAACGCGAAGCGATAATTAAATGCCGGATCGGTTGCGTCGGCCTTTCGCGCGCGGTTTGCAAGCGATACTCGTTGCCCGTTCCCACCTGACGGACGCCAACTATCCAATGAATCGCCGTGTGGGGGCGGAAACCGTAATTCGGCCGCGGGAAATTTCAAAACGCGGAAGTTCCGCCATGAAGAAGCCTCGAAAAATGCTAAACAGAAACTGACGTTAGAGATACCGGTCCCTTGTTTTCTGATTAAAATGTATCCAAACGATTCGAAGCAAATTTGCTTGTGATGACTCAAACCTTGATTATGCAGACTGACGACATCTGAACTCCTCGACTACGCACTGATCAGTTCGGATAATCGAGACTCTTCCGCATCGTGGATTAACACTTTGACTGCCATGTCACCCACATGTGGGTGACAGAATTATTTGTCCAAGTTTAAAAATATATTTTTACATTACTATATTCGTTGCACTGAATTTAGTTGATGTCTGGAGAATACAAGAAGGTTGAAAGTGACCATTCGTCATACATTTTGAATTTTGACATTGCTGCTGTATTAAATAAATTACTTTGCTTTCGTTAAAGTGTTAAACGAGTGATCCAAGTCGCATCGTGTCAAAAATGTTGCAAAAATGTTAGCAAAAGTTTTATAAGAAAATAGATGAGAAATAATTAATGAGATCAAGAAATAATCTTTCTATGCGAAGTGCCACCTAAGAAGCTTTATTTCAAGACCCAGCTATTACAGATGATTGTCTCAGCCAGCTGATAAAAGCCCATAAGTTGGTAAGCAGCGGGCATTCGTTCCAAGTAATTCTTGAAGGTTCTAGGCTCGCGAAAACATCAGCGAATGCGAGAAGGCAGGATCCATCGAGAAATCCGCGTCACTCTGGTCTTAGCGGTTGAATAATGTAACGGGCATCGGGCTGAATGATTTAAAAGTAGAAGTCTTGAGCGACGTCACCGAGGAGTAGGGCGGGAACGATGGTGTCCAGAAGGGAGCGCGAGAAACGAAAAGTTTTATGTTATTCTATGCCGGGGAACAGGCCCTTTGGGGTGCGAGTAAGAGATTAACATGGAAAGTTCCAGCGTTGCTGAAGTTCGCGACCGGGCACCAGGAGAGCCGGAGCCAAATGAACCGGCGTCATTCTTTTGCCTGAATGGAAATGGAACAGTCCCTCTCCCTGTACTACGGAATCCGGATCAAAGTTATTCTCTGTCTGAATTCGAAATTATATCGTTCCGTTCGAGGGGTAAACAGACGGTCGTCGAACTGCGTTCAAGTGGATCTCCCGTCGCGATCAAAGGGACATCCGATACAAAAATATATCTAATCTCTCAATAACGCTGATGGAATACTCGGAGTCTCAACAGTTGTTACATTGTCATCGAGCACTTCGATGAGCCAGAATGACCAGCAAATGTTTCAATCAACTCTTCTCGTTACTCTGAAAGTGGATCGGAATATACAAACTTTCGAGATTCAAGGTCAGTTGAAGGTCATACCATGGTATATATTATCGGAAGCTATTTTTTCACGAAGATATATATTGTTCAGAAGAAAGAAAACATCGATGACCACAAAACTTTGACAACAAAGCGACATTTAAAGTAAACGACGACTGTTCTACTCTGGCCTCTGTATTCTATTGAAATTAGGTATAAAATACGTTTTACGTTTCCATAATTACAAATAATATTTGAGAAACGGTTACGCATAAATTAAGCATCCTGTATAACAATACCGACCATGTTATCCTGATGTTTCTTGCGTCGAAGCGTTTGCGGAGAGTTTCGACGGTTTTCGGGTTGCATAGCGTGCCGGTGACCGTCGTTTGGTCCATCAGAAGGACGAGGAGCCGAGACCAAGCTTAATTAATAGAATAAATTTCGCGAGGTGCTGTAATCTCGCATGCATTTACCTCCTTGCGAGCAGGAACGGGCTGACGCCGAGCAAATGTGGAATTCCCGGGGTGATTTACGCAAGTGGCCGCGATCAAGACTAACGAGAGCTAATGCCGGATACTTCTTGCCCTGCGGACCGTAGAGGGCCCGGAAAAAGACACGGCGGATCGTCTTCTTCCTCGCCCCTCCTGTACCACGGAAACTACCCTTGCCCCGAGTTTTTTAATTGCGCCCAAGTCCTCGGGAAAATAGGTGACATCGATGGCTAATGAGTTCCCGGAAGTTTCTTCAATTAGAGTGTCGCGGAGCCTGGCAAACTTGGCGACGCGACGTCACCGGATCCAAAACCTTTCTTGGCGAACGAGAATTCTGATTAAACGTCCGGCTATAACGTGCGACCGAATAAATGAAACTTCTCAAGGTCGACGCATAAACTACAAACCTGAAGTAAGTAAACTGTATACATACATACATATATATATATACATGTAGAGAATCAATTCACAATTCTGTATTAGTGCTAAACCGTCCTGACTCGAAACAATTCAAAATTGATTACACGTGAACTGATAACTCGCACGCAATTATTTCCCAAACTATAGGAAAACTTACCCTGTTTCCGGGTAGTCATCTTACGGCGGTCATTAATCTTCTTTAAACGGACGTGCTTGCGTTTAGCTATGCTGAATTATGAACACCGCTAAATAACCTTAAACGAATTTGAAAGGCGAAACTGTTGTAAGTCAATGAAGCCTACCTAAGCAAAAACACACCGTTCCGTAAATAATTTCCTTAAAATTGATTTGTTGTCAGAAATTGTGCAGGACGCGCAGTTCGTTGACCGCGCTTCCGCGAACGATTGAAAAGCGTTCGATTTCAAGGACGCGGTTGGTGTTGTATACGATAATTCAAATCTCCGAGAACGATACACGCGGGTATACAGCATCGCGTGTAATTGGCCGCATGATCGCCACCTGGCGAGTGATCAACCAGTCCTAAGACAGCCGGTACACCTGTCCCGAGGCGTCATAGTTGGAATTTATGCAAGGTGGAGTGCGCGGGGGAGACGTGAGTCCCTCTTGGTTTTCTGAAACGGCATGCGGAAAAATCGCGGTGTCTATCCATCATCGCGTCGCCTGGTCTGGGTCCTAGGGTAAATATGACGTGGCGTGTGCGTCGGGGGGAGGGCTCACACGCGTCCCGACGTCGAATCGTCGCGCCACGCCGCGCCACGCCACGCCGCGCCGCGCCGAGTCGGGTCGAGTCGAGTCGATACGGCGCGACCGGTTACGTGGCGTTCATTAGCAAGCGCGACTCGTAAAAGCGAAACGGCTTGACATTTAACAAGGAATCGATGAAAAGATAAGTCCCCGTGCATCGCACGAACCCGGTAACCGGCCACCGTCTCTCTTTCCAAGGCTTTCTTGGTCTCTCCCCCGCCGTGGCGGCTTTCGTCGTCCCGATATCGCGACGTAACCGGAGAAATCAGCAGAAATTACGTGACCGTTATCACTTATCGCTTGTACTACAATTATGTAGGGACGATTAAGCGTGTTTCTATGGGTAGCTTTCCGCCGAGACTGCGGAAACGGACACCGGGTGGGGACAGGCCTGGCCCCACCAACTCGCAATAAAAAGCTATTTCCCGTCGTAAAAACGTGACACGGAGATCGAGGGAAACGCGTGTTCCTTAATTGAAGAACCTGCTTTAAGGGAGGAAACGTCCTGGACTCGGTGTGCCATCGTATCGCGCGCTTACGGCGACAGTAAAAAATGTCGCAAGTTAAAAAGCATGCTTGCCAGAAGGAACGAGAGAACTGCTGGGCTAACTTGATTACTCTGCGCCCTATTAATCAAGCATACGCGCAAGAAACGTAATGCTTACAATGTAATATTCCGTACTTTGGGAAAAGCGTGTCACGGTGGTCCTCTACCGATCATGTTATGAAAATAAATGAATGAGATCACGTTGAAGGGTGAAAACAACCCTCGAAAATAGGGGTAAGAACCTTCCTTTCGACATCCTGAAAACTATTAGAGGTAGGTTGTAGTTCTTCGAACTCAACCTACGAAGTTCAGAAAACGCGACTCGCACGAGCAGATACGTGCAAGCGCAAACAGATAAAAAACAAGCATAACGATTAAATTAACGAAGAATTTACTATACGGATAAATTACCCTCGGCAAGGTTTTCTTCCACATCGAATGAAAGTTATACTGTAATGAAAGATTGTTGAAAGCGTCAGGATAAAAATGGCGAGAAATGTTGAACCATATAAATTGTGGTTTTGTTTGAACGCCAAACAGTTATGAGCAGTGGTTATCGATGACCATATCCGACACCGAATAATCCGTCGATCTTTATAGTTGATTCAATGGCGTCGGGGAGGACAGATATCCTCGAACGTTTTTCATTTTCCAAGACAGGTGAGCCCGGAGGGCTGTTTGCCTCGTCCTTCTACAGCCCACGGTTCCCTGCAACCTTCGACAGTCCTCTCAGACCTCTTCTGGCTGCCTCACCTTCGCGTCTATAAATAAAGGGAGGCGAAGTAAGTGCGGAGCCGGTAGGTTGTCGTCAGAGTCATTAAGGGTAGTGCTTCGGTTTCCCTTGGAGCCGCCACACGTCTCTTCTTAAAAGTGTGTGTACACCCCACGTACACAGCAATGTGTAAAGAAAGACAGAGACACGGATAGAAAGAGAGAGAGAGAGAGAGAGAGAGAGAGATAGCGAAATAGGTGAATTCGAAGGAAGAGAGTGCGTCACTGTCGATGGAAAACGTTGAAGACTAACTGACATTGGCGTAGACGCAAGGATCCCAGCTTGTTATTCGCTGCGACTCAATTTTCGAGAACAGCCCCGCTGATTTCGATCAACGCACGTTGATCCTGACCGGTAAATTAAATACACTGTTTCATGGTCGCAGTGCAATCGAAATTTTTTTCACAATTCTAATTTTAATAAAAATCCTATGAAATCGAAATAAAAATACTGTTATTATTGGAAAGGAATATACGCGAACCTCGTTCGGAGCTCGATAGTTCTACAGTAAAGTCACGTTAACTGCCAGTACCTTGGGTCCGAAGCGTTGTACAATAAACTCGTTTTAACTGCTCGAATAACTACAAAATAACTGCCACGGTATTATCTACACTACTGCGGGGTATGTACCTCGAGAGACCTAAAATTTCGACTCGTGTCTATACACGATAACTGCAGCGTTTCTCGCAGCAAAATTCTCAGCCTGTTTTCTCTGTTTTGTCTTGTCGTACCAAGAAGACATTGAACAGAATACAATTTATATTAAAATCGTATGATCGTTCGGTCTCCCTTCTTTCAGTGTGCGTCTGCCAAGGCATGGACGAGAGAATCGCGGCGTGTTAGCAAAGATTCAAAAGTTTGACGAGCCGGGACAGGATACAGGCGTCGTTAACGCAACCACGTTAACGCAAACCTCGGTTATGGAACGAAGGAAACTTGATAAGCGCGTGGAGAAAAATTACGCGTAGCCGCAGATAATTTGCGGGTGGGTATTAATAATTCATGGCAGGAGAATTTTGACAACACGCACCCGCCCGGGCAGATACCGCGTCCGCGCGCTGGAACATTTCGTTTAATGGCCACGTTTAAAACTCGACAAGGGGTGGCTGGAGAGCAAGTTGGCATTAGCAGTTACGATCGTGGCCCGGTGTCCCCACCTCTTTTCGTCCGGGTCGTAAAACCTACTCCCCGGGAAACGGAAGAACGCGACCCTCGCTGCCTTGCACGCGAAAACTACCCCCCGAGCTTCTTGACGAATTCGGAAGCGCGACGATAACGCGTTTCGGGCTCAAAACACACCTGCCCGACGCTATTTTGTCCTGCAGCACCCACCCAAAGTGACAGCGTTCTCGGAATCGTGCTCGTTCGATCAGGCGCATTTTGCAACGTGTATTTCCTCGTTTAACACTGAATTTACCAGGCGTAGTCGAAAGATCGTTTCCAGATACCTTAGTGCGTATTTATTAAAATTTTAAAAATGCCTCAATTGAAATTAATAATATTATTATTAATACATATTGAAAGTAACGCATATTATCCACTTTAGTGCTCGGTAGGTTTAATGCTAATTCTTTACTCTTCGCGATGGCGTCATTAGACCTATACAATTGGAATTAAACTGCGGGTCTTTATGCAATAATGTTCTCAAAAGACCTGAAAGTCCATTTAAGCTTCGAATTTTTCTTTTTTAAAATGGTCTAGGGACAATGATAATACTTTCCTGCATGAATTTTATAAAGCGGATAGTTATATAGAAAGGTATTTCTTTTACAAACTAGATGTTAACTTGTTCATAATAATATACACTAAATTTTCTCGTAAATGCAATAAAATTCATTTTGTTAGATTTCCTGCTGCTTAGATTTTGGTTTATATTGCGTTATTTACTTCTAAATCTGTTGAAAGCAGTTAGTCTCAAAACTTCTGGTAATTTGAAGCGTCCTTTTAAAACAACACAATGGTAGGGTGCGCCATTGACGGGTTTCCGGTAGTTACGGTGTCAAAACGAAAGAGAAGAACAAAATGTACAAAGTTGGAAGTTTGTTCATCCACTCGAAAAGCGAGCGAAAGTTGCAGTGTCCAATGAAGTTCTATTTCACTCCGACGTGAAAGTACGTCGAGGAATCGACTTTTTCAAACGGGAAACGGATTTCTTGAACGTTCTGATAGCACTCGGAGCGTTGAACCGTTCCGAGGATGTAAATGCTCGTTCCTAAATCGCCATTAAAGCATGATCAAGGGAATATCCATCGAGGCAAATGAATTCAGATATGAACGACGCGATGTAATCTATTTTTGATGCAACGAGGGTCCCCGACGGAAAGTTACCCCGAGGTGGGAGACCGGTAGAGGGTGGGGGGTAGTTACTGGTGCTAATGTAGTTAAAAAGTGATTAAACCAACCCTTCCGTGCGCCAAATGTGCACTGCGGTATGAAATAGTCGCGGGTTCGGCGTTCCGTGGACACGGTTATAAATGATCCTGACGCAATCTAAAAACATTCTGCCGGTCAATAAACGTTCAATATTTGACGAGGAAACACACATACGCCGTAGCGACGCGTTCACGTTCAAACATTCGCACGAATGTCGAAATAAATAAATAAATCGAATTGTCGCTATTACATAACGAGGCGATTCAACGTCAGAATGTCGTGCTTGGTTTGAATGTTTATCCACAATGTCTTTAACCTGGACCGTCTCTAGTACAAGCCAGAACATGCGATGTGGTAACGTCTGTGATCAAACTACTTTACGATTTAAGATATTGTACACAATACTGAACAAGGTCATGTTGACTCGTGTACAAGTAAATTTACCTAGCAGGTAACATGATAACGAGACTCGCTGCTGTACAAAGACAATTGTACAAATAAGATCTTTACATTACAATCACAGTAAACAACGCAAACGACTTCAAATCGCCTCGAATTCATTCTCGTAAGACTGATGACGGCGTTGCTCGGACTATCTTCCGGTCTGTACTAGAGACGACCGTGCTATAGTTCATTATGGGAACCCTCACTGCGAAAATAGTGCGATTTCCCAGCGCAATTCTCGTCGCGACGACTCTAATTCCGATCATCATCTTCCGAGAACGACCCTGACGTCCAATCTGCAACGGAAGACGATGCTTTTTCAAATAAATATGAAATAATTTTTTTCGAAATCGAAGATTTCTCGCGAATAGAGTCGTCCGCTGGCAATTCCAGCCTGCAAGTTTTTCAAAAGAATAGTTCCGGAGCCACGTCGGGTTTATGTTTACGAGGGTCATTTTGATTCAATTACTCAGCCAGGATGAAGCCGTTTGGCGCGCGCGAATTTACGAACGCCCGCTGGAAAGCAGTATAAAACAATTACAGAGAAATTTATCGCGCTGTAAACTCTTACGGTAGCTTTCATTCGTGCTACTTCCGCGGGCGACGTGCTTTCGTTATTTTCGGAGGAAGTGCCGGAATAAACCACGCTGAAAGTCAAACTTATATTTCGCCAATGCTCCTCCCACTTTCGGAATATTGACACAGTCACCAATACATTTGTCATACATGATTGACACCATTCTACTTCTACAGGCTGTCCCAAAAATGTTCGTGTACCTTAGGAGAGGTGATTCCTCGGTTTCTTCTAAGAAATTGTTTCATTTGCGAAAATGTACGCGGTTTCAATCGCGGTAAGTTCAAACTCAGACAGAATTTTTCAAAGTAGCATTTAAAATTGCATCGACAAATAAATCGCTAAATACCAGTTTGAAAAAATTACAGCTTGAATAAAAGTATCATTCTACTGAAATTTTCCTTATAAATTGCAATCTTTTTTTGTCTACGATAATTGTCGCGTCTTAAAACCTTCCGGGCGAAAGGACAAACGCGCCAACGAGGACAGGTAAATTCGCCCCGCTACATACCGACCATAAACCCATAAAACACCCCATGTACCGCGACACCGCAAGTCGAGAAACCCAAAAACTGCACAGCTGAGCGACACATTTACAAACCTGTTGTTCCGTGTTAGGCGACAGAAAATTACATTTACAATCGCTGTGGCCCTGCGAGACTTTTTATTATTTCCACTACTTTTCCCGACACACCCTATAATCAATCGTAAGAATTATTAAAAAGATCACAACCCACATTTCCTAAAATCAAGCTTTCTTGGAACGTTACACGACTGCACTAAACTAGAACATCCTCGACAACCGAGTCGTCAACATAACATAATAACCGATTATGTTATTATTTTCCGAAAAGGAAAAAATAAAAGAGGAGCGTTTCGTCCTGGGTCCGTTAGAGGACTCGTCAATAAAGCTATCTAGCAGATCCTGCCTTAAGGAGGAAGGAGGATTAAGTACTAGCGAGAAAGTCTCGTCCTACTGTCCCTTTGTCGGTGAGCGCAGGAGATACAACCGCCACAAACTTTACAACCATTCTTCGTAAATCCCTTCGAATCCAAATCGACATCGCGATAATATTAGAAAATAGAGGCTTGTCTCTCTTTACTAAGCATCATTTCCAAACTATATTTTCTAAATTCGCATTGTTTCCAGAATTAGCAGATATTGTAGCGCGAAATGTTACGCTGTTTATCACGGAACGTTTTTCTTCTTATTCAACTTGTTCGAAAAATATTTCTATGAACTGCGACGAGAAGAATGATATGCAATGGCATGACGGAATGCAGAGTTGCAGCCAGTAAGGGCACGCCTGATGCGTTGCGTCGAAGGATGCATAAAGATCGCGGGTTTTGCAATGGTAACGAGGTAACGGCGCAGCGTCGACAATTTTCTCGTGTTCAAAAGTGCACAAAGCCTCGGCGCGCGAAAAAGGACAGCGCGGCATTTGGGTAATGGCGGTCTTTTACCGGGGACCCTTCGCCGTAATTTTGCACACGGAGAACAGGGCATGCACCAAGTCAAAACACACGGGGCCGGCAGAGAATCGGCAAACCGTGTCACACGCGTAACGACGTAAGAGGGACCTTCTGGAGGGTGTAACCCCTTCTATCGCGGTGAACAAACGAGGCGCACGCATAATTTTTGCCATGCTCTCTCAGAGTCAGCCAAGCCGAGCCCGGCCGTCTCTCGCCCCTCGCAATTTTCTAACATTTGGGTATCGCATAATGAAGACGAGTCTGTTCGCGAGACCGAACACAATGCCGGCAACGAACAAATATACAAAAGGGTGTGCCGGTGTGGTCGCCGCACTGGTATTCCGACTTTCTTGCTAATGTTTCTGCCGACAATGGCGTAGAACCGTACGCCCTCATCTGTCTTCCCTTCTTCGCCAGGAATTCCACCGTCGCCGATGTCGCGGCAATAATATCACGAGAACACTGCCACCGACTCGTTAGGATCTCGTCCTTTGATCTAACTTGGAGTAGAGCGAACGATGTTCTCTGCTACCTTTCGCGTACCAACCCTTTGCATTCGAATGGCGACTTTGAGGTGCCACTAAAAACTGTCTTACCATTATTCAAACCAGTTTTGTACCACTAAATTTACCAATGCTCAATGAATTACTAAAAATTCATATATCCAACTAGAAATCGAGGTTAATTCCACATGCATAATATACAAAACTTTAAGGTATCTCTAAGAATTGTCATACCCTTATTCAAACCAGTTTTGTAATACTAAATTTACCAATGCTCAATGAATTATTAAAAATTCATGTATAGAACTTGAAATCGAGGTTAATTTCATGTGCATAATATACAGAATTGTAAGGTATCCCTAAGAATTGCCATACCATTATTCAAAACAGTTTTGTAGTACTACATTTACCAATGCTGAATGAATTACTAAAAATTCATGTATAGTACTAAAAAGCGAGGTTAATTTCACGTGCATAATATACAAAACTCTAAGATATTGCTAAGAATTGTCATACCATTATTCAAACCAGTTTTGTAGTATTAAATTTATCAATGCTCAATGAATTATTAAAAACTCATGTATAGAACTTGAAATCGAGGTTAATTTCATGTGCATAATATACAAAACTCTAAGATATTGCTAAGAATTGTCATACGATTATTCAAACCAGTTTTGTAGTACTAAATTTATCAATGCTCAATGAATTACTAAAAATTCATGTATAGTACTAAAAAGTGAGGTTAATTTCACGTGCATAGTATACAAAAATTTTAAAATATCCCTAAAAATTGTCATACCATTATTCAAACAAGTTTTGTAGTACTCAATTTATCAATGCTCAATGAATTACTAAAAATTCATGTACAGAACTATAAATCGAGGTTAAGTTAGAGTTTATTAAGTTTACTATTGAAAACTGCTTTCATAGTGTTAAATTCATCTGTACACAATGAATTACTAAAAATTCATGTACAGTACTAGAAATCGAGGTTAATTTCACCTCCATAATACACAAACCTCTAAGATATCCCTAAAACTTGTCATAATATTATTTAAAATAGTTTTCATAGTATTAAAGTCGTCAGTATACAATGAATAGCTAAAAATGCATGTATGGTACCAGAAAGCAGCCTTAATTTCGCATACATAATATAAAAAGTTTCATATAAGATAAATATGTTTTAGGTTATTACAGATATCTTCAATTACTTTCCGAATTACGGTATCTTCAAAAATAAAGAAACAACTTACCGGATTACTTGTTCCACAAAGAGCAGTTTTGTCGTTTACGATTCCTTTCAAGAAACTTTATGTAACCTGGCCGTCAAGTAACGCAGTTTTTAATGATACTGTATATCGATTTAATTTTTATTCGAATAGAATTAGTGAAATTCTGAACACGGCGGTATATCAATTCACATATAACCTTACCTCTCGTTCTACTTACAAGAGATGAATTCAAGTAACAGTTCCCGAAGATGTCGCCGCTATTCTCTCGTCCCATCAATAAACGTTCTCGATATGTGCTGTAAGTATTGAATCTCTTGTTTCGCTATGAATCGAGGTGCTGCGAAACACAATATCGGGTGTGTCACCTTTGCTCCGTCGTCACGTAATTACTCTTTCGATGAAATTATTAATGACCGAGGATCGTACGAAGTTTCCTAACAGTTTCCGCGGCACACTCACCGTGCTTATCACAATCAATACCCTCTGCTCGATTGTATACCGCTCCTTGACATTAAACAAACAAAGTACTCGATGAACCGATCAATGGTAACTAACCTCGATGACGACAGACGACAGAAATTATAAGAAAGGTGTTGCCAACCCGACAACAAGAAAGTGGCGCGCAATTTTTATATTACGTGAGTTTTGGAACAACCTATATTCATCGTACCAGGTAAATCCGATTGAACGTACTCAGTGATTAAACATTAGTTGACATTTTTATTAATTATTAATAAAATATAATAGAATTATTATATATAATTATAATATAAAGTATTAGAAATATTATTAATATAATATAATTTATTAAGCTTTGTATTGATAATTACGTTATCGATGAATCTGAATACTGATTTCCAATTATAATTATTTTTCATTATTTCAAAACTATAAACTGTAAACTATAAACTATAAAATATAATTTTATATAATAAAATATTTTTCATTTTTAATTATAATTAGTTAAATTATATTATTATATTATTTTTATTATGCAGGAAGGTCGAGAGGTTTAAAAGTAAGCCGTAATCAGGTTAACAAAACAGAAGAAAATATATTTATGTGGAATCAGGACTCCCCAGACGAAATATTGGTTAGGTTATAAGGGTTCCGTGGATCAGTGCGGTAGTTGATTGGCTACGACCAGAAAGTCCCAGGTTTGATTCCTGGTCCAGTGCCCTTGTTTTTTCTGCGATACTCTAATTGGTCTCAGAAGTGGGAATGAGGGAACGTCCATTTCCGCATGGTGGCGCTGAAGACAAAGTGTTTGACGTTGCATACAAAGTTGAAGTTAAAGATGGTTTTGTGTCGATGGCGCTGAGGCTACAACGCAAGAAAACAATTACGACGCTGTAACGGATATTCGGGAGCGAATGTGTCATTCAAAAGAGGTGCCGAATGTGCGATCAGGACGGACCAGACCAAAAAATAGAGACGTTCGGTGATTAGGGTAATTAATATATATATTAGGCTTGTTAACGGGGTTCTTCGCAAATGTTACAACGACGCCAGATCACTAGCTGCGTTCCGCTGATGCGCGTGCGTCCATCAGAAAATGAACTAATTGGTGAGTCTCAACAGTTTTAATTTACGATTCTTAAGGTTATAAAGATGCAATTCGCGAGGAATTTGTTCGACAAATTCATTTCTTTGGATACGTATCTACAATACATAATTTTCATTGACTTATTATGAAATAATATAAACCCAATGTTACGTAATCGGATCATACCCGAACGCCATTGGTAAGTGAATTCGAACAGCCGGAAAATCGTTTTTTGTCCACTTCTCATTCGACCCATAAATCCTCGTTGAAAGTGCTGGTAGCCAGCACGTTTAACGCAAGTTTCAGCCGCGGATAGAGGAAGTTCCTCTCGCAAGAATGTAGATTAGTTTCCGCCATAAAGAAAATATGTACTCTTCGGCGGTCGGAGGAGTTAGCTCCGCCGGTGCTCGAAAGTATGAAGTACCCTTCGTTCATTAGACCAACTTTTTCGACGTGGACAAGTTTATTTTATTCGAAGTATAACACGCCGTGCTAGGAATTAGTTGGCGGAAACTTGTAATTGCATCGTGAATATATTTCCGCGAAGTTTACCCGATACCGGGGAGAATAGTTCTTCCCGGCCGATGTCGGTCAAACGAAGTATCCCAAAATTGCGGGACACGCAAACGAGACTTGCCGGGGTCCCTTCGACGAAAAAACAGCCGCGTCAGACGCTCGTATAACGACAATTTCGAGTTTACGCGGGTGCGTAGACGGTCCCAACGATTCCCCGGGGAGATTCAGCGAGCTCTGAACTCGTTCATAAATTGTAATACTCACTTTTGGATTGCTTCCAGACGGCGCGATGTAACCGGGAACCGACGCAGTCGGATGAGCGAGCGAGAGAACGATCCCGGGAGCAAGAATGCCCCTCGTACACTCCATTTCGATGTCACAGCTTGCGTTTATAAGCGCGAGACCGTATTATAGTAACTGACTGCGCCGGTAATGACCGAAACATTCGCGCGCTCATGCCGCCGTCGCACATTTCCCCGTTCTTTCCGCCCGAGAGTGCATCGGAGGTGCTTAAATCGTTCCAACGGGAACGGCCTGTCGATTTTTTATCGCGTCGGGGATTTATCTTGTCGCCTACGATCCGTATAATATCACAGTCAACGGTGTCGAGTGTGTTTCCGTGTTGCCAGGATTAATATCCGGTGTCGAAATCCATTCGGCACGTTTTTTTTTTAAGAAAGTGTGTACATTTTTCTCCCGTCGATAGTTTACCTGCTGCCTTGTTAAATGTTTTCGAAGCTCTGCCAACCTGGTAACCTTGTTATTTATTAACAACGGGACATTTAAGCAATAGCCAATCCTTATGGTTCATAATTTTCATATACTTTTCAACTACTTCGTTTATAGGAACGCGTTGTTTACATAAATTATTAGTTAACGGAGTTTTCACCGTATATTATAATCTAATCTATGTTAGTGAACACGATTGCACTGGGATTTTCTTTTGTTGGAATTTTTGAAGGTTTAACAAACGTTTCTTTCATGGAACGAATCGGTAATAGATAGTTAGACATATTTAAATACTCGTTTCTCTCATTTCGAGTGATGGTCTGAAGAGAACCATCTTGTATAAACATCAGAAATGCGCGTAGTGAAATATATGAATCAAACGTTAGCGGGTATTTCATCATATTCCGTTTATACGTCTTAGATAGTCAGCGTTTCTTTGTTGTGTTTCTTACGAGACGCGCAACTGCATCGCCACAATGCACATAGTGCTCGATGTGCCTCGCGAGGAAGTAGATACCGCTTATGCATTACGATGGAACGATTCCCGGGATATTGTAGGCAATTGCAGCGCTGTATATTGGACGGTAAATAGCAGTACAATCGGAATAAATAAATGTTTGTCGAATTCGCGCAGTGTAACTCGTTGTTACGCGATTAAACCACGCCGAGCGTGTTAAATACACAACCACCTTTATCAGTTTATTGCTAGGAAAGGATGAAACGCTGGGAAACGTGGAATATAAGATCACTGAAGTTGCTATTGTATTAAGAAGAATCTCATCTAGCTATTTTCTGAAAAAAGGAACAAAAAATGTAGCAACGTATCTGTTATGAAAAAAATTTTTTTGAAAGTTCTCACCGTCGAGGTGGCGCCACAGTTTCTGAAATGTTTACACCTTCACCGGACTTAATGACTCGTTCCACAAGGTAATTTCGATGCAACGCGTATTAACTTCGCAGGGGAGCTAATAATTAATCACGCAATTCGATTTCAGTCGCGCGCGCGCGCTCGCGCTAAGCATTTCCGCGTTTGATAATGACGTTAAAATCATCCGATGCATGCCGACGATTTACGCAATTCGGGCGAAACTGCTGATAACCAGGCTGAAGTAATGATTTTCATTTTGAACACGATATTGTTGTATGGTTCGCATGAATTCGCGATACCTCCTCTCCCTTCGTTGCCCCGTGACTTGCATCGGGATGCGCGCACACAATCGCTCGAACTTGGATATTATTAGCAAATAATTATACCGGATCCGATCTGCAAAGTTTACACATTTCATTGAGGAAACTCTAGAGATTGCCCATGGGCTGTTTTATCGTACGAATTCCGCGAACTTCATTCCCGCATGAAACGCATAACGCAATCTACGGAAAGCCGAAGATAAATTACGGATGATATAATACGTGCGAAACGATTTTTAATTTAATTAACGTATCTCTGTTCAATTTTTTCAAGCAACTTCCTTCCTACGATCAAACGAGATTCGTTTTCTTCAATTTCTCCAGCCAATTCATAAACAAACGAATTTTAACCGATCTTAACACTAGACCTACCAAACCAGTCATTTTGACTGGTCTCTAGTTTTTTCTTTCGAAAATTATAGAAGTTATAAAAATATTTTCATCAGAAATTTTCGGATGTACTTCTTTAATGGCGTATACCTTACAATAAGCATTGCATGAAGTTTTCATATTAGTTTTAGCATTTCATCGTTGTTCTATGAATAAACGAGAATTTTCTCAAACTGATCTATAAAAACAGCATTGGAAATATTACTTTTTATACAGTCAGTGTAAAAACTATTCGTACAACACTTAAAAAGGAACAGCTGCTTAAAAATTGGATCAAACAGCATGTCTTTTTTGGAAGATTAATTTGCAGAGTAATGTCTATAGCTTTTTTAAACATTACCCGGTGTATATAACTCTCTTAATTTTAAATGTTTGTTACAGGCCCATATAAAGAATTTAAAAATCGTGACCTACATTTTTTCTAGTAATTGCGACCAGTGGCGAATAAAAGAAAAGTATTTACAGACTGGCTGGTAAACTAATCTTTCGAACACCTGAAAGAAATGAAGCCTTTCGGTCAAAATTTAAAAGCGTGTAGGTACGCGGGAGAATCAAAACGCTCGAGTTTGTCGTGAAAGGAATTTATTGATCTTTTCGAGGTCAGTTGTCGATTGTCGTTTGCTTTGTTTCTACGAATGTCAGACGCCGCTTATCGCTGGTGGCAACTGGAGTGTCTCTCGAGTGTTCTTCATATAAACAATCGGCGACGCCCTGACGGCGTGCACGTGCACGGGTCGCCACAAGCGTAATAAATGTCAATAATTGGCATATCAATTTCTTCGAATTCAATCCAAAAACAAAACTTACGCTTGGCTAGTCACCTTTCGAATGGAATGCGGGGCTTTGAAATTGCGCCGAGTACGACGAAATACTATTTCGTCCCCATTTTATTGGTTGCAACACGAAGCGGTAGACGAACGACGATCCAAAGGCGGAAAGGATCGAGAGCTAAACGACGGTAATCCTCGATCGCCGCGTTTCCTCATTACAAGATCGGCCGCTTTCATTCGCGCGCGATCAGTCCCGCGCCCTTTTCTTGGTACACGACGTCCCTCAAAGGGACACGTACCAGGGGTCCCATGGAAATAATTTTTTTGCCGAGTCCGTCCGGCGAGGCCGGTCATTTAAGTCCCGGATTTTCTTGAGGACGTCACGCGTACATAGCAAAAAATAATATTTACGGGCGCGTACAATATGTTCAAGCCGCGGCCCCCAGCCCGTTCTTGTTCCTTTATTTGCCATAACTCAGGTCACGCGGGGAAAAAAGGCAGCCACGAGACGATGGACGAGAAGAAGAAGGAGGAGAGGAAGAAAACGGAGAAAGAGGAAGAGGTAGAGGAGGAAGAAGAATAAGAGAAGGAAGAAGCAAGGAAAGAGGTGCCCTCGCGCAGGAACGCACCGGGGCCTTTCCCAAAGTGATTTATTTCGTTTGGTGGCCGCGAGCATGCGCGAGCATTCGAACTTGGCAATTTTTGCCCGGGCTAATCTGAAGAAGCATGAGCGTTTAACGCGCGCTAAGATGTTATTAATCACTCGCGGCCGTATAACGTGTAGGAAGACGAAAACCGTGCTGCCAGAACGGGGCAGGGAGAAGGAAATGTTGGGAAGGGGCGGGCAGGGTGGTGAACGGGGCGTAAAGGGGCTGTTTAACGTCGACTTTTACACGCCGGTACCCCGGGGCGACCGACAACCGGCCGCCTTGTATTCCATCGGGCCCGTTCAAACCCCGATTCCCCTAGAATTGAAATAATTCAAATCCTCTGGGGGACGGTTCCCCGGTTTCTGCTCAGCTCGCACGCGGAAAAAGATCCTCCGCGTTCCGGGAGCGAACGGCCAGATTCCGTTCCTCCGAGGAAACTAATGGGGCGGGGGGAAGCGAGGCACTGCGCCGCGAAGATTAACGATCCAACAGTGAATGCTCGATCTGTCGTTCTTGGCCGGCATGGAAACGCGCGGAAATCAAAGGCCGAACGATGCGGAGGCTGGAAATAACCGGGGGGCCCCGCGGATTTATTCAATCCTGGCGCCAGAGTGGCCATTCCAGCTTCGCGGAACACACCTAACACGCATCGTGCGATGTTTTCTTTTTCTGCAGTCTAACTAAGTGGTTCTAATAGAATTTGTTGCGTGCACGTTTTCTATTACTTGTTCGCTCCCCGAAAACTTTCTCACCAGCGCATTAGACCTGGCACAGTATCTACGACACAAAAAGCAATCATAATTTCAGCCAAAAATAAAAATCATATTTGCATTCGGCGCATAAAACAGAGTACAATGATACATAACAAGTGACAGAAGCTTGAGAGGGGGTAATTCGAAAGTGTTGCGTGCACGTTTTCTATTACTTGTTACAGTTAAACTCGCACTTCAAATATTAAGAGTGGACTGTATTTCTGATGATAGCACACAGGATGTAGAGGTGTTATACTATACTTTATTTAATTCGAGTGTAGAAATCCAATCTAATATATACAACAGTGACCTCTTTTTGATTGCGAATGTTGTAGAAATCTTGTCTCCGCCGCTCCGTCTTACTATTTATTCGCTACGTTGGGGCGTTTACAAAAATGGTACAAAGATTTGATTCGGTAGTGGAAAAATGGAGGGGTTAGCAAAATCGTTGACCAGAGCTCGTGGAGTGGGAGCAAGGGTTGTTGACAAAAATGGAAATTTTCACTTTTCCGAACGCTCGTCCGAGACTCCTCGCCGAATGACTCTCGCAGGTAGAGCCGCAATTTAGAATTAGGACCCAAGACTCCGCGCTTTGTCATAATAAAATAGAACCCTCCGCTGGCAACGGGTCGTTGGAACATCTGGCTCGTTATGGGTCAATATAATAATAAATAATAATAATAAACGGATGCATAAAATGTTCTTCGAAATTAAATAACGATACAGGTAAAAGTATACTCGTCTGCGGAAAGATCGTCGAGGTGTCTCGTATACTACGTTAGAAACGAGTTCCGATGTTTCGCTTCTCATAGCAGAGTAATTATTCCAATGCTCGGTCATTCAAAACCAAGAAAGTCTAAAGTGTGGCTTTTATTAACTTAATAGAATTTCCATAATGATCCCGACAGCAGCGTAATTGTCCCTGGCAAGATTGCCGAGATGTCTCAAACTCTTATTCTGTATTAGTAATGAATTCCAATGTTCAGCTTTAATGGTAGAGTAATTGATCCAATGGTAAACCGGATCACTGTCAGTAGTCGGTATTCTTAAGAGTTGCTTTAAAATTACTTCTTCTGTTAGTGATTTTAATAGATCGAGAATACTAACAAGTATTGCGTTTCGCCTATTCGGGTTTGATATGAATGCATAGAACACGCAGTATCGTTACGGGCAACACGATCCGACCGAAGCTTGCTCATTTCTTTCCGAACGCTTATTTTAATTATACCGAGTATTGCGTTTCATCGATCGATATTGTATTTTTTCAACAATTTAAATGCCATTATGAATTGTTTCTTTCATACAGAATTGAGCAATGCGTATATTAATGATATGTCTACAATTTGACGTGAATTTGAAACAGTTAATTAAAATGAATATTCTCTCTAGTGCGTGCACGATGAAATGTCTAATTATTATATCGACGACATAGCGATATTTAATATTAAAGAATAAATTAGACCGCCAATTAGTGGAACGGTGAAATATTAAAGGAAGGTTTGCTCGGGCTGCTATTTAGGATTAAACAGTATCTTGATTATGTTGCCCGATTCATAGCGTATGGCAAAGGAACCGCAATCGTGGCACGATCGATACCCCTCGCCACACAGCCATTTCCGTGACGAGCGATTTTTAGTTCGCCAGTCATTGTTTCTCGACTATAATCAAGAACATCCGAGGAAAGGAGCGGAGGGAGGTCCATTCATTCGTATCCCCATCGGAATATTCTTTGAAACGAGGAATGACAGCCACTATCGTTGGGATAAATTGGCAAGGGAACGTCTTGCTTGCTTCACGATGACACACAACGCGGCACAATGAACGTATCCACTCTCTCCGCGAGGATTTTCTTCTAAAAGACGTCCCCGGCCTGATCGTGGCTGTCTGTTTGTACAGGACCTCTCATAAATATCGGCCGAATCAGCGAGCACGGCTCTCTCTCTCTCCTCGGGGAGAGACACGCAGTTTTGTAAACAATCAAGCGTGAACGAAATCAGTCGAATGAAAAAAGCAATATTCCTCATATTCCGCCGTGGAACGTGGGCCGCATCAAAATGTGACGCTGCGCGCCTCGCGAGCGTACACGAATGTATACATATTGTGGCAGTGTCAATCATGGATGGAATACGGAATTGTCAGTCTTCAACAAAATATAAAATTATCCTCTGAATAATTTCTAAGATCAATGCTTTTCATCTGGCCCTGAAATAATAATCAAACGCGAACGTATACGTTGCTTTAAAAAATTTATCAATACTACCCCTGACAAATGATATTGCAGAATGGGATCATAATCGTTGAAAGAATTACTCGAGCTTATATTAAAAATGCAAAATCCTATCGAACATGCGCCGGTCAAATATGATAGACAAATCAACGATATTTTAGAAAACTATTGTCTGTTTTCCACCGTTGTTCGTAAATTATTAAAACAATTTGCAAAGAGCTTGGAGTTTGCATTTGTCTCTTGTCAAACGTACGAGTAATTACGACCGACAGGAGAGTGATTTCTTCGTTCGAATACTTCTTATCAGAAATACAAATTTGGAAGAACCATCGATTCGGCGTCGAGGCTTTGAATTGTTCGTGCAACGGTACCTGGACTGACCGTTCATAAATTTTAATAAATCTCCATAAGTAACGATTTCATCAGGTTTTATATTTGCGCACGTGTTAAACCGTAATCCGTGCGGACGCGGTAATAGTGTGCGCAAATTATGATCGGCTATGAATTAGTTTACGACGATCGATTCGCGTTAACATTTTCGCGCGTTGTCGCGCGAACGCCGGTTTTATTTACCGGCCGACAGGTAGTTCCTTAAATTTCCTCGAGACGTTTCCTGTTTTCGTGAACCGCGTTTCGTAACGTTCTTTACGCGTCGGTATAAACACAATTTCTGCCGAGGTAAGGCTTACCATCCCCAGCCGCGTATCCTCGCTCCACTTTATATGCATGCGCGTTCCTTCCTCAGACTTGTCTCGCGGGACGCTGCAAGATACACAGCAATTTCTACCGGATCTACAACTTGTATCTTTCCGTATTACGGCTTTAATTTCGGCCGCATTAGGAACGAAAACGTGTGTGGCGAGCGTTCTCTCCCCTGTTCACAACGTTCTCGTGTTTCTTCTTCCAGTTTCTCGCTTTCTTTCCCTCTGATCCTTGCATGATGGATCTGTGTCCGGAACGAGTGGGTTCCGAAAATTCTAAAAATTTGTCATCTTATAAAACTGCTTTATTATGACACACTGTGCTCCCAGCGAAACGAAATTTTCTGGCGAAAATGGAACAACGCCGACGCGATTACACAGATAATTTACGAAATAAAAATTCGTAGAACTGTCGTCGTGAAAATGGTATAAACCGATACGTTCACAGCTTCGTTCTTTACCGACAAATTCGTAACGAATAAACCGATAACTTAACCGTCTATAGGCACGTGTAACTTTCAGGTCACATTTTAATATATCGACATTTTATCAAATAATTATAGTTTCTTCAATGGGATGGCGCATAAATCTTAATTCTATAACGTTGCCAAGACAACCAATATTAATATTTACGACCGTTGCTAGACTCATCAATCTGAAATAACAAAATAAATTCTGTGCAAACTGTCTGCAGTAAAAATAAGCGAAACATGTTTTTTCATTTTCATATATAGGTTTATAATTTCTGATTTTTCGTTCCCCCAATTTTGTTGGATTGAAAACAAAAATTCGGCCCATAGAGAGTTAAACTTTTACTCCAGTTCTTATTTTGTATTGTACGTACCCAAGTATCGGCTTTATTACAAACCTGCCACGCGGAGTTTTCCGCGAGAACGTCATCCTTCCCATGAAAAACTTGCGCGGCAACTGTTCGAATCGAAATCGCGGCCGGTATCGCTATTAATCTATCGATCGAAACGCGTAAATTGACAACGAGTAGATTAGGATAGGGAGGCTCGAAGACCACTCGAATTTCATTAACTCCCGCGAGTCATCCGACGTCACTCCCGCAAAGATAAATCGTCTTCGAGTTCATTGAACGTGCCGATTACTTATTCGCGAAGTTTCGCGCATTTTCCGCGCAATTAATCTTCCGCTGCGCTTAATTAGAATTTACAGCGCGACCCCGGGAAGCTCGTGTTTTAAACAGTTCGTCACGGGATTTATGTGGAAACTTGAGCCGGTCCGGACCTCTTAATATCGAGTATCGGGAAGGAGCGGTCGGGGATACCAAGGACAGCCATTTCGAACCGTGGACCAATTTTCCCCGCGAGCTTAGTCAAGATTAAATTAGACCATTCGTTTTATCGATTGGCTCTTGTCCGCTCCTTCGTCCATCCCTCTTAACGCGAAAACTTCTCAACCGGTAATTCCGTGAGCCGTGAGGCTGCTCGAGTTCGATCTAAACGCGATCCAACAAATCGCGGGCCATTTCTCCTCGCGTTTATCCGAAACGATACCGGACCGATTCGAGGCCGCAGCCGCCTTATAATCCTCGGCAATTACATCTTCGGTAAAAAATGTCCGATCCGATAAATCAAGCCTCTGACATTGGAATTATTCATATAGGGGAGAAGATCGATCCACTGAGGGAGAAATCTCGTGCAGACGAGCCCAAAAATTATTTTAACCATAGTACCAAGAGATACGACTATGGTTGATGCGTGTTAACAGTTTGTACGGATTTTAAATGAATTTCACGTTAATATTGATAATGCAAAAAGGTTGGGGGACTACTCAGTGTCATACATGCTGCTTTCTCAATTCTTTTTCATCCAATAATTTATTTCGATTTTATGGAATTTTTGTAACTGCTATTTTGGCAATCAAAGGCCCCTTCTGTCAGTTCCTGTTCCTTTTCATTGGGTAGGAAATGTCATCGATATTTTGTATTACTATATTCTGTTTTCAATAGGCGTGCAAATAATTCTTCCAGCAGCCACACTCAATACTTTAATACAGTAGTTTCTCTAACAAGTAGTATCTGAGATCTGAAAATAGTTTCCTTATCGGTAGATAGTTTCTTAAAGTAGTTGAAGTGCGTGGAAAATCGGTAAACTTTGGAATTTCATTTCTTGCATCCCCTTTCGCAAAAAAGAAGCAGTTTTTGAGTGCGGACGCGTGTTTCGCGTGTTTCCAGTTCTTTCGTGATTCAGCGATTCCCAGGCAGGAAATGTAAGCAAGAAGAGCGCGTGAAAAAGTCTTATGCAAATTTGTAAAGTGGCATTATGAGCTTACGACGCAACATTGTGTACAAATTCCGCGATGGAAAACGCAGGAACGCGCGGCGGGGAAAACTGAAGGAACGAAAACTGGCAGGGAAGAGAGACGCGCTCTGGTATGGACGAAAAATTAATTTAAAGCGTGTAAACACGTCACAGCTGTTCCTGTAAACTACTGTTCGCGCGAAATTTAGTCAGCTCCATTGCTGGTTGCTTGTTTGCCGTGTCTTCCGCGTTGTTTAACTTGCATCTCTATCTACCGACGAATTAAATGTATAATTTGAGTTGGGAATTTTTGCGCCTCCGCAATGCTCGCGCCTGATTCGTCCCGTCTTGGAACTGAAAACAAACGTTCTTCCGTAATGTCTGTAGTCCGGAAAAACGTACAGTATCCAGCTAAAACCCTGCGAAGCCATTTGCATCTTGTCTGCATCATTTTTCAACCATTATACATACAAAAGAAGACGAACTCTTGCTACAGTGAGTTTTATGGCGTTACTTGCACTCCCATTCCAGAAACCTAAGTCGGACATCGCCGAAATTCGTTGAAAATGGCGTAGTTACCTGTAGCGAACCTAATAGTTTTCTTTTTGCAAATATCTTGCAGACTAGGGTCAAGCGGCGGTAACATGTAGGAGAAAAAGTTATTAAGAATATTATTTTGAGAAAAGATGTCTGATAAAAGCATTTTCGTAACGTTTCAATTTTAAAGAATTCGTTTGAAATGTTTGCAACGACATCGAGCACCTATTTTGATTATCTTCTTAAACGAAGACCTTGTTTTCAGGACATCCTGATAACTATTAATTTTTCTTACGATCGTACTCCAATACTTCTGCACGTAGAGCGGTGAGAGGCATATCCACGTAAAAGAAAATATGAATTTCAGAAGAAAAACCATCATCCTGCGGATGTAGCACGTTTCGTGCCATTTATCTTTCTCTTTTGACACTTCCCTGTAATTGCACTGGTAACGTAGTTCTAATCCGAACAAATTGCACGAACCACCCCTGCATACACCTCTCTTCAAACAAAAGCTCGAGGGTGCAGGTGTAATTCACCTAACGAGTGATCCTTGTAGATTCTGATTAATCGCGCGGATGAATGTGAAGGATCTCGTGTTGAAGAACGAGTGCGCTAGGAGACACGTGTCAAACGTCCGCAATTAACGCCGGCCAATGGGATCGAAGCGTGTTAAGCGACAGGTCGTGATAGCTCTGCAACGGCAAACACCTTGAGTGTACACAGCACACGGGGCCGGGAGAATTATTGCGTCTGTGATAAACGGCTCGGCAGATTACGCGATTATGGAAGTAGGTCTGTGGCCAGGAGGCTCGAGGCGAGAGAGAGAGTGAGAGAGACAGAGAGATGGAAAAGCGAGAGAGAGAGAGAGAGAGGGAGAGGGAGGAAGCGAGAAGAGAGAGAGCGGGTTGCAATCTCAGAGAAGCGGTTTTGCACGGACATCGAAACGCGCCGCCTATCCTAGGCGAGCACTCGTTAAAAAGGAACCTTAAGGTCTAAGGGCATTGCCAGGCTGCCTCGAGTGCCGAGTGATTTACGATCGAGCTTCCCGGGGGCAGGAAATTCGTTAGGGGAATCTCTTGGATTCGAGATGGGCTCCCGCACGCACCGCGCGCGCACCGACGCTCGAGATAATGTTAACGAGTCCGTTGGATAAACTGCGCGCCCTGCTCTATGGTTCCTCCTTAATAACCCCATGTCGTGACTTCCTCGTTTGAGTGGCGGAATCCACGGTGCCTCGGCTCGTCGGAGGAGAAGCGGACCGCTCGTCGATAAAGCGCTACGAATTCATCAGGGCCGGGGGCTCCCGCAAAAACGCCGGTAATTCGCCGAGGATGAACGATGATAAGCCTTCTTTCGCCGCCTTCGGCTACAACCAATGGGATTACGTAACGAGCGCTTTCATTGTTCCGTTTGTACCCGTTGCTTCTGAATTTGCGGGCACCGTCGTCGTCGCCGCTCCCGCCGTCGTCGTTAAGTCGAAGCATTTGCCGGACGATGATCGAAGACGGTGGACCGAGGCGAATCGGATCGGAGTAAGCAGTCTGTCCATACTTCTTGCATCGTCAGGGAACATTTTAATCGTTCCCATTCCTCGTCCCTCTCTCCCGCGTCTACTCTGTTTATTCGTCGATTGTTTTCAGCTTTGTTGGTCAGTGCCGACGATCGTTACAATTTTGGCGCGAGTTTAATTGCAAGAAAGTAATTCCTAAGCGAGCATGCACTATATCTCGTCCAAAGAAGAGATGCATGGTAGTACTCTGTGTGTATGAATATTCCAGTAAAAATCTCAGTTTCGGTGTCTCCTCCGTTTCGGAAGTTCTGTCAGGATACGGTCCGAATCCTTAGACCCAGACAACAGCGGGGTGAAAAGAAATTCGAAACACGGACGAGAACACTCCGTGGACAGATGGAGGACTCGTTGGGGAGGAAACGTTTTATTCGAGACTGCGGAGAAGTGTAGTTCCACGTGCAAAAACATGGAGCCAGACACAAATTAAACGGCTGTTAAGGTTCGAGGTTATCCATCGTCGTGGCAGTGAATCCGAGAGAGGTCGTGACCGTCGAATGAAAAAAGACAGTGGAAGGGAGCCGAAAGGAGGAGACGACGATGGCGGTGCCGGTAGAAGAAGAAAACGGTGGAAAAAGGCTTGACGCGCAGTCTATTAGTGGACAGGGGCATGTGGCAAGATTGTCTTGGCCGGGTCGGTATCGTTTAGAACGCGCCCACTCTTCGGCTTCCCCCATTTTTCTTTTTCCCGGGACGTTTTCCACCCGAACGTTTCACTTCGTAGCCAGGGATAATTTTCTTTCTTGCCTCGCGCTCTGCAACTCCGGGCGAAGATAAAGAAACACTTACTCGGACGGCCGTTGATTTATCATTCCGCCAGGTCTGTCACGGGAAACATTACGCGATAAAAGAGAAATTCTCAACTTTGTTTGCCTGCGGGCGGAACGCCCGGCAATAAACGCGATCGAGAGAAATATCGCTTTGCTACTGGGAAATTAGAGTATCTCGAGAGTGATGACACGAGGAAACACAGTCGCGCGAAAACCATTCATGCTACAAGTTATCGCGCGAAAACCGTCTTTACCGGCAATATTTCGCTACATCGATTTCGACGTTCAGGCCCCGTTCTAGGCCTGTGGGATTCGAGCT
>CM052093.1:19033950-19059320 GCA_028453745.1 Agapostemon virescens | reverse complement strand
TTCCATATTCGATAGCTGCAACCTTCTGGGCCAGAATCGGACCATTATCAATTAACCCAATTGGGATGCACGGGCCCCGTTATAACTTTGTAGGGCTAGAATCGAGTTCGGACCTTCCATATTCGATAGCTGCAACCTTCTGGGCCAGAATCGGACCATTACCAATTAACCCAATCGGGATGCTCGGGCCCCGTTATAACTTTATTGGGCTAGAATTGAGTTCGGACCTTCCATATTCGATAGCTAGAACCCTCGGGACCCGCGTTGGTTTACTGGAACTCCGGCCTGGTCACGTTTTTCTTTAATAACTTGTGGGCAGTGCCGTATAAAACATTTTTGCAAAGGAATAAGTTGAAATGTTCTTCGGAATTCCCCTGAAACCACTTTCATGGAACTTCGTTGTACCTGCGTTCGATCCATATTACTCGATAACTGCTCGGACACAGAAATTAATTTTTTCTTGCACATTTAGAAAATTTTTCTGCTATCTTTACAAGACGCACAATGTTTTCAGACGTCAGGAAAGCTGAAGAGGACGCGTGCCAACAATTTTCGACCGTGAACGTTTAGTGAACAGCGTTTCCTTAATTTCTATGCATCGGGTCAGTGGTGGCTCGATGTAACGAGCGTTTCATGAGCCCGCGAACAATGACGTTTCGTTCGTCATCCGTTGCGCATTTGCATAAACGTCTCCGTCGGGGGTGAAAAGTCGAATAATTCATTCCGTGGAACGTCGGCAGTCGGATCAGACGGTCTTCCGTGGCGCTCCGTGTCTCGCGCGACATTTCGTAATTTCTAGACAGCGGTTGGAAGATCTAATTTCCTAGTCTGCCATTCACGGCGAGGAACGTCGGCTCCGTTGGTGGCGTGGACACGTACGACTACGGATAGTTTCAAGGATCCATTTAAATCGTGGGACGCGTTGCTGATACCTCCCGAAAATGCCATTCATCAGCTGCGTCCCCTCCGAACGGACTATCGAACGCATTTCGCTTAAATCATTTTGTACTTCTGATTTGCTCGAACCCTCTTTCAACTGTCCGAGGCCTCTGCGCCCATATTTTACTAACTTTAAAACGCGATTAAACATTAATTAATTAAAGTTAGACAATTTAGAAAATATGATCTTAACTCTTTGCACTCCGAGCAATTTTAATTCCAAAATCGGGTCATTTCTTTTATGTAGAATAATTACATTGTACATGGTTCATTTTCCTTCTTGCATACTAAATTTATTACTGTTATTTGTTATTTAACTAATAGTTTTTCGAATAATAGTATGGCAATTTTTAGTGTCTCTTCAGAGAAGCCATTGGAGTGTTAAGGGTTAAAATGTACTATCGGGGTCATCATTCTTAACAAGTTGAATGCCACAGGGGTTATCAATAAATTAACACCACTGAACATTAACGCAGTACTGCCAAAATTAACCAGATTATAGTACGAGGTGAAAACTGTAGTTTTTAGTACCCAACAATTTTGTTCAATAACGCTGATCATTTCTATAAATGAAACAAATGAAACTTGTTCCGAGCATGCAAAATTCGCGTGGCATAAAGATACTACAAGCTGGATGCTTTTCGTGGTCGGTGCGTCAGAATTGAAACGTATAAAGCCTACTGCTGCTGCAAAAAAAAAAGGGTTAGGGTTACAATGCGCATCAAGTGGCTGAAGAAGCGTAAATAGAAAAGGACGGAGAACTGAATATGTTTTCAAAGTGGCGGTGCCCGAGCAAATATTTGCCGCCTCCGGTAACAAAAGTAAAATTTCGCTGGAAATCCTGTTTTTCAGGAGGAACAATTTCTCGAACACAGCGACGAGCGATGCTTTAATATTTAACTGGTTCCAATCGAGCACGCTCGCGTCGTAGTACACATGACTACCATACGCATGACTGCTCCCCGTAATAAAACTTCCTTCGCTGCCATAGTCGTCCGGGTTTGACTCGCACGAATTCCATCGACGTCTAATCGGACCCCTGACGGGGTCGTGATAAAAATCTATTTAAACTTCACCGGGATCGAATGCATACGTATAAACGCGTACTACACACTGCTCCACATTCACACACGTACACGCACACATAAATACATCGACACACATAGACGCGCTCGCACGGTATAGTCAGAACATTGCAGAACCGTGATCCGCAAGTGAAATCGCGACTGTATCGCGGTATCGGCGGAGCCCATCGCGTTCGTTTGAGCGCTCGTGACATCGTTCTCTATTTAGAAATCATTAACCCGTTTCGCGGCTGGCTATTATACCGTACGAGTCTTAAGCTTAACGATATATCCTACACGCGCAGAATGCTAGATCGACGGACGGATAGATTATCGTCGTATCGGGCTGATAGCGATCCGTACCGGTGAAAGCGTTTCTTAGCCAATGAGACGTGACTTCGCGAGAAAAAAAGACGCGCAATAAACGCTTTTATATTATTCTTGGATGTTACTCGAGTTATCGTTATTGCTAGCAATCGTTCGAGGCAGACAAGCCTCGTTCTCGTCTGTAGCAGCTTCGAGTACAAAGGTTACCGAGGGATGTGTAATTTATACGGGATGATTGAACACCGGATTTGATGTGTTTACGATCAAATGTGGGAAATTTGAAAGTGTGAAGAACATTAGAAGAATCTTAACATAGTGTTATGTTATTGATCAAGTAAACGAGATAAACATGGTATGCAAGAAAATCAATTTCGCAGCAGTTGTAATTTAGACAGAACATTTTTATTTTACCTAAAGATTTGCTGTCGAGTAGTAACAGTTTTTAATTTATCAGAGTTCACAATCACTTTATGATGCGAGACTCGAAACGAGAATGTTTATGCATGTAGATCTAGATCTGCAATTCAATTATAATCAGGTACACAGAAACTATAGAAAGGTACGCGTAAAATATTTTAAGTATAAAACACGTGATAGTTGAATTAAATCTCGGTAAAAATTAGCTATACCTCAATATCTGTCTAAAATCTGCCAGATTAATCTTCATGCATACGTACAAAACTGATTACGTTCAACCCATTTCGTTCGTTAGATTGTCTCGTGGAATCAGATTATTTTATTATTTGTTAAAATCAAATTCTGCGTGCCGATTTGCTGTATAATCACAAAATTAATCAGAACGGATCGATGGAAAGAATGATTCTCTATAAAGGGAACTATCAGAGAAACGTGCATTCATTGTCAATCAAACATTCAATTAAACGTTCGAATGAATTGCAGCGAATTGGAAAGCACAGCTGCGAGTATGGAAAAGATCATACGTCTGATTAATGTCGGTAGATATCACTGCGGCTTCTAACAAACCCTGAAAGCCTCGTTTTCTAACCGGCAAGTTTGCTGATGCGAATGCTGCGCGATCCTCGTTCAAGCAGCATTTTCAACCACGGTTTTTCGCCAATTGTTAATTCTTTTTCAGCCGCGATAAGCTTCGGTAGTAAAGGCGAGTGTATTCGCGTATCTACGGCATCGAGAACGTGAACGGGAGCAAAGACAGACAGCTTCGCTATCAACCGAACGATAAAATTTACAGTGGTTCGTTGTTATTATCCTCGTGACCGTTTCAGTTACAAAACGCACGCGATCTGCAAAGGGCCGAGCCGCTTATCTGAGTAATGCACGCCCTCGCCGCGGCTACTAAACACTTTGGAAACGTATAAGAATCAAGGACCGAGGAAATTAGAACTGAATTTCATATTATTACCTCCAGCCTGGACGTTTTGCGCGCGTGAACGATCACCATAAATTATTTTCACCGGAATTTCACGAGCTTCGTCCCCGTTAACCCGATAGCAAACTTAAAATTTCATTTCCGGCCGAAGCTTGGAACCCGACACCGATCTGTTCAATTTTCACGTAATTATTCGAAGTAGTTTTCAACGGTGGAACGTGCGAAACGCAGTTAGTTACTAATTATTCATGATTTTGAGATAGTTGTCTAATGTCAGAATAAGAGAAATATTCTAAAACAGAATTAGAATCTTTGAATCTTATTCATTTTATTCAACACGTCAAAGTAACTTTTAACACGTTGAATGCGCAGCCATTTTGCTTAGCTTTCACGTCACATTTTATTTACCTATAAACGGAAATAATGCAACTGTGCATAAGCAAAAGACTCGCTAATCTATTGAAATAATGCGAATATTTCTTAATATTATATGAATTATCTATAACATATTAATTTGTAAATTTTATACCGTCAGTCCCCAGGGACTGACATAGCATTCAACGTGTTAATCATTGCGTACTTATCTTAAATAGTTAGTTTCATTTGGTTTCGATATTTACAAAAATTAAATTAGGAAAAGCGAAGAATTAAATAAATTAAAGTAAAGCTTATCTGGATTAGAAGCGAAATAGTAATTCTTTCCCTTTTACGGAATCTCAATTATTAAATGAAATTTCTTGATTTGAAACGATCATGGTACACGATTGTCCACGGACTACATCATCAGTATTAATACGTGTTATTTATTTTTACGCATAAAATCTTTTTCAGAACGCAAAGGTAATTTTTATCATGCAAATAGGTCAGTATTCTTGCAAACGTTTTAACCCGTTCAACTTCACATGTTATTTTTGGGGAGTTATTATAATCCCGACATAAACTATCGCAATTTGGGAAAATTATTCATTTTTACATTTGCATGACTATGACAGGTGCTGCGCGTCACGCGAACACGGGCTTACTGCCAAGCAGATTGACGTGCATGTACGCTGTCCAATAAATAAATGAACAAATTCAGCGAAAAAAAACGTGTTCTTGTAATTTAAGAGTGTGTCATGTTAACTACCAACCGGTTAGATACGCATAGCGAATATTTCGTTTTTAAACATTTTCTAATTCTATATACTTTAACACGTTGAATGCCACGGTGGTCACCGGTGACCGGCACCATTGCGTCGTTTAAAAATGATTATGATTAAATTAATGGCATTGAACATTGATTTATTATTGTGAAAGTTAACAGACATTATAGTATAAGTTGAGAGCTTCGTAATCCAGTAACTAACAATTCTTTTTAATTACGCTGATCACTTCTATGAATGATATAAATAAAACTTGTCTGAAGTACACAAAATTCGTACTGCATTCAACGTGTTAAAACAATTCTTCCAACAACAAACAACTTTCCCAACGTCATTCTTTCCCCATTTTCTTACCTTTCAGAATCGTTTGTGGTCAATCGAATCGCCGTAGACGAAGCTTTCCCTAATAACTGAATTACACTTTTAGCAATATCCATAAATATTTTCAATGCGAAAAAGTCGATGCAAAATATCTCTACGAATGTTTAAAAATCCTGCGTTCGAAAAAATCGATTCTGCAATGTTTCTGTAGAAAAATACCTTCGTTAACGGTTACCGTTTCGTAACGATAGTGTTACGTACTTGGTAACTTCGATTGGTTAGTTCTTAGCTGATCTACGGTTTGTCGGTAGCCTAATTTCATGGCGAATAGGCCAGTTTCTCTCGGAAGCGGTGTCGGGAGGCATCGGAATAGCAACAAGCCGATACCGACAAACGACTTTGGGAGTGGTCCCGTGACTACCGCGAAAGCAATGCATGGCAATTGCGATGTTTATTATTACAACGCCGTGGCTGTCTCGCGCCGTGTTAGGCGTGAAACGGTCGGGCAGGTCGGGACCCCATTCCTTATCCCGTAGCAAGCCGGTGAAATGAATTCTTCGGTGTAACACGTGCACAAACGTGCATGTGCATAACGTCTCGCCGCGAAGTTCGCTTGGCACGGTGGTCCTGCGCGGGGGGACAGCTATTTATGGGTTATTAATGTCAGCCCCGGGAAACTCTGATACACCGTGCTGACCTAGAACTGACAGCGCGACGGTATGAATTTCTCTGACGCGAATAGTTCGTTAGCGAAACTCGGCAAGGAGACTACTCCCATCTTTTTTCGAGTCGCCGACAATACTAAAGATATTTTCGTTGCTGTCGCTCTCCTTCTCCGTGCTCGCGGACAAGGACCATTGCTCAAGATATATAGCGAGACACGAAAGCGTTCAAACGTTCTTTAAATCGGTTATAACTGTTTTAAAAATGCATCAGTCGATTAACGTTCTCTTTTGTTGCTGCTGCTCTATGCTTGACGGCTATGACAGTTTCTTGAGATGCACAACGAGCCACGAAAGTATTCGAAGGTTCTTTATATTAGAATAACTCTTCTTGAAACGTAACAAACGATTTGACGTTCATTTTTAGCAATAGAAGCATTGATTAATTAAATGGCGTGCTAAAAGGATTTTGAAAAAAAAATATTGCAGTTGGTAGAAATAACATGGAAAAATATATATTTTGTGGCATTAGGTTGGTTATACCGCCATGGAATGATCCATGGCTGTAGATCGTTTTGTAGATCTTTGAACGATAGAAAGTTCGATAATTAATTCGTCCTCGATAATGTAATCTACTTATTTCGTTTTGGGATTACCGTGTAAAAGAAGATGTCTAACGTTCCATTTGGCGCAGCACATTATTGAAAAGCTTATTCGTAACGCGAATCCTCGCAGAAACCCGATATTAAAAATCATTTGAGAAAAAGCGAAATTCAGAGGCTTGTAAGCGGAGACTGCACGCTCGAAAACGAGTACGGGCAATATGTTGTAATACGTTTTTCGACGAAGCAGCGGAAGTTCAAACATCGGCAATTTTTCGGTTATAATTTCGTGATCCTTGACTGTTGCGGGTCAGAGTAGCGGGCTTTTGACGAGCGAGAAACACACACGAAATCGATATCCCCGTTAAATGAGGCAGCGTAGGTTTCATCGGCGCGTCGCATACAAAGCAGAAGCGGAATAAAAGGAGACACGAGGCCACAGTGGGAGAGGCGAAACGCGAAATTAGAGTGGAAAATTTCATGAAACGAACGCCGGTATTTACACGTCCCGTCCATCTAGAATCGGTCCATGGGAAATTTGACAAATTAGGCGGAAACAGAGGGGTTGTAGGTACGTGTGCGGCCGCGTGGCTGCCGGAATTAAGCGGCGAATTAATATTTTTCGTGAATACATATTAATTTCGCCGCCGCTCGGCCCTGCATCCAGATCAGGCGTTTTAATTGCGAATAACGAAATCTTTCTGCTGATAATCCATAAAATTATAATCGACGGAGAAAATAGCACGCGGGCTCGCTCTTTTTCTCTCTCTCTCTCTCTCTCTTTGCGCGTGTCTCTCCCTTTCGCTGGTAAATTGGCCGGAGACCGTCCGAAAAACGCGTCCGTCATTATTCCAGGCCCGTTCCCGGGGCCGCATATTTTAAATAATGCGCGGGACGCGCGCCGTATAATGCTGGGCAAAATTGCGACTGGAATTTTCACGCGTGACCGTGTGTCGGCTGGTCAATAAAACACAATTGCCCGTTGCACATAACTCCCACCGTACCATTAATACGTTACCAGAACACGCGGCCTCCCGTGTCACGGAAATGTCCGTTTGTTTAATCCCGTTGGGTTTTACGATTTCGCGCATCTCCGAAAGAGAACCAACGCCGGCGAGCAGAGGATAGATAAACACGGGAGAGAAACGTATTAGAGAGGAGAGGGCGAGCACGGTGAATCTTTTAACAAGAGGGAAAACGAACGTGGAGAAGATATCGTTCGGGGCAGCTCGATCATGAATTTACCGGGGAAAATTTATTCCTGCCGGTTTCATCCGACGCCGCCGCGAAAAGCCTTTAAACTTCTCGCTCCCCTTCGTTACAGCCGCCATTTCTCACTTTCCGTTGCAACCCGCTTGCTACAAATAGTCTTGCAAATAGGCTCGGTAGGATACACAAGTCTCCGTAATTGAGACGACAGCGAACGGAACTGCAACTCTGTAATGCACCCGATATAAAGTAACTTTCGGCCGATTTTTCCCGAGAAAATCTATGCACTGTATTTTCTCGAAACTTTTCCGATGTACTACCACGCGTCTCGAATCACGGAAAGCATTTTTATTCTTTCGAGAAATTTCATTTCCAACCTGTACCACGGCTTTTACAGTCGACTCCCTCACATAATACGATCACAAATATTGTTTAAAAAGGTTTTGCCTTCACCGAACATTTAGTGCCACTTAAAAAATATTGTTGTGCGTTTTCTGCTCCTCGTTCGGCGAACAACGCGGCGTCTTGTTTATTTACAATTATATCTGTACAATTAGTGACTTTTTACAACCAGAATACAATTCGGATAAATCTATCAATTTGCTGTCCAGTCTGCACGACAGCCAATCTTCGACTCTCTCGATTGTCTGTCGGTACAACAGTAATTCTTACTTAGTAATACAAAGTAATTCTTCATTATGGCGATTCCATAAGAACAACCGTCGTAACGATATGTATATACAGGCTTTTTAAACACTTCTTTACAACGCGGAAATCTAGAATGATCCATCCACGATTACGATTGAAATTTCGCAATGAAACTTTGTGGGCATGTTCTTCAGAATCGATGTGTAACGATTCGTGCAAGAATAAAAATCGATTTTTGCAACCGACTAGGCGAGTTGGTTCTCATACTTGGACGGAGTCTCGTGCCGAAAGACCGTTTCGCGATCCGCGCGTTTCAGCAGCAACAAAGCGGTTTTCCGCGAATTATCTGCAGCGAGACGACACAAAGAGCTCAAGGCTCTCTTGCCGGTGTATCGTAATTACATTTTCGCGTGTTACCTAACGGATATACCTTTTCAAACGTACACGTTCGATTCGTTGTTGAACGATGCGAGGCAGATAGCAAGGAGGCGTCTCGGAACGCAAGCTTTCCTCATGAAATCTCAAACTCGCAGGCAACAGCCGGCCGAAGACGGCTTCGGCCGTCGTTATCGCCTACCTACGAATTATTCATTGTCGCTTTAGACAATAGAGATTACTTTATCTCCGGCAGCGATGCGAGCCCCGTGTACGCCTTGCGTCACTTACTTTCTCGGTTGGATTGCCGTAAAGGACACGTTCTACCAAACGCTGTGCGTTAACCAATCGAGATTCACACCCAGACGCATTGCCTAATATGCGTACCGCTTCCTGACACCATAGAAAATTCATGGGAGATGCTCGTGCATCTGGCAAGACCATGGGAAATCGTTGATTTTTTTAACTGCAAGATTTCTCTTAATACATGTTTATTGCCTTTCCAGGATTTATTTAATTGTTTGAGACGATAGAATAATGCGTGAGAGAATAGGTGGTTATTTGTGCTGAAATCTTAAATGTGCCCATAATTATGAAAGTGGTCTAAGTCAAAATAAAAAAAAAAGAGTTTATCAGTTATTTCACACCACATTATTTTAAACTAAATTTATTCAATGTAATTCTTACGATATCGTAAAAAATGAACCATTAGATAGTGGTTGTAATTTCAGCATTATATGGAATTCATTTAATGGTCTAAGTCATTTCAAACTTTAAAAACATTTCCGTATGAAATTCACACAAAATTTCATATTCATAATAAATTTCCATTAATCAAAGTAAAAATAGTTTTTAATTTATTTAAATGCAATTCATTAAATATCTGGAAACAAGAAATATATGACTTAGACCACTTTCATAATTATGGCAACAAATGATTAGATGAATCGCAATTGTTCGAAAAGATCAAAAATTATAAATTTAGAGGCACTTTCTGTTAGATAAACTGTGTGTAGTTGGACCTTTTCGAAATTGATTTAACCCTTCGCACTCGAAGCAATTCCATTCCAAAATCGAAACAATAGTTTTACCTATAATAGCTTCATTGTACACAGTTTATTTCCTCTCCTGCATATGAAATTAATTACTATTACTCGTACTTGTAACGTTAACATTTTCAACAATTTCTTAACTGCAAACGTAGCGATGTAAAAATTGCATAAATAATATTATGACAATTTTCAGTGGCGCCTTCAAAGTGCCATTCCTTAACACTTAGCACTCCAATGGTGCCTCTGGGCGACATTAAACGTTCCTTTACTGTTATTTAAAATAGTTTATGCATTGCTATGTTTGTATTTACGAAGTAATAGTAATGAACTTTATATTAACGAAAGGAAATGCACCATATGCAATGGAACTGTTTTAGGTCAAAAATGTGTTTCGATTTTGGAATTAAAATTGCTTGGATTGCTGAGGGTTAAACATATTGTTTCGTCTGAAGTTGACACTAAAATTATTTAAACACTCCAACATTGCATTTTCAATTACCGCATCGATTAATTTCATACGTTTGACGAAATTGTTGGAAAACGTTTAATCGACTTGACCGACAATTCGCGAAGAAAACGACAGACCGTAAAACGACGGATAGCCACGAGCAAAACCGGTTGTATCGTCGAAACAATAGACTGTAGATTGTATTTTATTGGAGTCACATTAAAATCACCGACGCAGGTTGTACTGACACAGATTTCGCCGGCAATTCACCGACACCAGACATGACCGACAAAGATTTGAATCGACAACGGTCTGGGTTAGGCCCAGTTTCTATTCCATTTGCCCGTATACCTGTAAAACAGAAACTAGAGAAACTAGACTTTATCCAGACCTTACTCGCAACCATTGTCGATCAAAACTGTTATCGATCGAGACCGTTGTCGCTTAAACTGTTGTCGACGAAACTGGTATCGGTGAATTGTTAATGGAGTTTGCACCGGTAAAACCTGTTGGTCAATTTAATGCAACATCATTTAAGTGGTATACATTATACTCGGTTTCCATACTCCGTGGGCCTGTATACGGATGAAAATGGCAAAATCGGTTTATCAATTTAGACGTAATGCAGCAAAGCGCGTTCGCAGTGCTCGCTATAAGAATATTAGCTTCGATTTTGATGCAAACGTCGTGTCACGCTTGCGTTGTGTACTAAAGAGCTTATTCTGAGTATTCGTTACACGCCTAATATAGCAAACGAAAAATTCTGTAAGCTTCGAATCGCTTCCGAGTGGGATTTAATCCTTATTGACAGTACGACAGTATCTGTGCGGGCAAACGCGAGAACTGCGATATTCGTGAAACGCGAAACCGACGCAGCAGAACTTTACAGCAGTGTCAGGCCTACGTTTTACTCGAAGCAACATAAACAAAATAATCGTTACAAACGATAAAACGTTTTAAACACTGTATTACTTTAATTTATTCACCAAACCGAGACTCCGCGTTTCTCGTTAACAACTCGGAAAACGAAACGTCGAGTCACGAATCGACAAAGGAAAATGGTTCTTCAATTCCAAATTTCTTAGGACTTCGCGGGACACTCTGTGTACTGTCGTCTTCTCAGCAGAACGTCAATTTGACGCGAAGGGACGAATGGAAAAACTGAGAAACGAGGCATTCTCAGAATCAGCATTCTCAGCTGATTTCGCTAATAGCAGCGAGTTTCGGAATTCACTGGGTATCCGTCAAAACGCAAATCACGACCGTAAACGACAGGAGGAAGCGTTCACCGGGAAGGGGGGAAAGACGCGCATGACAATAAAGTAAGAGCGATTGGAAAACTTCTTCCTGGAGAATTTTAAACTACGCGTGTACGAAAGTACCACTATTTCCTCGCCGGTGGACAAGAATCACTGCGCGTAACCACGCACGGTCCTCCGTTGGCCCTTGGTGGCGGACACGCTCGGGACCCATAAACTCGTCGGATCTGTTGGTCCTTCTCTGTTCCGGGTTGGGGAAAAGTGTCGTTGAACCCGAAACAGGAAAAATCGCGGTAGTCTCACGTGGTCGGACGTCGCCAGGCGATCAGGAGACACCGGCTTCGACTGGCGCATGCATAAACGGTTAAATGCGTTTTCCCAGACACTCCTTGTTCACTTAGCCAAGATCTGATAGCGGCTAACTACAATCGGAGTTTTCTCTCCGATCGCCGGTATTATTTACTGTATAACGTGTAGGCGAGCGAGCTGGCTCGCATGCCGGCTGTCGATGTATGCTGAACAGATTAAACGGATACGTGTGCTATATACAGGTAAGACACGGGGTACGGTCGAACAGAGCGACCGTGCTGGCTCACGGGGTCAGGATTACGACACATTGGATCAACCGCATGCCTTTTCAGAACGGCAACACTCATTCATCTTGGAGGCCGGGTATCTATCCCTCTTTCTCTCCTCCTGCCTCTCCAATCTACGCCGTGATTATGTATTACATTAATATGTAAGCCGGCCTGCCCACGTACGGATATTGTATCCATCCGAACGTCGAATGCGTCACCCTTCGTACTACCACCCTCTACCCTTCGCCGCACAATGGGACAGAACGGCTCGAGGGCGATCAAAAATCGATTTTCGTGATACGGTGTAGCGGTTTCTGCAGTCTTGCGCGATCGGCACCTGTCGAACAAACAATACTTTTTGTTAAGACGCGAATAGCGCCTTAAGAATATTTTTAAATTAACCCTCTATGGGCCCGTGTAACTTTCAGGTCACATTTCAATTTATCGACATTTTACCAAATAATTATAGCTTTTTTCATGAGATGGCGCATAAATCTTAATTCTATAGCGTTTCCAAGACAACCAATATTAATATTTATGACCGTTGCTAGGCTCATCAACCTGAAATAACAAAATAAATGCTGTGCAAACTGTCTGCAGTAAAAATAAGCGAAACCATTTGATCCAATTGATATCATTTGTGCTTTTGTCAGTGATTACCAAACTAAAAATAGTGCACATAATAGCTCTGGGTTCGTATATCAATATCAATCTATTTGTTTGCATTTCAATTTTTAATTTGTTACTGTCTTTTTATGATACAGTTTTGTAACTTTGAGGTTACATGGGCTATTATGGCAGATTTTGGTACATTTAGGATAAAGCTTGTGCTTTCTCCTGTTTTCAGATTTATACATCATATACCCAAAATATGAATACAAAATCAGATAGAAATAACAGAGGAATTAGAATTAGACGCATTAGCGGTAATAGATCCGATGATTCCTTATTAGATTCGGAGTCCGATGGAGGTGTAATAGTATTTCCCCGACGACGGATAAATGTCATCGACAGTGACGAAGAATTTAGTACTCGATCCTCGTCAGATGAGGAAGATACAGGACCACAAAGAATTGTTTGGCAACCACTATCCCAGACGAATAATAATAGTTGTTATCGCCTTTGGAAAAGAGATTACCCTAATGTCCCCGAAGCACCCCATTCTCCTGTGACCTATTTTTGAAAACTATTTGACAAGGAAATTATAAGCAATATAGTTGACTATACCAATATGTATGCACTTCAATGTGATCCAACAAATAGATTTCAAAAATAAAATGTTTAACGTCAAGTGCAAATTGTTTTATGGAATTTCACGCTTAAGCTTTTATGCACAGAAGTGCAAACTTTATAGGTCGTTGTTACCTGAAAGTCACATACTGAATATATTGCAATAATATTGTTTAAACGGAAAAATTCTTTTTCATTTGCATATATAGGTTTATAATTTCTGATTTTTCGTTCCCCCAATTTTTTTTTGGATTAAAATAAAAAGTTCGGCCCACGGAGTGTTAATGAAGAGGTTTATGGTACCGGACGCCTGTGTTTCGTTATTTTTGAGGAACCGTCCATCCGAAATGCCAGATGTTTTAATTAGTATTTTTGCCAGACTTCGACTTTTGCACTCAATAGCAGTTGACGGACCATAAACCTTCAGGTGTGAATCGCCAGGTATTAGCGAGCTCTTGACCACCCTCGGGGATATTTCGCTGCTGTTCTCACCCCACCAGTGCAGGGTGGGCGACAAATTAGGAAGCCAATCAGGGTTTGCATATAATTTTGTACATGCTCGGTGTACATGCTTGTTAAGCACGGTTTCTGAAAAATTATAAATGTTAGAGCGACTGTATCGCGAGCAGAGAACGACGAGAAGGTGATCTAGCACGGCTTGAGGAATAGATCGGACTGCCATGGGAAGTGTTAGAGGTGAATGATCGAGCTACTTTGTGCGCTATTAGGTCTCGTTAACGATTGCCTGTCAAGGAATAATTATTTATGCCGTGGTAACCGGGGCTAACTGAAAAAAAGTATTTGTCGGCCAAGTAGAGAAGGGGCTAGCCAGTGAGTTACAGGCCCGCTGATATTTGCGCTGTTGGTATATACTGCCGTTTTGCCGGGCGATATTTATGTTTGTCGCGCCATGCATCATATCGCTTCGGTTCCGTATTGTATTTATGGCGGGCGCAGGAAAAATGGGACAATTAACAGTTCCGAAACGGCGAGGCGCGCGCAGCTGCTGCAAAACTGCCCCGCGCCAAATTCATTTTACAATATCCTGATTAACGTTCGCGATAATACCGTGCTATCTTCTCCGCGATTTAAAAGGCGCGCTGGGCAAGCGTCAATTTGACGCGCTCTCGCGAGCCTCGTTTTATTTATCGTCTATTCGATGCCCATCCGGGGATTTCAACGAAATAATTCCACGATCGAATCTCTGGGGGAATAGTAGCCAAGTTATCTTAACGCCTAGCCGATATTTCTTCTCCATTCATCTTCGCGTTTTTTCCTACGCCTTTCTACGATCTGTCGATGCCCACAGATTACTTACAATAATTTTCATTCAGAATAACTAAAAACTCAAATTACGATTACGATAAAACACCTAGTAAATCTGTTCTCGATTTTTTACCTACCAAATTGCTTTGGTTACATACTGATCGAATGCGCGTCGATAACGTGGATACGTTCTAACTGAATCGCACAGTGACAAAATTATTGTCAATTTGACGTTGCCACGTCGCACGCGTTGTCGATTTGGACAGCAGCGTAGAATGTGCTTTGATGCTTGCGCTGATCGGTCGATCGGATAACAACGATTTTGTCGCTGCAACATTTAATCAAGGTATATCTTAATTATGTTCCGTATCAGCCCGCATACCTAGCCACTTCGGTTAAACGAACAAGATACCTTAGGCTGCAAATCACAGCATTGTTGAGCAACATGAGTCGCTGCTGTATACGGAAAAAATTAAATAATCCATAGTCCTTATCTCGACACCAAAGAACACATTTCCATTCACAGCCGTTTCAAACTCATTCCATTAATACATGCATCCATTTTGAAGAGGCCAGCAGTCGTCTACACGCAATCGCCCTCGATAAATTCAATACACTACATAGAAGTTGAATAAATAGTAGCATATTGCTCTTGGAGCCAGTAAACATTTAGCTTAACACTGTCCCCGGAGCGTGCTTGCGTTCTGCGAAACGGGTTCGCGGCCCGGAAGACCGTAAACGGTTTTATGGAGTCTTGTGCGCTAAACAAGACAGATAGAGAGGGAAAGAGAGAGAGAGAGAGAGAGAGAGAGAGAGAGAGAGAGAGAAAAGGAACGAAGAAAAAGGGGCATAAAGTATTATAAAATGAGCACGTTTTTCCTCTACAATGCCGGTGTTCGAGCGGTCGAGCAACAAGACTGGTGACAACGAGAGAGCTCTCCTGACACGCCGGGCAAGCATGAAAAGCCCGGGCCCGTTTATTGTATTAAGAAACCGAGTTCGCTGTATCGCAAAAGCCATTATACAACAAAATACGTACCGTGAAACGCGACGAGATATATATTTACGATCGTGGCCACGGCCGCGCGGCAACGGTGACACGCGCTAACAGTACGACTGACGCTATCCAGTGTTGTAGTCTACCCACGCTGTCGTCTACGAGCCCTGCCGAATATCTATTGTCACACAATACGTAGTCGGATATGTGAGGTTTTTGTTCCTTTGACTCAAATTCCACTCGTTACCGCGGCGCTAACATTGTAATGAATGCCGGTCGGGACAATACGCCGCGACAAGGGAGACCGACAATCTGGAAGCCCTCCATCCAGAAAAAATTATTATTCTTTTTGTACTGTTCGCGCCAAGAGAAACAAATATTTTTAAGCCATCTAGAACTCTGAACCATTTTCGTCGACGCGAAATTTAGCTTACGACACAATTCCAGGCTAGCGTTTCAGGGGACTTCAGGAAGCTACCTTCTATCAACCCCATTTTTCCCATTTTCGCCAGTGAACGCCCCGAAAGTTCAAAGTCGCGCCACGGCTGTAATTCGATCCCGATCGACCTTCAATATTTAGCAATATTTGCCAATATTTGGCAAATGTTTGAAGTCGTGCCTCGGCCAAACTATTAGAGCTATCGACATGGGCCCAACGGCAAAATCTTCCCCAAACCTTCCTCTTTAAGGAGAGCTCTCAAAATTTAGGCCAGCATATCAGGGGACTTCAGGAAGCTACCTTCTATCAACCCCATTTTTCCCATTTTCGCCATTGAACGCCTCGAAATTTCAAAATCGCGCCACGGCTGTAATTCGATTCCGATCGCCCTGAAAATTGCCGTACACTCTGACCGCGCGTCTAGAAACGTGTAGCCAAAATTACAAAAGAATCGGAGACCTAAAGATTTTTCTCGATTTATAGAAGGTGGTTACCTTCAATATTTAGCAATATTTGCCAATATTGGGCAAATCTTTGAAGTCGTGCCCCGGCCAAACTATTAGAGCTATTGACATGGTTCAAACGCTAAAATCTTCCCACAACTTTCCTCGTTAACCACTATGTTCTCGAGGATCGCAAGGAATTATGATGGACGTGAAATGGTTGACACCGATTTTCAATCTTTCGTAGGTTTGGGAATATTTAAGGGTCTGTCCCTTATTATTAAACTGGCGAGTGTTCTATTCCCACCGTGGATGGGGCAGCCATATGTGTCAGACGATATTCTTCGCCTTGCGGTTCTTGTCGGTCGTTCTATGAATGCACCTGCATGGAACAGGACGTTCTTGACCAAAATTTTTAAGTGCAATTCGTTGTTATCGATTCGAAATGACGGAGGATAATTTTTATTTGAAAACGGTACACGGTGAACAAAGTATTATGGCAGATTTTCTGTTGAGATTCGTGGACAGATATCGGGCGCAAACGTGCGTAAACTGGAAGCTCTAAAGACGCGCGCGTTTATGGGACACATCGGATCGGAATTTGACGGCGCCAACCAGCGAATGTCCAAATTACCGTGCGGCGTATTTACGATTTCGTTTCGTTGTAAATCAACCGACGGTTACGGCGTCATTACATCATGCGTGGGGCTTTCTTGGTGAAACGGAGTACTGTTCGCGTGTGTGCGCGAGAAGTGAAAGAGACACGCGCGTGGAAAGCTCACGGTAACACCCACGCGGCGTTCGTTCGCTTTCCAATGCTTCATTCCGCGTCGCGAACGACCTTTAAATGTTCGCCTCGCCGCGCCGGCTCGTTTTATACGTCGTCTTCATTGTCCAGGAACGCAGGCTTCCATTCCGCGAGCTCGCCCCCGCGAAGCACTATGGGGGTTGTCAGCGTACCGATTTTATGTCGCGCATACAACAGGAAACGCACCGACAACGGTAGCCGACGTCTTCTATGGAATCGTGTCACACGCGCTTTTATCTATTCGCTAATCACGCGAGATGAATAATCACGGATTATAGGGACTCTTTGTCTGCGGCGCGGAATAAACGCGACTCGAGCGACGATTAAATGCGTCGGATGTTCTACACGGTTGCAACGAGGGCTGTGCTGCCCTGCTAGTTTCTACAGACCTCGTATTTCTCTCATTAACACAGTTTAAGTACGGTAATACGAATCTTTTCGTCGTAAAAGCGTTGAACACGTCGTTCAGGTTGCGAAACGATGTTATTCGTCATAATCGACATAAGGGATTTTGTTCAAAATTCATAAGAATGTAGTGTATGCCATAGTAGTAGGATTTTAAGTAATCGTTTTTTCTGATCTTGAATTTTTTTATAAAATAGCATCACCTAAATACTGCTCCTTTTGTCTGTTTACGGTAAATTCATTTGAATTTGAATTTTCACGGATATTTTCAAAAAGTGTGACAATTCAGTGACGTAGATATGTACAATTACAAGAGGATTGAATTCATCATTTCTAAAATTTATTTAACAATTACAAAGCCTTTCGATTCCACAATGTGATTCTACCTTCACGAAAACAGACTGCATGTAATCGATTCCTCGGTTTTTAAAATCTAAGCCAGCGAAAGTTGTTTTCAAAACGAACACGTGATCATATTCCTCGATATTAAATCTATAAAAGGAGCTTCAATTCGGAACGATATCGTAAAAATGAACGACGCAACGAGCTATCATAGGCCGCGCCCTAGTTCGAGCTCAAAAGAACGTTCGGGCAAGATGGAAAATCTTTTCTGAATCGAATGCGAGGCGAGAAACGAGCACCGATTAAATATTATTCTTTCAACCGCGAATCATCTCCGAACCGGCGTGTTCCTCCATCGCGATGCATCGGTTTAAGATAAACACGGTGGTGTCCCTAAAGACTCGGTTCGTATGAATTTTCAATCGCCTCGCACGCAACACGTCGAAGAGCAACGCGTTAAGGCGAGAGAAAAAAGAGCGGAGCCAGCGTATATACTAACGCGCCGCGGAATAACAAACTCCATATTTATGAGCTTACTTTGAAAACGGAACCACCGGTCGTGCGAGACCAACTCGAGCATGGGCAGCTTGTGTTTCTGTGGTCCATCGGCGACCTACGAGCGCAGCTTTGGTCGCTTGGCTATACAGTGTATAATGATAAGTAGATCCACCATGGTGGCGTGCAGAGCATATGCTTGTATACTACTGGCCAGAAGTATACTAACACCTGGCAGGTCGAATAAATAGTGTGTCAATGCTGTAATAATATATTTTTTAACAACACCGATGTTATCGTTGTATTTATGAAAGAATCATCCAGAAATTATTCCTAAATATTCAATACCTTTTAACACGTTGAATGCCACGCGAATTTTCCATGCTTCGAACAAGTTTCATTTGTTTGATTTATAGAAATGATCAGAGTTATTGAACAAAATTGTTAGTTACTAAAAACTAAAGTTTTCACCTCGTACTATAATCTGGTTAATTTTGGCAGTACTGCGTTAATGTTCAATGCTCTTCAATTTATTGATAACCGTTCTTAAACGATGTAATGGTGCCGGTCACCGGTGACCCCCGTCGGATTCAAAGTATTAAAGACTTTCCGCCAGATTCTAAATTATTCATTTCTTTAAAGTATTTATTTTTGCATATTTTTTCTGTAACTGTCGTATCTTTGGACAGTTCTTCGCGCTGAAAATTAAAAACATGGCCAAAAAGGGGTTAGTATAATGGCATTTACCCTGGGAGGTAGTAAAAAAATGGCCAAAAATATTTAGATCACCGATTCTTTTATAACTCGTACACGCATCTGTACACGTGCCAAATTTCAGGTCGATCACGATCGAATTGTGGTCGTAGCACGAGTTTGAATTTTCGCCGCGTCAAAATCGCAAAAATGACTTTGCCATAATTATGTGTTCTGAAGCCGTGTGAAATGCTAGCCTATTGGGCGGGTACTAGCTTTTTCAGGAAGGATTGGCGCAGGATTTGGCGTGGAAGTCGTATCGATAGCATTAACAGCTTGGTTGGGGCAGGTACGCAAATAATGGCCAATTTGCAACGGGATACTCCCAAAGGTGGTCAAAACATGGCCACAAAATTGGCCACAAAAAGTTTCCGATTCTTTTACAACTCCTAGTACACATACCTGGACGTGTAGGCAGTGTACATGCTAAATTTCAGGTCGATCACGATCGAATTGCAGTCGTAGCGCGACTTTGAATTTTCGCATCGTCAAAATCGCGTTTCTTGGGACTTTAGAAATGCTCTATGGCATGTTTGCAGGATATTCACAAATTTTATCAATGCGATAGTTCTAGAAGAGGTAGAATTTCGATTCTAACAGATTTTAATAAATATTTTCGTGCAACAACTTACTGCGATTTTATGTAATGAATTTTTACGAATGAATGAAAGGAAATGTTTGTCGTAGACAAGGTATTAAATTCCGTGTGGATGTCGAAACTGTGATGTGCTGTCAGAGGATAGTAAAAGTAAGAGCGAATTGATAGTTGGGTGTAGAATTGTGACAATGAATGATCGTTTTCTGGAGTATTATAGACAAGTTGATGACATCGATCGCGGTACTTTTGCACGGCAGTGTATATGACCTATCGAGATTGCCGGGTACATGCATAAGAAGGCGCAGTTAATTAACCGGGCGGTATCGGGCATCTGATTGGCTATTTAATTGAATTAGGCACGGCGTATATGCGATTTCTATGAGAGCGAATATACAAGCGTTGCCGGGTCTGTATGTACGTGGTAATTACGTTAGTACCTTGGTACGTATACCTGTTACACACCCCGAGTGGGAGCTGTTTGCCACGGTACAGAATGCCAATTGCGTTCCGCGCTTTTTCTTTCTCCGATTTCTCTCCTGTTCTCTCTCTCCTTCGCCGTGTCCTCCTTCTCTGGTAGATCGTAGACGCAGACCGTCCCGTGTTCCCTCATTTTCTACAATCATGCAAATTACTATAAATCACCGTCCCGACCTGTGCACCGTCAGCTCAACGTTGTAGTTTTGTTAAACAACGACGGGCAAAATCGATCCTCGGGTACCGCTATCTGATCGACACTGTTCAACCGCTACCACTTTGCAACTATCCGCCGCCGTTGGCTATCTTAATTCAGAAAATCAACTGGTTTTGTAACCATACGCACACCTTTTTTCGGCATACCAGATCATCGAGATAGAGTGGCTTGTCGGCCTGATTTTCACGCTGTTCCAGCCGTCTCGGAGAAAAATAAAATTGCGAAATCTGCTCGAGAAATTGCAACCTTTTTCCTTGCAAATGAATCGCACCGACGTGTGAACGCTAATGTTTTCTCGAAACACGGTTGCACGCTGGAATTGCTGGTTCCGTCGATTTCTTAATTCGATTTCTCTGCCTCGTTCGGTACGGTTGAAAAAATTATGCATTCCTACCGTTAGAAGAAAATTTATTTCTTACACGACTTATCCTAAATTTCAAGCGAACGATATTCTAGCCCTATCTATTTTCAGTAAAATTTTAGTCTTACTTTTCTACGTACAGTAATTCACATCTTTGTTCACCTAATTTTTAACGAAAGATTTCATGTAAAAGTCGATACGTTATTTGACGAATATATTCAATAAGAACTGAAGAATAAAATATGAATATTTTGCAGATAAGAATTTTTCGAAATTTCACTAATAGTTTCCCGCGAGCGCAAAATGATGATACAAATCAATCCTATGTTATTTAAACGATTAAACTACACGCTCGTGACTTCGCCAACTGAATAAACGAAGCTGACGTCATCGGTGCCCCGACATTTATCCCGAAAGAGTTAATTATTGACACGATCGGACGTGTTCCACCTTCTTATCTCAACAAAGTGAATTTCCGGAAGGAATTTCCACGGTGGAGCAAACAGAAGCGAGCCGAAACGCCTCGGAGCAATGGAAAATTCATTCCTGAATATTTTGGTAAGATTCGCGCTCCCCACGGACCGTTTCGGGCGTGTAAATACTCGTTCCTAAATCGGCGGGTATTGTCGGACAGGCAGGAAGGAGCACGAGCTCGAATTCCCACGCGGAATCGCGGCGAGTCTTTTTCTCCTTGGACGAAAGGAAAAAAAGAAGAACCGACAGCCACGGGGCTCCTAACGCACGAAAGATAATACAGACACTTCCTAGAGCAATTTCATTTTCGGTACAAGCCCGGTGGCGGGACAGTCGGGCTTTAATCGGTTTTCGTCCGCAAAGAGGAAGCGGCTCTCCGGGCCGTAACCGGTCGAATAAAAAGGAACCACGGCCGTTCTTCACCCTCCTCGCTGCTTTCGGCCCCTTTTTCTTTCGCCCCCGATGTACTTACTGCGGATGCAGCACTTTTAACGCCCGACCATTTCGTCAGGAGCAGGAAGACGGCGCGGCGGGTCGGTATATACGCGAACAATCGCGAAAAGAAGGAAAGTTGAGACGTACATTTGCGCCTCGGAACCCCGGCTGACCATAAAGGCGCTCCCATTCACCGTTCGGATATTATACGAACGACGAGACCGATTCCCGTCCATTTTGTCACCGGTACGGGCACTTTTTCATCGAACAGACCCTGGAATATATTCGCCCCGGCGAGGAATTCCTCTTCCTGTCGGGTTTTTGCGCCGCGGAACGACTCCTCGTCACTCCCATCGGCCGTTTATTCAGCTTTTTCCGTCGTAGACACGCACTTTGCTCGAACGACTCTCCGCCCTTGTGTCCCTAAGAGGCCCCGTGATCAGCCGCGCCAAGGTTCTGCTCGATTTGACATGGGAATCGCAGGAGCCAAAGATAATCTCGAGTTTATTTTTATAATATTTGTAAGTTATTGGGGGGACGAACCAGGGATTCGGAGATGAGAAATAAATCATAGAGTACACGGTCTGATTAAGAACACTTTTAACACTTTAACTGCCCTACTAACGACCTCAAAAATTCCACAAAATCAAAGTAATTTATTTAATGAAGCAACAATTGAAAACTTGAAATGTATGACACAATGTTATCCTTCAACCTTCTTTTATTCTCCAGATCTTAACTAAATTTAGTGCAACGAATATATTAATGTACAAATTTATTTTTAAACTTGGCCAAATAATTCTGTCACCCATATATGGGTGACATGGCAGTCAAAGTGTTAATAATACGCTGATCGTCATCGATCCTGCTTCTTTCAACTCTTAACGCAAACATATTGGTTTGTTCGGAAAGTAATTTCGTTTTTTTTTGTGAAAATGAAAGACAATTTTCGTATAATGAACAAATATTTTATTAAATTATTTATTGGCCATTCTGGTCCAATACCTTTTGCCATCTTTCTGGTAGGAAAAACTGATCGAGGTAGTTTTTGACCTCCTCATTTGAAGCGAAGGTTTTACCGTCTAAAAAATTTTGCAATGACCGGAACAAATCATAATCCGAAGGTGCCAGATCTGGAGAATATGGTGGGTGTGCATTGTATCCCATTGAAGCTGTAAAAGCTTTTGGCGAGTGACCAAACTTGTATGAGATCTCGCATTATCTTGGTGGAACACTACACCTTTTCTGTTGATTAATTCTGGCCTTTTCTGTTGAAGTGCATTATTCAGTTTGTCCAGCTGATGACAGTAGACTTCCGAATTAATTGTTGTGTTATCCAGTAAAAGCTCAAAAAAAAAACGATTCCTTTAAAATCCCACCAAAGAGACAGCATCACCTTTTTTTGATGGATATTGGCTTCGGAAATGCTTTGAGCCGGTTCATCTTGTTTGCTCCATGATCTCTTGCGTTTGACACTGTTATATACAACCTATTTTTCGTCGCCAGTAATGATGCGCTTCAAAAATGAATCATTTTGAGATCAGAGTACAGGTTCTAGAGGAGAAATGAGGTTTATGATGCGGCTATTCCGGACTCTCGGGTGGTCAAAATCGAAATTAGTCTCTACTCTACGGAAAAAGAACCGGTATCGCGTCCGGGTCATAATCCTGGTCACCGTCCTGATTGAGTCGGCTGTCAGACATCTGGCCGCTAGCATCAATAAATGCTAAATTGCGCCTACATTTTGTCCTTTTTCTTTACGGTGGGGCACGGCCGAGAATCCCGAATATATATGAAATATCTTGTTAATGTCGGTTCGAGCGGAACACGTCGGACCACGTAGGACGCGAGGACCCTGAAAACCCCATCGAAATGTCTCTCGGTGTGTCTGTTTATAGACAGGATCGGTACCGAGAAAGGAGACCCAGAGTCCATCACGGTGAATGGCGCGTGAAATTCGTTCGAGGCTGTTTGGCTAATGGACAGATAAAGGGCCTCGTTGACAATCTTTGGCATTTTCAATCCTTTAATGCACGTCATAAGACATTGATAACGGGGGAATCCTCGTGGACCGACGTCTCCTCCTTCGTCGAGGATCCTCTCACGATCGGACGTCGCCTATACGACGAAGTCGGCGGCCCGTGTAGTAGTACAATCTCCGAAGGTACTACCTGGCCTGGACAATAACTTAGATAAGGGCCCAAAAGCTCGCTTTAATACCGCGATTTTTCAAAGCGGCCCCATCGGAAAGCTCGCCTCGTACCGGGCCAAACCAATCTTCTCGTTTTCGTCGACGAAATGGAAATTCCTTATTTAAATCGGCTAACCTTCCTGGATTTCTGGCCGTTCTTGTCGTGGTTTAGTCCCTTTCGCGTTACCTCCAATCATTTTTTCGCATCCTTCTCTGAAACTCGCTTGGAAATACTTTATCGGCTGTTGAATCTCTTTCGGCTCTTTCGTAATTTTTCGTCGATGTTTCCGTAGCAAATTGCAGGTATATTTGTGACGCTTTTAATCAGAGCTAAACTCACCGAGCATTAAAATTGACTTTTATTACAATATCTCATTATATATAAATTTTATAAATTCAATAATTGTAAAATAAAGCAGAAAATAGTCATACAACCACAGTTGCAGTTATATTGATTGTAAATTTCTATTTTCGCTTATAATTACAAATTTATTTACACCCGAGTCTCAAACTATATTTTTTTTACTTATTTTTCATTAAAATCCACAATATTTTACTTTGAAACGAAATAATATTTAAAAAAATTTTTCAGACGAATCAAATATTTTATTTTTTAGAAGTCCACGGACAGTTTCAAACGTAAAATTTAATATTTGAAATATTATTTTGCCCTGCTCCAATTATGCTAGATACGCGATACGGAATACACGAAAATGACTGAAACCGTCGACTTTGACGGAACAGTTAAAATTCAGCTTCGTTGGAACGGTCGAATCGATTCCTGTTCGCAAAGCTGCGAAGATCGAAGCACCGAGAGTTGTCCGCACGATTAGATGACGCTTAGAGCGTGGGTCAGCGATGATCCGGGATCTCGCGGATACAGTGGAAGCAGCGAGAAAAACGGTACGGCACGAGGGTACGAGCAGGAAAGCCGGAAAGGGGCGCAGGGTAAAAGAAAACCACGGGCAACAACGCCAGCGCGAAATGAGTGCCGGCCGGTATATTAATTCTGCATTTAAAGCTGCGGTCAGGGCACACCGGACTCGGTGGTCGAGTGGTTAGTACGAGTGTAGGTAGAGAACGCAACAATTCAGAGGGGTTCGCCGGGTGTAATGGCTGGTAATTAGAGTGCCATGATAGCAGGCTGCGCGAAACCAGTTATCTCGCTACGTGCATCGTGCATGCCCATACCGAATCCCTCTCCAGAACCCGGTCTCTCCCTTCTTCCTGCCTCTCATCGTCCTCGCCGGCTGCTGCTCCTGCTTGCAAACCTTTCTTCGTCGCTGGCCAGCTCTTTCTCTGACCAACGTCTTCACCTAAACCCGCTGCTCCTCTCCCTTAGCAACCTTGTGCTGCGCGTACTACCTGCGATCATTCGATTGACACGTCAGCGAAAATCTATCGCGATCCTCAGCTTCCGGTCGGACACCTTAAAACCGCGACTTGGTCCTCCAACTTTCAGCTTCTA
>CM052093.1:18983484-19032816 GCA_028453745.1 Agapostemon virescens | reverse complement strand
TTAGCGCGATTTTAGAAATTGTTCCTTTACGATGGTATAGCATTAGCTGATCAGATCCTTCTTTGATCAACGTCTTTATCCAAACCCATTGTTGCTCTCTTGGCAACCTTGTGCTGCGCGTGCTACCTGTGATCATTCGATTGACACATCAACGAAAATCTATCGCGATCCTCAGCTTCCGGTCGGACACCTCGACACCGCGACTTGGTCCTCCAACTTTGCGCTTCTGGAGAACATTTCTGGAAAGGTGTTGATGCTCAATTGCACCATCCAATGGCAGAGTCAGGTTATTTAGGACTCGTGAGGCATCGCGATGTTAAAATTTGTATTCTCAAAATGATGGACCATTTTTCTCAACTTTTACAGTCCACGTATTTCGATGAGTTTAATTTTCATTTAGAATTCTTGGATAATTATCCATTCGGGACCAACGTCTGCACATCACACTTTAATATGTAATGTGTACAACAGAATACAACGTCCATGCAACTTGTTGGAACGATCTAACGTTGCTAATAGAAACATAGAATTTTCTTCTAATTTAGACAAATAACATTCGTATTTAGCGAATGCTGTTCTCCGCGTGTGTAACACAACATCGCAGCCAGAGGGTCCAGCCAGAATTTGCCTGGATTTTTCTGGAGCTCGCGTGCCAGCACATTTTACAAATAGTTTGAAGATTGAACTGATGGAAAGTTTCGATCAATTTTCATAGTGCAGATGCACAGCTCTCAACGTATTAGCCCGGATGCAACCTCGGAACGTTGAACCGTGACATTTAGCCGGTGTTTCGCTATACAGGTTGCAGTCAAAGTGTTAAATTGAGGCGTGTTTGTTCTCTTTGGCAAGCATAGTCTGAGTCTAGGAAATCGTACGTTAATTTCTTTTTTCCTTCCACAATCACCCTCTCTCTCCCCTTGTACGTTCTCCTCTCGCTCTCTTTCTCTCTGTTTCCCGGGTCTCTCCCCGTTTTCTCTTGCAGTTTCTTTTTTAACCTCCAGCCGTCCGTTCGCCACAGGGGAAATTGGTTTTTTCCATTGCACAGCGACGAGCTGGCACGAAAACACGCGGAATACAGCCAGCCGACCAGCCAGCCAAGTCGAAGTATCCTTTTTTTCGAAAGGGGACTTCGATTATACCCCAGGGGAACGCAAGTGCACCGTTTAATCGCGAAAGAAGCGCAATTTGTCGATCCCCGGCCATTAGATTGTTTCGGTTTCTCTGCGAATTCGTTAACGCGTCACGATCGCGTTCTCCGGCAACGTCGAAACGGGTCGTAAGGTTGCGCGCGAAATTTTCCGCGGAGCGACGCGCCGAGAGACGAATATCCTTCTTTCAGCGGAGCACGCCGACGCCTCGCATTAATTTATAATAAACGCCCGCTTTGTTCCAGCTCGCGAAATCGCGGGAACGAAATCGACTAAACTCGCGCGCGCGCCGCGCTTCATACCGATTCAATCAAGAGATCCGCGTCCCAACGGAGAAGACGTTCTCGATTCTCTATATACTCTATCAAAGTCGTGACAATCTGCAGCACCTCGCAACTCGTAAATGGAATTTCATGAATAACAGGAACACGATTCTGCCTGCGCACCGTCTAAACATAAATCAACACGCGGGTCTACAATTCCTGGACCATTCGCCGAACAATTTACGAACGATTTCACACGCTGTACAGAGACATCTTAAATTTCGCGGACGTCTCAGTCAGACCCCACCGGGAAGATGAACGGAGATCCGCGAGCCAATAAATCTTCATTATTAGACCCCTGCGCGAATCTCCCCACGGTTGTATTACGATGTTACGCGCAAAACGTCGGATTTTTAACAGCGGACTTACCAGCGAAAAGTTCGAAAAGATTTTCGTTCGCAATTTTTCTTCGACGAATGGGCAACGCGTTGAAAATTTTCAATCGTCCGTTATTTAGCAGACCGATTCTTCTCTACAAAGGTGAACTGCGATTCGGCCTGTGAACTTCGCAAGGTATGCGATTTTTAAATGCGATTGCATACTTTTTACCGCGAGTCGTAGTCCCTTTTAGTGGCTCGTAAATCTAGCGTTAAGGTCGATCCTTGCGAATCGGAGAAACCGAGCGGTAAAAGAAGGCAAGACCGACGCGAGAATTGTGCTATAGAGTACGTGGAAGCTAACTCGAACTAATTATCCGTCCGTAAATGGAATAGAAACGTCAGGCGATCTATGCCGTACTTGTCCTATGCCGATTGCGGGCCACGGTGTATGCGATTTCCGAACGAGGACGAGACCGGCCGGAGCGAGCGGCACAAAGTTCATGTGAAAGGGGAACCAATGAGCATGAAACATGCGGCGAATATATACGTCCATACGTCGACTATACCCATACGTTTAGCGGAGGATACACATGCTGCAGAGGTAATCGGTGTGTAACCGATTTAAGTCTAAGGCCGCGGTCGCACGAGCAACGTGCATGCGTCGGTTTCTACCTTAACATGATCGCGGCCCCATGTCCTGGACGTCGGTCATGCTGATTTTTAACAAAATATGATCCTCGACGAGTCTCGCGAACCCTCGCACTCCGATTTCGATGAAGGAAATCACGAATATACAGGGTGAGCCGAAAAGAAAATCGAAAGCGACCAAATCGTGTTTTCTTCGTGAAAAAATCGTTTTCAGATGCGCCTAATCGATGACCGATGTCTTCGATTTTATAGGAGGTCGTTATTTAACGAGTTTTTGTTATAGTCGAGGATATCTGAGAGTCGGACAATTACAAAAATATTAATTCGTAAAATAGTTTTAGAGTATTACTCGTATTTTCTATTTGACATCGAACTGAATCGGTAATATGAAAATCTGAGAGTCGGACAATTACAAAAATATTAATTCGTAAAATAGTTTTAGAGTATTACTCGCATTTTCTATTTGACATCGAACTGAATCGGTAATATGAAACTTGAGGAACTACGTCGGTAAATTTATTTTAATTAACTGTGCTGTACACGGCACGACAGGTTTAAATGAGTTAAAATGTTCGCCGTTCCGTGTACAATACGTGGTTCGTGATAATTTTTAATAAAATATTACTGGGATTTCTGTTAACGCTAAATCTACCAGGCTCTATGGAGAACGTAAACTTTTAACAATTCTTTTTATAATACGCGCTTGGATTATAAAATTAATTGTTTTTTTTTCGTTTTAACGAAAGATTCTTTATAATTACAACAGTTTCGAAAGTGGAGAATTTAAACTCTATCACTTGGTTGAAGCTGAGAGCTCTAAAATGGACTAGTAAATTCACTTATTTTCCGAAATCCTCTAGGAATGCATCGAAACGTATGTGGAAATAAAGTGCTCGTTTATCAAGATTTCGAACAGAATCTTCCAAACACGTATTTCCTTAATTTTCTTTAAACCGAAATAGCGTTCTATTTAATCATTGATCATACACAGTCGTTGAAAAATAGCTACGCACACGATAACTATAAATTTTCTTTTCTTGCTAGAAAATTACGGATGACGAAGGAAATCTAGTCAATGTTATCATAAAGTAAATCGCAGGAGAAGGGGTTAAACAGAATTGTTAGTTACTGTATATTGAAGTTCTTACCTTATAGTACAATCTGGGTAATTTCAACAGTAATGCATTGATGTTGAATGTTTTTAATTTTATGATAATCATCCGTAGAGAACGTAATAGTGCCGGTCACCGGTGACCACCATGGCATTCAACGTGTTAAAAAATATTGATAAATAATAAATGGTATTGAACGGTCGTCAATAATAAAATAGTAAAAATTGCTCCATCATTCGTGTGTTAAGCGACGCATCGGCAAATCGTTCGAAACGAACGGGTAAATAAAGAGCGAGGCGTTGGTAACTAGCGGGAGGGGGTGGGGGGTGGGAAGTGAAAAACTTAGGGCGGCTTGGAAAAGTGGGAAATGCTCAGGCTTCGCTCATTAGTCTTTGTACCTCCGGCTAGAATAACAAGTTCGAGTTAACCAGGCGTTTCTAAAGTCTTACGCAAATGAACGAAAGAAATGAAAAAGAAGCGCGCGGGACAGCTTCTAGAAATGGAAAGTACAGCGGCGGAGTACGGCTTAATCAGTCGTACTGTTCGAGGTTCTCTTATTTCGTCTTTCCTGTGGAATACGGGATGAGATTTAAAAAGAGAAAAGGTGAAAGAGAGAGACACAGTGAGAGAGAATAAGAGAGAAAGACAGAGAAAGAGAGTAAGAGCGATAGAGGAATCGCGGGAACGCGCGAGCTTTTAAAGAAGTTTTGCCCGGTCGACAGGGTGGAACATAAATAAAAGACGTAATCGGACGTAGTAATCCCTAGTCGATACGGAGCACCTCGATTAAGTTTTTCAGAGATCGACCGGGGCCGCAGGAAAGACGAAAGCGTGCGCGCTCGATTTCATAAAAGAGAGGTAGCAAAAAAAAGAAGAAGAAAATGGCGAGCGTAGGGAGGGGGGGGACGGAGAGACGTGGGGATTTCGAGGCAAAAGTCGCGTGGAATATAAATTGTTGAATTTCATTTTCTCCCGGGCCGATGGCAGACCGGTGAAATAAAGGAGAAGTTAACGAAAAAGGAGGAACCGGCGGCGCGCGTATCGCGGAACGCATAGAGTGGCTGAGAGCGTCCGAATCTCGGATTCCTGGAAGGGACGGCATGTAAATGGAATTAAAGTTTTTTTTAAATATCGCATCGGGGCTTCCTCGCGACGTCCTCACTTGTAATTAGCATTATTATCTCGGGGCAACTGTCTGCGAAACAGACCATCGGGCCCGAGCCCGGCCGCTGCGTGACTGGCACCAGCCGGTGGGAATTGAAAAAGGAGCAATCTTAATCGCACGTTCACCGCGCTCGGAGACGACTCAAACTCACACGTACAGGTACTCGGCTAATTATAAACTGGTCACCTGTGCTTCTAATCGCTGACTTTTCCCTACAGCTGCCTTCCCCATTTGTTACGCGATTATATCCGTTTCCTTCGAAATACAACTTCGTTGATCACCTCGTCGTCCGCGACCGTTCAGCTGCTGTTGCTTCTGAGAAATCATTTTAGCAGCTACTCGCATTAGTTTTAGATGTCTCTGCCGTCGCGTCCTTCGACTATTTTATCGTAATAAATTCATTTACGCCGGGAGCCGACTAAAGAAATACGACCATAATTCCACATACACGACTACAATTTACCTGGAACATTATCGATATTAAATGGTTATAACTTTGCGACGAAAGACAGTACAACGATCTACCCAGGCTCGTTTTGCAGCGTCAAGCATCGGCTTTTACATCCGTATGTTGTTTTCTCTTCGTTGATCCTTTTGTAATGGGAATTAAATAATTTACAGGGTCCAGTCTATATTTTCATCTACCATAGCTGGTTTTATCTTGAATTCCTTTTGAGCAAGAGGAGTTACTAGACTATTATATTTTCTTCGTGTGAAATAATTTAATACCTTATTTTCGTTCGAAAAATTCGACAACGTACTCGTCGATTACGATACCAATGTACTCTGCTCGCCGAATGGATAAATTTCAACGGAGCGAATAAATTCTTGATCGGTAGACATTACCAGAATGTCGAAATTCGGTCCGATTGTTAGATCTGGAATTTGTAATTTACTCTGGTCAGGCTGTTCGAGTAATTAATGTGCAAGCGGTGAAAAAGCGACGCTCCACGCGAATAATATTAATCGTAATTATAACCGTTTGTGTATTTAGAGCTGTCGACGGGATGCGGCGAATCAGCGTCGGTGAAAAACGCGGGTCCCGTTGTTTCTGTATCATTGCCGCAACTCCAATTGGAAAACGGCGTGTCAATTTGATGCTGGATGTGAGCGTCTACGCGCGATATAAACTTTACACGCGCTGACAGCCGCTATAACGACGCCGACAATGCGAACAATGGAAACGTTAATTTACAACGCATTCGGCCACGGATCAACTCGAAAAATCGTTATGCCCGATGGATCGCGAAATAGCTTCGCGACTGTATCGTCTGTCAAACCCGTTTCGCGCGACTCTCGTTTCCGATAATGACGAATGAAATGACTGTGCATCGACGTTCTCTAGAAGAGGCGATGGTCACATATTGCGAGATAATTGTTGCTCCGCGAATTCCACCGCTCGTCAAACGATCCTTCCTTTTAAATCCGCGACCGTGAGATCTTCGATTGGAAATCATGAAATATCGCCTTTCGGTGAGAACCACTTGGTACCGACACTCTTTCCCGCAGAAATGTCCTCTTCGGTTGAAGCAACGTCGTTTCAGATGTCCATAATCAACCGGCATTGAGCGATTTTTAAAACATTCATGAAAACATGCTACTGGAAAATTATTTACCTCGACACGCTTAGCGTTTCAAGCGTGTTACACGGAGATTCTGAACGGAACGAAAGAGTGCAGAAAGAATACGGTAAACAGTTTAAAAAATTAATGAATTGGACAATTATAAGTAAAAGAATGTTGCAGATATTGTCTGCATTTGATACAGTGCTCGGACTATCTTGCAAAAGATGGTGAACAAAATTATGGAGTACAGTAAATATAATGTGAACAAATTCGGACATGAACGAATTGAACAGTTGTTAATGATTGTAAAGATTTTAGCTTCCCTTGCTCAGAATTTCTAAGTAGAATAAGTAAGTCGTGAACAGACGCGTCAAACGGTTCCTACTAGAGTCTTCAATTTCTAATTAAAAAATTTAGTTTGTTATTTACTGTTTTTACAAAATAATCCGTGAAAGTTGTGCATTAATTTTCTCAGTCTAGCAGTGAGACATACTTTGTTTTCGGAGAGAATGTTTATTTCTCTGCTGCATAAAATAATTCGAAACGCGGAGCAACGCATAGTGCTGCATCACAATTTGTACAACAATATCTTGTTTCTTTTCGTACATTTTTAGCTTTGCATAATACACAACGTTTTTATCGGACGACATTTGTTTGGGGTATTCGTTTGGGGAAACATCGGGGTTGAAAACGGCGGGGCTGAAAATGACATTTTCTCCCTTCACTGTAAAAACTTTCCGTTGCATTATTATATTTCTTTAAGTCGGCTGACCGTTTCCAGCATTTATTCTACAATAATCGATGCTCTCGCAGGAATCGGTTCGACAGATTCCCCTCTTTAAGCCATGCATTGTGATCGAAATAAATTAAATCCAGTCGGTTTTTACAAAACAGTATACTCTACGAACAATATTGCATCACGGGTTGTCTCGTCGGTGGAAGCGAAGCGGTTAAGAAATTAAACATCGCGAGGGCAAGTAAACAATACACGAAATATACAACGAAACTGCGCTGTCGGCTTGTCGGATGGCTTGGTCCGCCATTGTAAACCGGAAGTTTGCGAGTGAAAGTAACGGTGGATAGCGCGTCTCTCGCTTCACCCTTCATTGAATTTCACCGGTCGATTTGATAGTGGTCGTCTGTACGAAGCCGGTGCTCGTACGTAATTCTAAAATTACCAAATTAAGTATCCCCTCCCCATCGTTTTCATCGCAATTACGTGGATTCAATTCGGATGCCAGTGGTGCAGACGATTGCATCGAACGCATCCTTTGACCTGTTCCGTTCAACAAGTGCACAAGTTTCAGCACCGGGTACGAGGAGAGAGCGAGAGGGATGGACAGAGACAAAGAGAGAGAGAGAGAGAGAGAGAGAGAGAGAGAGAGAGAGAGAGAGAATGGTTGCGCGGGCGCCGCACCGGTCGACGCATTACACGCGCATTACCTGCCAATCAGTAATCGATTTGACTGCCATGGTAACAGAGTACACTTTTTTCAGGAGGCAGATAACGAAGAGAGGGATAACCGGGAGCCAGGGACGGCGGGTACACTCGATATTAACTCGATTCGCGCTCGGTGCACCGTCCGACGGCTAAATGAATTAACCGCGGTGAAGCGGGAATCGTCGGCCGTAAACAGCGCCGGCTAGCCAATCTCGATGAATCTCGATATCTATAAATACACGTCGAACCAATCAAATTCGAAACATTCGCGCCGCCTTACACATAATTGCCCGTATCGTTACGCTTAGGGCAAACCGGCCGCGAATCTAACGCGTTAGAGGAAACGTAGCCGACCGTTGAAGTATATCGCGTTTCCCTTTGAAAGAGTATTTTCTGGTTTCTTGTATGTCTTCTATGTCGATAAATTTTGTTGAAACTCGTCAAATTGCTGTTTACTGTAAGCGTTCGATGAGCACAATTCGAATTTCATGTAGATTCGCAGTTGAATCGCTATAAGCGGCTCTCTCGAATCCGTGAACTGACCAATTGAGTGGGAAGGGTATATGTAGGTTACACGTAAGCTAATAAGTCCGCGCAGTTTGCAAATCTAATGGATTGTTGAATAGGGCATCAAGAAACAGCATGTTAAGCAAAATGAGAAAGTTATAGCTCCATCGGGAGGGTAGTTACAGGGTGAAATGGAAAAGATTAGTTTTCGGCTTGGTTCTCCTATTAAGTCGTAATCAAAATTATTTAAAGTAATCTGGTGACTATATAGTACTCTGATAGATATACAGTAATTAAAACTTAGGTATTAGAAACAAAAACAAAAATATAAATATTAAAACACAAACTTTGGTATTAGAAGAATACAGACTCGAGGTTTAAGAACGAAATCATTTATATTTTTACAATAGCAGTCGTTTAATTTAGTCCAATGACATTTTCGACTGTCTTATTCGACTACGTACTATTTAAAACATTTTTGAAATTCCTCGTTTCATATTCTTCTCAACCTCCAAACAAACGAACATTTTTTAACCCTTAGCGCTAGAATGACGCCTCCAAGGCGACATGAAACCACACTATTATTCAGAACGAATATTACACCGCTGTATCTGTATTTAAGAAATAAATAAATTTTATATGCACGACAGGAAATTAACCGTGTAGCTACAACGAAACAATGCTAGGTTAAAAAATGTAGCTTAATTTTGAAATTAAAATAGCTTTCAGTGCAAGGGGTTAAGTCGCCTCGTTATTCCTGATTTCTCGTTTTCATAGTCGTTCGCGATTCTTGGCACGGTGGTTCCAATTTCTAGTATATCCAGTAACAAATTAAGGCTTAGACGTTTTCTCGTGTAGTTTCGTTATTTCTAATTTCCCGTCTCACGATCGAAGAAGTCAGAAAGACGCGTGTGACTCTCATTAGAAATACTCTCGATCGTCGAACAATCGCGGTTTCGTTCGGCTCGGCAGACCTCTGACCGTATCGATGCCGTAATTGGCCGATTGGCAGACGGCATCTCCGTGGCAGCAGGTTGCGCAATGGCAGCCGGGGGAATCAGCATGTAGCACGCTTCAAGATGAGGCGAATATTTTTCCTAATCGGGCGCGCGAAACATACGGCGAAGGCGATTTCTATCGACGCGAGAGCTCTACGAATACGGGTGTACAGAACCTCGGTCGGACGCGAACGATGCGAAAATCGTACTTTCTCCTGGTTTCAGAGCCGTACGGAACGGTTCACCGTGTACCGCTCTTCGAAGGTGTGAGATTTGCATCGGTGATTACGGATGATCGACCTCTTCCGGGAAAAGTTCGCCCGCCAAGTCCCCAATGCGTGTTTCGAGACGTTTAGCCCGCCTCTATCGCCGACATTGTGAAAGTAATAACAAATATTTGCGTATCCCGTTACACGGGCCCATTGTTACCGACCTAATCATTTATAATTTCTATCGTCTCCGATCCGTTGCGTTCCAATCCTTTTTCAGCGGAAAATTAATGGAGGAAAGCGGACGAAGCGAACAAAGCGACAAATGAGAGGCTCTCGTGGGTGTTTCGTCGCGTACGGCAACTGGCACCTTTGTTAAGAGACTTTTTCAAAGGAACGTTTAATGCAAAGGTTGATACACGACTCCTAAATGCTCGTTTCTATCTGCCGTTCTGTCTGACATTCTTCTGTCACGCGTTTATATTGATTTTAATATACAATACGGAATTTTATATTGAATTTAAACGAATAAACGTAATAGCTTTCGCTGAACAATATCGCGAATCACTGTATTTGCTGTCAGTTTAAAAGCGGTACCGTGTTTTCAACGTTGTTAATAATTTCGGATGTTGAAATTCCATTGGAAAAGCATTAACTGTATTGCGTGGGAAATAGGTGCCCAAATATGTTGCGTTAACACCAAGCGTAATATTTTCGTGGACACCGAAATAGGGATTGATCTATTCTTTATACCTAATAGCTAATAATTGCAATTATTCAATTCCCTAATGTCGCACGGACAAAATTACATGGTTCTATTACGTATCCACCATTTACTATGTAGACGAAATACAAATTTAATGGTGTTAATTTATATTCCAAACTTTCAGAAACGACACTTGGTTCTTTTTCTTTATCAACGACCATCAAATTATAATTTATTTAAAAAGTAAAGGGGGTAGCATACAAAATAGGTGTACATTCAATAATCATTCGATCGTCTTCGTCCCTTAACACTTTGACTGCCACGTCACCCTCATATGGGTGACAGAATTATTTCCCTATGTTTAAAAAAAATTTGTACGTTAACCCTTTATCGGCCGAATTTTTGTTTTTAATCCAAAAAAATTGGGTGAACGATATATGCAAATGAAAAAAAATGTTTCCATTTAAACGATGGAACTAAATTTAGTTGATGTCTGGAAAATTTGTGAAGTTCGAAGGATAACTATGTGTCGTACATTTTAAGTTATCAATCGTTGCTTCGTTAAATAAATCACTTTGATTTTGCGGAATTTTCGAGATCGTTGGTTGGGCATTTAAAGTGTTAAAAGGAGAAAGCTTGAAAATTGAATTTATTTTAAATAGAAATCTTTGCGAATATGACCAACGCCCGTGGTAGTTCGGTCGAAGCGCAAAGCATCGTCGACGATTTCGTCTTACAAGCGAAACAATCATGAAACACAAATTCTTTCTTCGTAGAAACGAATAGAATCGGAACGTATCGGTCGTATTCGTAATAACGCGGTCCGCAAAGTGAAAAAGCGATGGATAAAGAGAGGAACATGGGAATCGAAGAGCTAAGTACCCCGTGCGATATTTGCAACGGTATTTCGATGTCAGCCATAACCGTTCGCAGTGCTCGTTTGGATCCAGGCTACGCCCGTGACTTCCTGTCCGGCATAATTTTCTTGGACGAAACGCTACGGCCAGATTCCGGAAATGGTCAATTGTGGCGAGCATTCCCAATGCTCGCTCGTGCCGAGGACATCGAATCAATTGCGCGACCAGCAAGCAAAGCCGACCAATTTGAATTCGGACGCGAGTGCTCGTAAACCGTTCGGGAAATTCTTATCTGCACGGGAATTATTTTAGTGCGCGATTCGCAACCTGTATCGAACAGCGAACAATCCGGGCCGTTACGATCCTTTGTCAGTGGTATACAAAACCATTAATAAAATGCCGAATGCTTCCGATGGTTTCCAGTGAACCTGAAACCACCGCGCACGAAACATCGTCGTTGTTGGTTTAGAAATAATCTGAAAATCCGTTGATCCATTCTAGTTGACACGCGCGATCCTTCTCGTTTTAGAAAATTTCTTCAGGAAAGTGGCACGGTGGTTCATAGTCTTTGCGCTCGTTAATGTTTAATAAATAGATTGTGGATTATTGCGCGATAGGAAATTTTCCAGTATTTGTAAAATAGAAAATCTAAAGAGTCATTTGACCCCTTATGGAAAGTGTAGTGTTAAACCAACATAATTTTTCCTTAAATAATATTTATTATCAGTGGAACTACCATATGGGGGAAAAAGACCAGTTTCTGGTTTTTCATTTTATAATAATGAAAATTTTAAAAATATTTCCACAATAGATTTCAGAATAGTATTTTATTATATAATTTTATTATTACAATTTCCGTTTTTTACAATTTCACAATTAACGTTAATTATTCGTCAATTTTTCAAATTATATTTTCGGTGGCAATTTCGGTAGACGTGTTAGCATTTCTGCTGATTCTAATTAGTAATTAAATAACTATTTCGGTAATCTAGGTGAAAATATATTTGTGCACCGCGGTCGGGGGATTGAACGTTGACTCCAAGCGAATGCATCATTTACCGATCCACAATTGAAACTAGCGTTGCATTCGAGATCCGCCGAACGATATTTTCGAGAATGATACATTTCAGATTTTGATAGTCTGGATTAAAATAAACGCGGGCGCCGCGGTTGGAGGGTTAAACGGTGACCCTAACCTAACATATCATTTACTGATCCACGATCGAGATTGTTTGCATCGGAGATCCGCCGAACGATATTTTCGAGAATGATACATTTCAGAAAAACTGAAGCGACTGTTTTGATAGTCTCGGTTAAAATAGACTCAGGCGCCGCGCTCGAGGGGGGGTTAAACGGTGACCCCGAGCGAACATATCATTTCCTGATCCACGATCGAGATTGTTCCATCGGAGATCCACTGAACGATATTTTTCCTGAATAATACATTTCAGAAAAATGAATAATCACCGGTACGCGTTAATAACGCCGTAGGGCTCGTTCTGATTTCGCGTATCCGTAGGCGTCCAATTAGAACAAACGAAAACGAGGTCTACCCGGCAATTAACATACATTACCCAGGAAACGTAAAGGAGCATCGATCTGATATTTCGAGTGATCGACGTATCCAGGCATCAGGTGGCTGGTTGAAAGAAGCTCGTCTTCCCATGTCCTTAGCTCGGAGTACACGTAAAAGGCGGTTGGTTGTATCGAGCGTTCTTGGTTATCGGAGTCGGATCTACGACGCATTCGGAAAGAGATCTCGGCCCGATGCGAAATCGTTGATCGCCAGAGGCGAATCTCGGGCCGAAAGTTCTTCGGCTTTTGCTGCTTCCTGAGACTGGCTTGTCTAATTGCAGACACGTTGCATACGGGAAACGTTGCGAGAGAAAGAGAAAGAGAGAGAGAGAGACCGAGAGAGAAAGCCAGGACTGCGTCTCGCGGATCTAGCCTAAGGGATCTGCATTTAAAGACGATAAATTAGATCCATAGCAGCGGCGCAAAGCGGCCGTAATTTCGGTTTCCTGCCAGTCCATCTCGACTGCGTCGTCTCCGTCGCTCCTTGCCATGTCTGTAGCCATAGTTCCCATGGAAAACGCAACCAGGCACCGTCGTGGAAGAGTTACCGTTGATTTATCGTATCGTTCGTCAGATACGCCCGCGGCGCACGGTGCTGCGAACGGAGAAAAATGGTTTGGGATCTTTCGAATGCTGAATAAACTGGTTTTCTTATTGCAATTCCATCCTGCAATAGTCGGAGCGCCGACACTTGTGAAAATTTCCGGTAAGCGTCGCTCGTTTGTCAGGAAATTGTAAATTGAAGGTTGAGAAACTGCCAGCAACGTCTTCCAAATAATGTCGCCAGCGAAGTCAAAACGAACAAGTTTCAAGATCTCAAAGGTTGCTGCAAAGAGGGATCGTTTTTAAACAAATCTAGAGCAGGAATTGTAGAGTCTTCATCTCCAAAATGAAAGAATTAGGTTATCATAGAATTCTTTTTCGCTAGGCTACAATTCGCAAAAAATTACTACACCCTAATCTAAAGATGTCTTTAAAATGAAACCTAACTCCGTTGACTCATTTCGATATTTTACAATTTATTTCTATTTTTTATCACTGATTTTTATTATGATTTATTTCTATTAAAATTAAACACAACTCTGTTGACTAATTTCGATATTTCACTATTTATTTACATTTTTTATCGCTGATTTTAATTACGATTTATTTCTTTTATCACTGCGCGTTTAACGTTATGTTCCTGCCGTTTAAAATTCGAATACGAAGATTTCAGCGACCTCGACGACCCCGGAATGATTTTTATCCGAGCGTTTAATAGTTCGCAATAGCAATCGGCGACGTGTAATCGGAGTGCAGACGTTTTCCCCGTTTGTGTTTCGATTTCATTGATCATTGTCGGATCGATCGTGCGATTTCCTTCGTCTTGCTTCAACGAATGCTCGTCGAGACTTCTCGGAATGAATCTTGCAAACTGGTCTAGATTGAATTATAAATGCGTACAGATGCACTTCGGCGAGCGGTGCTGATAAGAAATTTATTTTCTACGTGCCGGCATCGCGTTTTAATGGCGGAGAGATCGCGGGTAACATTTTCAGCGTGCATAAGCGGCGACCTAATTGACTCGATCACTTGACATGGCACGCCACCAGTTATCAAATGGAGCTGTCGGCTCGAAGTATAATTTGATTTATATGTAATTACCGAGACCTCCATTATTTCCGCGTGACGCGGATCAAACTCGAATTAGCTTAATCATAATCGAATAGCAGCCGCTTTCAGATCGGCCGTGAGCGATTAGTCGACGCTTCTTTGACGGATGATTCCGGCTCTTTAATTATCCCCGTTTGATTGAGCGCTTTCGCTGCTTCTTGTCGTGGAACTTTTCCATCTTCCTTTCTGCTCTTGTTGCCGATCCGCGGCTGACCGAACGCATTCCCAGCTGCTGCGAGTCACCTGATTGATCAATCTGAATGGAATCGCAACTGGACTGCGGAAATCGTTAGACAATACACCCTTTTCCCATGTTATCATTACGAGGAATCTAGGATCATTGCGATACGCGCAATAGTCTATTCATTTGGGTTCTTAAATTTTCAAACGGATCGTCTAATCGTTTGAATTTACAACAAAATTTGTTTGATGCGCATTCCGTCTCTTGTGCAACCATAAAAGAACATGCAAGAGTTTCTTGCTTGCGCGTGCTTCGATCTGCTTTACACGCGTGCGATATGGGTTCTAAATACATTTAAACGAGTCTGTGCATTTTTTATTGGTCTTTTTAATTCATACATAGTATACAACAAAATAAATAACGGGAAGAAACAATGTTACGTTGACTATAGGATCAACATAGCCCAATCACTATTGAAGAATATGCCAAAACCGAATTATAGAGAACGAGGACAATTATCTTGGAGATATGCCAGAGAGACTGCACGCTAAGCATTGGGCTCATTTTCCAAAACATATTGACCCAACAGCATCAAAATTAAGACCGTCAAAACCTTGTAGAGTTTTCCAAAAAAATAAAAAACGTAGAGAAACAACGTGGGAGTGTAAGAAGTGCAAAGTTCCCTTACATCTACCAGAATGTTTCGAATTGTACCACACTATTGCAGATTATTAATTTTTTATTACTGATTTCTGTATAAATAAAATGTTTGTAGTACTTGCATCTACCACAATTATTGCATCGGGTTGTAATTACTTATCAAACATTCCACAAATATTTATAATTTTAAAAGGGCGCCGCCGCTTATATTTATATTATTTATATATTAGTTGTAGGTTAAGGGGTTAACTGCTCAGAGCATACAGCTCGAATTTTTTGGAGACGTTAGAAGGATTAGATTACTAGCTAATGTGTAACTAATTTTATTTTTTAAACCGTGACTTTTCCTCTTTTCGGATAAAGTCTGGTGGTACCAAACCAACACCTAAAATTGTCTAGGACAAGCAATAATGTTATAATCCTTAAACTTCTTTGTTCTAACGCATATTCTCAGGCCTCAAAAATGGTAATGTATAATCATCCAACAAAGTAAAACTGTAAATAACTTGACTATTTGTCTAGAAAAGTGTACAAATGCGAATTTCAGTAAAAATCGAAGATAGGCATCGACGTACTCGAATTAACAAGGCGTTTAGAAAAGATCGAGTTTTAGGTTCGTTTCGATGTAGAACTTTTTAATCTGGTGGCCGAGCGATGGTCGGTAGTCTTGATACTCTCGATGAAAAAGTTCGTGGCAGTGCGAAACGTCATCGCGACGGGTTCCACGGACCACAGTGCACGGCTTAATTAAAGGTATCCGCGTAAGACGATACTCGAGCCTCGAATCACGGTTTCTCACGTGGAAGCGTGCTCGCACGAATGGCGCAAGCCCATCGTAAAAGTTATCGTACAATTACCGTACTGTACAACCATCCCGTTGACGTTTATCGTTCGACCTCCCAACATTTTCGTAGTCTATTGCTCTCGACTCGCGCCTGCTCGTCCTTTATCCGTATTCCTGTACTCCATTATACGAGGCGTCGCGGAACCACCTCCGCCGTCGATCTTTCACATTTTTCGCGGACGTTATCGCTCGCCTGAGAAATACATTGTCGAAAAGTATCCTTCTCTCGCTCCCGTAATAATCGAACGACGAGCAATCTTTATGCTAACGATCCGAACACCTGTTTCTTAAATTTTCACGCTAAACCCCGCCGTCTCGTTGCTTTGTTTCTGCAAACGCTTTTATTCCTATCGAAACACTAATATACAAACCGAGTATAATAATCTTTTACCGAATAATAATTTTTGCGAAGAAATTGTTCGATTATTTTAGTCAAGACGACGTGTAAGTTTAACCCTTCGAACTCCAAGCAATTTTAATTCCAAAATCGAAACTTTCTTTTCAGGTAAAATAATTCCATCGTACATGATTCATTTCCTTTTGAGAATATAAAATTCATTACTATTATTCGTAAATGAAGCAATGTAAAACCTATTTTGAATAATAGTAAGGGAATTTTTAGTGTCATCTCAGAGACGCTATTAGAGTGCTAAGGGTTAGAAATGAAATCGCTATTGACAAGTAATTAACAAATTCTTGATTTTCAAAGCAGTAGACTAGATCTTAATGCACTCGCAGAATGCATAAACCGATGAAACACGAAACGTACATTAGTTTCCTGTTTCTTTTAGGACGCATTTGTTAATCGACGAATTTTTGTTTCCCTGCCTGAGAACGATACGGATTTACCCATAAGAATGCGGCATGGAAATTAAGTAAAAAATTCTCAAGTGCACTTGACGAGTATGCAAATAAATAATGAAAAGATCGGAATTGTAGTTTTCTGTGTCTGAAAAAAAAGAATCGCTGAAGTCCTCGATTAAAGTTTCGTTCGAATGACCAGTTAATCGGCAGATGGAGATTCTTTTTAGTTTGCTTCCGCAGGCTTATAATCCGCATTCCGCTCGGCATTTTATAGCCTCGCGAGACGTGGCACGATCTAGAGGACGATTTCCACACGGAGAGCACCTTCATATGCATAAGCAAAGGATCTACCGGACGTACTTGTCCGTTAATCGCGTCCAGCTATAGAGCAAGAACTGCGTTCTCGAGTTACACCGATAATAAATTAGCGGCGGGGCTAATTTAATGAAGGATAGATCGCCATTATTCAAGTAATTCAATCCGAGGCGATCGCACGACTCCTTTCTTCCCTGTGAACGCGTCGCAGGAGTGCGCGCTGCGACGGTATTACAGTTAGGCGGGCCTGCTATACACCGAGAGCGACGGTTCGCTCGTTACACGCCTGATCGATCACTTTTTCCTCAGCTTGTCGGGGATTTTCTGCAAAATAAGGTATTGCATGATATACTACACGGAGAATTGGGACGGGTTCCAGTCATCATTTCGTTCCCTACAAATTTGTTTATAAAATACGTAACTTTGAATGTTGCAATTACTGCTTGCGCAAGCAGACGGCGTCTACATTGTACTGCGACGTTGATATTGGGTGTACCGGGCCGAAACGAAGCTCGTTTTGTACGGGAGACTTCACAGAACATAAAAAGAAATATTTATCATATTTAAAAAAAAATTACATTTGATGCAATTTATTTAAAAGCTGAAAAATTATACAGGGTGTGTCACCAAACGTTTGCACCCTACATATCTTTGTTGTTTCTAATGATACGTAAAATATGGTAAGAATAAAGTTGAATGGTACAATGGGGCTGATAGGATGCTATAAACAAATTTTGTTTTTATGTAATTTTTTTTAGAGATGTCAAGGTCACCTTGACTTTTTTAAACACGTACAATGATAGTTCCTTTCATTAGGAATTCAGTGACTATATTTTTCCAAGGTCATTCAAAGTCAAGGACAGAAAAAACATAAGATTTACAATATACCCTGTATATTGTACATGGAGTTGCAAAACTATCATCACTGGTCGAACGAACGTTTCTATATTGTTTATTTCACAATTATGGTAACTATGAAGATGTTTTCATGAAAAATAATTGAATCCATATTTTCTAAGATCGGTTTTATATCGGAACCGATATTTCTATCAGTTATTTTTATTGCTCGGTAGGTTTTAGTGTTAAGCTCTTTCTCAATTCGTGTTTAGCGCGAGCCTTCGACTTTTAGAGAAGCACGTATTTTCACGACGGTTTCGTAATTCCCGAGGTTCTGAAAAAACTTTCTGGAATGGACAGATACACGGAACGAATTCGAGAGCAGAAAAATGACGACTTAAACCGCTCCCTAATTTCTCGCGGCCTGTGTCGCGCAATATTTTATTCGCCGCAAAATCCCTGACGTCGATTGCCGCGGAACGACCCGTTTATCTTGCTGGAAAACGCGGGTGCAATCCGGTGCAGACGCATTCGACGCGATTCGATATTGTCCCCGGAGCAATTCGCGAAGTGTCGCCGGGCACTTGCTCGTTTCCAGCGGCCGTTAACGATCTTCGTTAGCCGTCGTTCTGGCGTCGGGTCGCGCGTCCCCCCGCGCGGAATTAACACAATGCATTAATTAGAAACACAACGAAAAAAGGGGGAGCGGCCGTGCAAATTAGCCTGACCTCCCCGACGAATTCAATTCGATTAATTAATGCGCGAACACCTGTCTGTGTTTTTCTGCCCCAGGTATGTGGCCGCCACGAAAACTTATTGATATAATTTATAATTAGGATCCCGGGAACTGGACCACGTGATCCTGGTTAAATTATAATTCGCCCGCTGTGCTCGGTGTTTTCCTGTTTTTCTGCGGATCGGTAATTAATTAGGAAACTTCGAAATGCAGGTCTGAAAAAGTTGGAAAGTCTGCAAAAACTTTATCGAACGAATCGTATGCGTTTTAAACATTCGAGAATTAATTGCGACATACAATAGGTATAATTATGTGAATTACAAAAGACCGGCATACATTGTTCGTGTTCCTCTTTATTTGAAACTTTAATACAGAATTCAGTTCCTGAGGAAAAAGTCTCGGTATTTTAAAAAATCTTCGTTCGCGAATTAACATATTGTTCAACAGCAATTTTTCATTATTTCTATGAGATTATTGTCGACGATCATACCCAGTAACGAAATCTGATATTTTCGTTTGGTATTGGTATGCGAAAAATGTTTAAGCCTCGTTGTAGTACAGCGCAATTATTATCAGATATATTATCATCAGCACTATCACTCGTACTGACACAACTTGGATTTTTATCAATTTTCTACTCTGCTTTCTACTCTGGTTTCCCTTCAAAGCACACATGAATCTTTTGCTTTCTGACTGAACTGTGTATAAAAGAAACTCGTAAATTTAATCCTTTGCACTCCAAGCAATTTTAATTCCAAAATCGAAACATTTTCTGACATTGTTCATGATTAATTTCCTTTCATGCATATAAAGTTTATTACTATCACTTGTATGTGCAACACTTGAATTTTTACCGATTCATTAACTTCAAATGTAATTGTGAAAAAATTATTTTGAATAATAGAGGAGCCTTTGGAGTGCTAATTGTTAAAAATTAATTTTAGAACTAGTCAAATTACATTAGAACAATTTATTGAAAAAATATTTGATTCTAAAAGACTATTACAAAATCGTTGATGTGTAAAGTATGAAATGTTCAACCACGTATTTCTTTATTTCGTTTTTTGGTAGAGACAACGGTGCCGAAGCGGTTTTTATATTTTTGCTGGAATCGACGGTGGTTAATGGAAGAATTTAAAATAAATGTTTGACGACATGGACAGGCGAGTGCATGACAAAAATGATTCCAGAGGGGTAAACCGAACGCAATCCTAATGCTGCAGCTCGCCATCGAAATCTGTTTCCTCTCGCCGGCAATTTCCTGTCGTTACATCCGCGGCGTAGCGGCGGCGTCGGCGGCGGCGGCGGCGGCAGGCGCGTTCGAATTTGCAAAGCCGATAAATAATGTATCAGCGCGCGAAACTTTATCCCACAATGAATCAACGTGTATACGGGGTGGAAATAGCGCGGCGGAGTAACTTGTTGTGATGTAAATCAGGACGGATGAATCGGGACAGAGAACAGAAACTCCGTGGCGCGTCGCTTCTGTACCAGCGGGCTTGTAAGCGATTCAACGAGATTACAAAGATAGCATTGATACGGAAAAGAGTAAAACGAACGGGAACCGCGCGGCTTCCAGCCAGGAGTCAACTTAGCGACTGACCCGATTAGTCAGCGACGAGAAATCTCGCTTTCGAACCGTTCCTCTTTTAACCATCGACTTCTAATATCGAGTCAGCCTCCCGAGACTTCAAACAGACTCCAAACACGTCTACCCGACGGTGAAATGAAACTCTAATTTTCTGCCATTCAGATTTAACCATTCGAATAACTGCAAGCGCTCGGTAAATGTAAATCTTCTTTTTTCTCTTATAAAAAAAGTCGTACGGCGAAAATTAACCCTTTGCACTCGAAGCTGTTTCAAATCGAAAACCAAGACATTCCTTCTGATCTAAAATATTTTCATTCTACCTGATCTATTTTATCTTATGGATATTGATTCTTTTACTATTACTCGTTCTTTCAACAATTAAATTTTTATTGTAATTAATTTGCAGCAGTTGGATTGTTTATTATTATATATAATAGTAAATGGTAATTTTTAGAAAATACAAAATTGCTACCAAAAAGCTTTAAATCCCTAAAAAGTAAATTTTCTATCACAAGTTTACATTTTAAATTTCTAAAAATAACGAAGTTGCAAATTTTTCTATGAATTATAGCGTACGATTTTCCGTCGATGTTTCGACTCAATTTTTCGAGAACTTGATAATATTCGACTGATGATTTTGTTCGACAGAGAAGAACGTTTAGCGATCCGTGCGGGTACACGGAAGATATTGTATTTTTGCGAGAGTGTGCGGCAACATTTCGAAAGACAACATGTCTAATGTTAAATTCAGGGGAATGATTAGTCTCAGGTCGAGGCACGACGAATCATTGATGCAGCCAACGCCGATGAAGACGTTAACCGGTGATCAACAGTTTACGACTCGTGCAGCTCTTGCGCGCTCGTTTAATTGCTGTTGACGCGTCGCATCGAAAACGCAGTCTAACTTGTCTACGTGACTGGGTTGAACCGGCGTCAAGTCGACATCCGCTAATCGGTTAATTAAATCCGAGGAATTAATATTCCGCGCAGTGCGCAGCGCGTGCGCGCGTCTCGCATACCGTATACGCAGAAGAATCCCAAGCAATCGAGGAGCTTCCCTAGGTTCGTCAAAATCGTTTTGTTTCCTGTATTTTCCTGCGGTTTGGCAAGTCTAGAGGATAATAATAAACTTTTCAGCTGAATTTCATTGTTTAACGTTAGATTTGTGGGATCTGTTAAAACTACAGGTTCTGATATTTTTAATCCTTAGCACTCGAATGGCGACTCTGAGACACCACGAAAAGTTTCCACATAATTATTTAACACTTTGACTACCAAATTCCATAAAATCCGAGAAAGTTAACGAGCAAAAATTGGAAAAACATAATCTATGGCAATGAGTAGTTTTCCGAGCTCCTTGCATTTCAAAATTCATTTAAAAATCATACAAACAATTCTGTCACCCATATATGGGTGACATGGCAGTTAAAGTGTTAAAACAATTTCTCTATCACTATGCTTGCATCTAAAAAATTTGTAAAAGTTTAATCGTTGTAAGAACTGGTAATATTACAAAACCCCATATGCATAAAATTAAATAAATCGTAGAAAATGAAAATGGCCTAGGTCTGAAGAAACTGTAATCATAAATCCATGAGATATTATACATCGAGTTTAGTTGTTCGGGTATATGTTACAAAAAGGATGATTAACATTTTGGATAGATTCATTTTTGTTATTTTTACGATGTAATATAAAATAGTCGCTTTTGCAGCTCCGTAAACGTAGAGTTAATAAACTTGAAGTGTATGGAAATTCATATTGAATCAGAATACTTTTTGCACGTCATTTAGTAAATCGATTCTGTTGATTGTTAAATAAATGTCAAGTTGTTTGGTGCAATTTTGAAAAATATTATTCTGATTTAAAGTGTGTTCGAATATTTTCGAGGCTCTCTGTAAATCAAAGTGCCTGGCACTCATGGTGATGACTAACCATTACATCGAAATACCACATGGTGCTCTTCTGTTATACAGTCCTTTCTAGATGCGTCACGTACTGTGTATTATCATTCACAGTCCTGGAATAGTCAATTAATCGTGACTACTGTACATTTGAAAATGATACGCGAAGTTTCGAAGCGTTTCTCTCAGGATTGAGAGAACTCTCTACTAACTATTGACGAAAGTTACACTGCGGATTTTAAAGATAAATACAAATTATCCGCATCCTTAGTAGCACGCAGAAATCAAATAAAATCGACATATTTTCTTGACTAAAAGTTTCAATTCTTTTGCTGTTTTAAATGTTGTTTAAAACAGTTAAAATTCTGTCCACATATCGTAAACAAATTCGAAGTCATATAAACTGCACACATGGCACCCACTCGAAGATACGCGAAGCGTGTAAGCACATATAGTATTTAATCGGTATTTTATCCAGCACGGTAATTACGCATCCCAAGAAAACCGCATAAATTCGCATATCTCGCAATTAAAAACTTTCGTCCCGTGACTGTCAGGGCGGCCCGCGGTTTCTGATATCGATACCAGAATTCCGTTCGAATCCCGTGGGAGAATATCGGGGAAAAAATGGCGCCATTAAACGCGCGTTTAATCCGCGCGGCCGTTCCAAGCATTAATCTCAATTTTCCGCGGCGGCCGAACGTAATTGCTTTTCATAAAAACGTCTCCGATTTCGTTCGACGTGCAGTATCCGATATCGACCGAAAACAGAACGTTTGTGCACGCAACCGCGCACATAGGTACGCGATAATTATTGTCGAGAAGGTCGTCCCGTCTTCCTAGATCTAGAAGAATAATAGAAAAACGCCGAACCGACAAAGTTCCCTCGACCCCGGCAGAAATAATAATAGCCCCTTTTTGGGTCGGGCTTCCTGTAAAATTTTCTTTGAGGACTTTTGGCGGGCCTTGAATGTTCGAGGTGTTCCGCGTTATGGTTTATGATGAATACATCGTATCGTGTTACCAGGGACCACTGCTTTTTTTCCCCCTCTTTTCTCCTGTTTCTCGCCCGGCGCGCTCGCACGGACGTTCTTTGTGTCGTGACTCGTTTGGTTTCATATTAGGTGTACAAATTAATTCCTGGCTGCTTCTTCATAAATTCGGTATGTGTTTAGAAACAACCAACGCGTACTTTACCTTTGAAAATAGTCCAAGCTATTCTCTGAGCATTCGCTTAACACTAGAACTACCGAGTAATAAATCCGACCGATGTATATTGCCGTGTAATAATGACAAAATTGCATCCATTCTGATCTCGTACAATTTTTATCGCAATGTCTACTTCAATGAAGAAATTTATTCGAAACTTTCTGGTGAAAATATTTTTATAACATTGGTAATTCTAAACGAAAATATCAGGAACCTGTCATTTTGACTGGTTCGGTAGTTTTAGTGTCAATTTATATAGTTAACCAATGGAGACGATGGATCTTGGTGAAAAATAAACATTTTGCAACGAGATGTACAAATTAATTCCTGGCTGCTTCTTCATAAATTTGGTAAATGTGTTTAGAAACAACCAATGCGTACTTTACCGTTGAAAATAGTCCAAGCTATTCTCTGAGCATTCGCTTAATTTGTATAGCTAACCAATGGAGATGGTTGATCTTAGTTCTACTGCCCTAGGTGGCGACACCGGGTTTTGAAGGTGGGTTCACCCTTCGATTTTTCGTGCTGCTCCCTTTGAGATTTTTAACGTTCTGCCAACGGCCTCGTCAAGCTAAATGTTCACAGTTAACGTGAGAATTTTGTCAAAATGCTATCATTACGGGTGCACAGTAAGTTTGGACTAGCGTAGGACCCAGAGATCTCGGGGGTTGTCCTCGGTTTGGACGTTGAGGGTTGCCCTTTTTCAAAATGGCATTTTCCGGGGATCACGAAGGGCTAAGTACTTTGCAGAATATCTACGGAAGAGATTTCTGTCTCAAAAATGACATTCGCAATCGAATTGCGAAAATGGCGCCTCGAAGCGTCACGCCTAACAATTAGCGAAAAGTAAACATTTTGCATCGAGATGTACAAATTCATTAATGATTGCTTCTTCACAAATGTGGTATGTGTTTAGAAACAATTAACGTGTGCTTTACCTCCGAAAATACTCTACGCCATTCTCTGCGCATTGACTTAATTATATAGCTAACTAAGAGACAGTTGATTTTAGCGCAAAGTAAACGTTTCTTATTTAGATTGCAACGAACTGGAGTGAAATAGAAATTTATTTTCTACCTTAATACGTTGAAATTAATGTAACAATTTTTTAAAATTCTTGTACTGTTTTTCTGTTCTAAGTTACGCCTACACATTTTCGTCATAAATGCATAAAATCATTGTCTTCTAATTTTCTGTAAAACGAAACGATAATGAATCATACCTATGACTTTTTACTATTTGGAAGTGTTTAAAACGAAGAGCAACTGATCTGTGTCGGAAACAGCGATACAGGAGACAATCCGAACCCTGCGATCAAACTATTTCTACGCGAACCATTTCAATTGTCAAATAGAAAAAAATAAGTTTTACAGCCGAAGCAAAGAGGACGTTTGAACGTGGTCTAATGCATTTTTCATGACCTGGGATATAAGAAATCGTGCTGGGAGGAAAATATAGAATCCAAACAGGGTCAGAGTTCGTCTATTTTAAAGGTTGCGTTATTATCGTAATATCCACTTCACCTTTGATAGATCTGATTGCGTGAACGATGCCAGTGGTATTTTAAAAAAATCTGATTATTGGCATGATCGAAAGACACGAGAATAACGTTGTTCCCGATGCCGATAGTTAAAGGGGACAATCATATCTGTCAACTTTAAATATACGCTATAACATAAATCGTACAAGTATCCTATGACTGTACTTACCAACACGGGGACGCCATTTTTGTATACATATACTTCTAAGTTAGGGTCCAAGGCAGTAGCTAGAAAGTGAAATAGTGGGAGAAGAGAAGAAGAAGGGGGACCGTTACGTTTTGGGCCTGCTAAAGGACTCGTTGGTAAAGTTATTTAACAAGCCCTGCTTTCCGATATCCCAGCGTCTGAGGCGGAGCTTGCAACCATATATAATAGTAAACATATATTCCACATGTTTTTGAGTACAAAAATTCCTAAAAACTAAATAATTTTCATTTTGCCTAAAGGTTTTTGTTCGAAGCCTCTAGCAGGCCCACGAAACGCCCTTTTACCTTTTTTTCCTCCTACCACCTAGCTTCTCAGCCACTGCCAAAGTAGTTCCGTTAGCCTCCCTTCCCTTTTCTTCCCTGCCCCTCTGCATTACATATTTTCATCCGCCGGCGAAAACACAAAACATCGGCTTTGTGGTAACGACGAAGCGTCAGAACGAAATGATGGCCGGAAACCCCCATGTTTGATGAAACCCCCCAATAATAGGAATCCGATAGTTGTCTTCCCGTTCCTCATCGACGTAGCCGCAAACAACCAGTAGCGAAAACAAGCCATTACATGCCGGCTAACGACCCAGCTTGTGCGATACGCGCGATATATGGTGGAAAGTGTACGAGCACAAAATATTCTCGGATTAAAAATCCTGCTGCAGACGACGAAGCGGGGGCGGGGAGAGGTGCAACGAACGAGGCAGCTTTCTAGAAAGAAGGGAGACGGATAACGAGAGCCTGATAACGCGCTCATGGCAACGTCGCCGATGCTTTTGTTCGCGGCTAACGGAAAATATTGCAAAGAGGCTGAATGAAACCTACGAAGCCTGATTCCGAAGCTATTGGCCTAATGGCAAGCGGCTGCTCGAGGAAGAGTTAATTGAATCCCGGGCCTACGATTCGTCCCGCGAAGCTGTCGGTGTCTCCGGTTGATTATAAGCAAAACTCGTGGTGAAAACATTCCGGCCGGATACACTTCTGTTCGGAATAACCTCGCAATTAATCAATAAATGGGTTTAGTCGAAAAATGGGTCACCGTTTCGCCGGGGAATTCATCCTGAGCGGGAAAAATGGAGGAGAATCGCAGAAGAGGAAGGACGATATTGTAGCGTCGATTTATTCCGCGGAAGCAATAAATTTGCTTTAGCAATAACAGGAATGTTTGCGATGAAATCATTAAATTTGACGTTGAAAACCGTTCGTAAAACAAACAACTAACGGTTGCACGATTTTGACGGGGAAGTTTCGACGATTTGAACGCGGTTTTTTCCTGTTTTCCACGCAAGTACGGTCCCGTGACGTGTTTGACGAGACCCGCGAGGTGAATTTAATATTTCGGCGAAACAGGAATTCGTAAGATTGAAATTGCAGCCGCAGCAATTTTCATCACGGGAATACCGTGAAGTGTGTTTGGCCTGGATTAAAAGCGAGGCGTAGTAGTTGCTTTCCATTCCGCGTGCACATCCCGCACACATCGGCGCGGACACACCGCGAACCCCCCCTTCGTTCCCGTGGATTATATTCCTATCTTCGTGTGCTCGTACAAGAGCAGTTACTTTTTCATTACGCATTAAACGCCCGTTCCGGTAATTCATTAAACGTTTAGTGTTTCTCGAATTTAAACGTACGCGCGCGGCGCCGTCTTCCCTCGCCGTTTCAATTAGATTCCCTCGAACGGCTGCGTTTCCTCGGGATAAGTTGACAAATCATTCGCCGGCTGCCAAAAAGATGCCCGCTCTGATTGAACGTGCTCCGTGTTTGCGGCGTGCCAAATAATCCGGGAATACCGTGGTTCGTGAAAGTATTCCAAAATGAAATAGCGTGGCGGGTATACGCACCGTTCGTAGGTGAAACGTGTACGTTATTCGTAAGTTCTGAAACCGATGCGGTCAATGCTGTGAGATAAGAGCGTCGAGATTACGTGTTTAACACTTTCACTGCCACGGAATTATTTGTACGGTTTCTAATTACGTTAATATATTCATTTGTATCAAATGAAAGTGCAAGAAGGTAGGGCGAGCACTTTACGGCATACATTTTAGTTTTCCCATTTTTATTTCAGTCAATATCTCATTTCGATTTTTTAGTAATTTTGTGGCTGCTAGTTTGACAGTCAATGTGTTAAAGTTTGAAATCGATTTAACGATGTTTCATGTCGATTCGACAGTTTTTAGACACGCTGTCAAACCTTTAACAATAACGTGCACTGGAAGAAACACAAAATTACTTGAACAATATTAATTGTACGTATTTTATTCCGTTTTTCAATTATGGTTTTAAGACTACATTTTGGTCCAGCGTTGTGACCGTTAGGTTACATTAATTGTAGAGATTACATAATTGTAATCTTCAGGCAGACAGCCTGAGTTATTAGCGCTACTGAAATTTCAAACAATCACAGTCTGCATTCTTTCAAGAAAATATATACAGTGGGTAACTTTAATATTCGGACACTATAAAATTTTTACTTTATCACATTGTCATTTTGTTTAAGATGAAGGAAAAAAAATTAATCCTAAATAAACATTCCTACATAATGTATAATATATAATTATTAGCGTTTATTAAATATTCTATTTTCTGTCTGTCACATGTGGGTGACATGACAGTCAAAGTGTTAAACCAGAATACTTAGTAAACGTTAGTAATTATATAAATAAAAATTGTGCTTTCATTAACTAGACTCTATACAGTAATGTAATTTAGAATTAATTTTTTTGTTTCTTCATCGTGAAGAAAATTACAATGCGGCAAAGTGAAAATTGTATAGTGTCCGAATATTAAAGTGATTCACTGTATCTGGAGTACCTATACATAACTAGAAGTTAATCGAAGACGAGTAAAACGGTAAACGCATTCGAAGAATCATCGAACGCTGCGGCATTATTTTGAATTTACAGAATCGTTGGAAAAATTGTTCTATAACTGACGAAGAAAATTTTTATTTTGCACAAAAAACCCATGGTTTAACCGTCGCAGTAAATATTGGACGAGTATTTAATACTCTACTTCGGTTGGGGGTGGGGGGAGAAAAAAGAGGCAGCTGCAACGCTTCGACTGAATTTATCGGAACGGCAAGGGAGTTTCATATTCGATGTAAAAGTTCGGTAACACGAACAGTTGATCTTCCCCCGGCACAATCGAAACAATGCTTGCTTCCCGATAGCTTTTTGCAGATTCCAAAGTACTCGAAAGTGGATCTGCGAGCGAGCTCGCCGTGAAACGGTGTCGCGCGTTTTACGCGGAAGCAAGATGTCCTGGCAATTGACTGCCGATCGTCTGCCAATAAAGTATCAGCGGATTATCTCCTGGATCCCCCATTCGCAGTGCATAAACATGTCGAACAGCTCCGATATGGTTATAGTAGAATCGTCGGTGAAGTTCTCGCTGAAGAATGAGGGCGGGGGCTCGCGAAGAGAAATATTATTATTCGCGATCCGGCGAAGTTGTCGGAGCGATGCCAAAGTTTCCCCGTCGCGCTATAGATCAAGACGTTTATATTCTGTAACCATTGCCTCGATTCTTCGTCGAGAACCCTCGTTTTTTCTTTCTCGGGGTAAGAACGAGAAAGAGAGAGCGAGAGAGAGAGAGAGAGAGAGAGAGAGAGAGAGAGAGAGAGCTGGTTCCCCTAGTCGGTGGGAAACACGTCGGATTCGGTCGGATATACAACGGTTCGAGAGAAAACCATCCGGATCGTAGATCGCTTTGCGGGGGGTGGCCGAGAAAGAGGACGCGGTTGAAACGTGATGGGAAACTCCGACGGAACTTAACATGTGCGCTTTATTGTCTCTTAGCCTGAATAACACGCGTTATTTGGCGCGAGACAAATGCTTAAATCGAAGGATAGCGAGGCCGGGGCAAGACGTGGCGAGGCGAGTCGAGGCACGGCGAGGCGGGACGAAGCGGGGCAAGGCGAGGCGGGTATACCGCCCTCCAGCTCAAGTGTTTCGCCTCATAAAGGCTCGCGTCCCTTCTTTTCTCTCCCTTCGTTCCTTCCTTTTTGGTGCGGTCTCCCTCTGTCCCCCACCCCTGTCGGGTACACGACAGGTTTCCCTTTGTCATCTATCCCACGGCGCGGCGATACATCTCGAAGAATTGCCGGGGAACTGTTACACAGGTAGTTTACTTTTGATCGCGTTGCAGATAAAAAAGTATCCAATTTCGAGAGGTCGACAAGTCGGGGCACTGGCTTCTGGAAATGATATCGTGGAATCTAAGCCAGATTCGGGGGGACGCGGCAATATCGAGGATCAAACGGAGGAGACAAGACAGTTTTTGGCTAGTTGATTTAGGCTGCTGGCGAACGGTGACCCCCTTTTCCACACGGATCGGTATGCACGGGTCTCTGTATCGTGTGCACGGTGTAAGATAACTAGTTGCTACCGTTCGATGGACATTTGTAAAAGAAACTTGTCGCAAAATTCTTCCTAACAAAGAGAATCGAAAATCAACTGGTCATCGAGGTATAAACGCACGAATAAAAAGGAGCCGTTTACGTAAAATAAAAATTGTCTAGCTTTTACGGATTTTTGTAGTCAAGGTCAAGCGAAGGTCTCAGATTATAGATCATCAGATTAACCCAGCTTTCGAATCGCGACGATAAAAATATGTAGTTTCGAAATGTTAGAAAATACGATGTTGAAAAGCGTTTTCCTCCAACGTCTTTCGCATTCGAGGTGCTCGAGTTGGATATCCCGTAGGCGAAAGGGGTTGGCATTATCGGAGGAGTTGAAATGGCCCACGTGAAATATCAGGTGCCACAATTACCGGTGACCGTCTCCGTTTATGCGTTTCTACGGATGCGTTAGAAACCGCCTAACGAATGTCGGCCGACGTGCCGCGCGTCCCGACGGGCGATTGTGATTGCGAAGCATTGTTTTTTCGGAAACAATTCAGCCCCGTCGGACAGAGAGACGTCGCGTCGCGTCACGGCGCATGGATCGTGGAAACAGAGCCTAACGTACCGTGTTCGTTTTTACCGGGCGATATTTTTTCCGTCTCGTTTTACCCCGCGCGACTCACCCCCGCCCTCGGGGGTCCCGCGTATATTCGTTTATTTCCTGTTTGCGTTCTGTAATTCTCATCATCGCCATTCTTGCATTTCGACTTCGTTCCCAGTGTTCTTCGCCGGTGGTGCGGTGAAACGGCCCCGGGGGATTTCAACGCTTCGTTGATAGTTGTGCTTTAAAAACAGAAACTGGCTGTATGCACTGTCGCATGACCGGGCACAATGCGACGCACTAGACCGACTCACTATATCAATAAAAATACGTGTGTCTGTGGTACATATATCAAATCGTCCCATAAGTTCGAACCCCTTTGTGTTCCACTATTTGAACCAACACTCGAGACGCGCTCCCGAAGAGTATGAAAAGTTTCGCCTACGCGTCGTGCATCTTTGTGCTGAATCAAACTTGTTCGTGTAAGTTGCCGGTCATGGGAACCGAATAGCAAACATACTCTTCACTTTTACAATTAGTACGTTTGAAACTTGGAAACAGTTCCTGAAACTTTTACGACACTTCCTTCTGTTTCATTTCATGAATTCGATATTGTCGAATAATTTTCACCACCGAGTGTATCGCAGTGCTTGAAATAAGTAACGAGCAAAATGTGGTAATATAATTACAACGATTCTATTTCACGAGCTATTTAACGTTTAACCTCTTAAGCACGATGCGCCACCATAGTGGCTTGAGCACACTCAATTCTAATATTAATTATTACAATAAATTATTATCGTTAAAATATATGCATCGTATCTTTTAGAAAAATTACAATTTAGTTTATGAAAAACCTCATTCCAAAATGATTAAAGTTAAAGTATATGCATCATATCTTTAAGAAGAATTATAATGTGGTTGTCAAAAACTTCATTCATTCAACCGTGCCTATGAGGTTAAACGCTTCTCTGTCAACTTTTGAAAATCATTCGAGAAAGCCGTACAAGAGTCAGAGAGGCCAGAAAGTCCACAGGACGATCGCTGAAAGGAAAAGTCGTAACAATGATCTTCGAGCTGTTCATCCGGCAGAAGCGTTCGCACCATTTCCAAAGGATCGTAAAGGGCGGCTTAAAAAAAATGGCGTTCACGGTTTAATAATGGAAACGAGTTGACATTTGCGTGGCACTGTGAGCGCCACCTGTAACCGCGTAATTGAGATTAACCGATGTGCGCGGCGGTGCACGGCGCGGCTGCAACGGCAAATATTGTCGATAGGCTCGCGTCAATTTGCCGTAAAACGTCCACGGTTATGAACGGCGGATTGTAAATATTAATTTCGCCGTGGAATGAGACACCGAGCTTCTGGTTCTCGAAATCCACCCGGCAGGTTCGCGGCTCGGAGACACCCTCGTGCAATTTCTCTCCCTCTCTAGGGTGTTTTTTTCTCTCCTCGTTTCGAAACGAGGGTCGATATTAGCGCCGCGACGCCCGCGGTGCCGATAGCCCTTTTCCACCAGTCCTGCGTTCATCAGGATTCCTCGTTTAAGCCGGCAAGGTCAATACGCGGGAAGAGGATGAGCTGATACACGCAGAATCGTCGCCGGAAAGCGTGATCGAGCAACTGTTCCCTATATTAAAAGATGCCTCTTAATGCCGCGCTTCGGGCGAAAAATTTGCATCGAAAGCGAAAGCGTCGCGGAAAGAATGGGGGATTCGGGATTTCTGGATTCGAAAGGGGCGAGAAAGTCATCGCTGTTCGATCTACGGTGCGTGGGAGATCCTGCGGAGGCCGCAACCGCGCAAGTATTCAACGAATTTTTCCATTTTCTTGCTTCTATTCCCGAATTACTTACTTAACACTTTACCGACCGGAATTAGATCTTTCAATAATTGTGATGTATCAAACCGAAGCTTAAAATCTGCTTTTACATTGTAATTTGTAACGAAATTATTAAACAACATTACTAAGGATGCTTTGTTGATTTACAATAAAAATTGTTGCCACTGTTGAATGACACATTATAATGTTTTCAGTAATGGACCACGAACCTTAGAAAATTCTGAAATAATCGCCGGTTGGTAAAGTGTTAATCGATACTCGGTATTTGGCGCAATTTATTTTCTCTTGGTTTCATGATTCTAATACGTTTGCTATCGAAAGAAGCAAGTAGCACGCAAACTGGTTTGATCAGTTTTAATCGTTTATCGTTCGTAGCTAAATATTTTAAGAAACGTTACAAATACAAATTTTGTGACATTTAGAAAGTTAATTCGATTTTCTTCGTAGCGCCACGATAATATTTAAACAGATCAGTATACTTTTTGTTGCTACTCGTTGCTACTCGACGAACTACTCAGTCGTCCCATGAGTACTACTCTTCGCAGGTTTTAATAATTTTACAATGTAAAATTCAGCTTTATCAGAAAGCCGGGAAGAGACTGTGGAACGAGAAGCGTGTTTGAAATATTCGTTTGCCGACGTATCTAATGTAATAAAGATACAGAGTCGTTGGAACACAAAGTATAAAATAATAATAAGTGCGCGTGAGCTGATTCGTAACGAATTGCAAAAATTCCTGGCCACACTCTTTCCCCGACTTTCCGGTATACTGCGCAAAGTCCAGCGTGAATTAATCAATTGCACGGAAGCATGTACTCGCAAATATTTGCACGCATAAGCTGCAACCATCGGTGCAACGGCGCAAAGGGTCTCTCGTTAAATAAATAAATGAAGCCAGCTCGATCTCGTTGCGCGGAAGAACGCGCGCGTTCTTTAAATTCGCAGGGGTTAAGTCGGGGGCGTGCCCTTCAAAAATCTCGAGTCGCCGTGGCGAGATCTCTGTTGTACAGGGTCTAACAAGAAACATTAAGGAAACGAAGTTAGTCTCTGTCGGGTCCTTGGCTACGGGAAAAAGAAAAGAAAGTGAAAGAGAGAAAGAAGGAACAAGGGCAGAATTTAATTCAATATCCTTCGTCAGGGGCGAAACGTCGTCGAACGGTGTAATCTGTTATGAATATCGTGGCCATTCAAAGGATAAACCAGGCTGACGGTGCAGCGGTAATCTCAGACGGTAAAGATCGTCCGTTTTCAAGGATAATTAAGGATCCTCGGGACGTCTGCGACCCTCTGATACGAGACAGAAGTCAATTAATAATCCTTTGTGAAGGAGCCCAGTTTAGACCGTCCCCGTATAGCGATTATATAATATCCTTAGCCAGCCGGTGGCGGCGGGGGTTGCTATTCAGGATCGTCAGCGGGGGACAATGGCTCCTTAATCCCTAAAATTTTTTTCAATTATCCCCAGGAGTAAGAATCACGAGCAAGCGAGCGAGCGAGCGTGCGCGCGGGAACCCGGCAAACCTAATTAAACTTATTTTAAAATTTTGCCGTAATTTCTTTCGCAAACGTTATTCATTGTCATGCCCGGCAATCAGCCCGGCCGGTAGGCCCTTTTGCCCGCTGCATCCTTACGATAGCCTCTCTCGTTCTTCCTAGAAAATCCGACGACCTCCTGAATTAATCTGGATCCCGCCGGCTATCGCTGCTTGCGTTCCCGTAATCACACCACCCCCGACCCCGTGCCCATTCAAGATTATAAAATGCACCGTCGAACAGAAAATTGGATTTCCCGCGTCCCACCTCCGCTCGCCAGACTGCCTTAGAACACTTTTGTGCGCCGCCACGACAACGACACCTGCCTGCTACGCTGCAACCTGTCCCGCGGCTGAAAACCCTGGCACAGACGCAGCCCACTGCATTCCAAGTGCGTTCGAATCTGATTAGACTGCTTCCAACACTTAACACATTCGCATACACGAGCTTTCGGATTCTTCCCTCTTCTGTCGCGAAATCAGTCGATGAAACTCGTTCGCAGAAACCACTTTATTCGGATTAGAAGATACCGTCTTAACGACTCTTTCGATATATACAAATTTCTAAAAATGTATAAACATAGAAACGCATTTAACGTTTGTATGAGAAAACTTTTTATTTAATTGTGCAGCATTTTAACACTTTATCGACCAGCGATTATTTCAGAAAAATTGAAATTGCACTCATTCAACGAGTTCCTCAAAGCGTTGCATAGCATGTAACAATTTCTACAGATCCCCATTTGCGAAACAATCAAGTTTTTAGAACGTTTATCACTTTCTCTAGAAATCGGTACCATCTGGTATAAAACTGAACGTATCGTGTTACGCTCGTTAAAATTCTATTCTGTTTGAGCAACGTTCTGAACTCTTGACGCGAAACTTGAGTATTTGGATCCCTGAGTCCAGCTAATTTCCGAGCAGAAAATAGACGAATGGAAGGCCATCCTAACGCCGCGCGAAATCGAAAGCGCAATTATTCTTTGGATCCTCTTAGAAGTTTCTAAGCTATCTCAGCTTGTAAGCCGGTCTTACCCTAATTCGACGGAACTTCCAGCCTCCGCGACGGTCACGCTAGTCGCTCGAATAATAAGGATCCTCTTTCAATCACTGAGAAGACACCGTTTTCTTTAAATATTTCTTCACGGCGCTGCACCGTGATCGCTAATGCCGTATTTAAACGCTTACTCGCACAGTCCTGGTTCCGACAGAAATGTTTGTTAGAACAACTTTCAAACATTCACAGAAAAGTGTGAACGTGTACATTTAAAAAATGGCACAGTTGCTTAGAGTGAAAACGAACATAGAAACCATCCTCTACCGTATTATCTTATCTTGTGAACTGTATATTATAATTCCTAATGTTAAATTGTACTAGGTCATTAATTTTTCGGTAGACCGTGCATCTTTACGCGAAATCCTATTTTCTTACTTAAATATACGAAACCTAAGACAAGATAAATATTTTTAAACATAAAATAAAAGCACCCATTATTTCTGCAGCGACATTTCTTCGTGCAATTAATCAGAAATAATTTACCCGCACCTTTACACTGTACAAAACTGTATATACAATTAATGCGTTTCATGTTTGAAACAGTAGGAGAAATTTAAGGAAACTGTTACATGATTTTGATATCGTAGAAATCGTTAAGAGAAAACTGCTTTTGCATTTAATTTTCGGCGACTTTCAACGTAGCACTGAAAATTCCTGTTTTGTATAAAAGTGTGCAGCACATTCGCAAACGTGTCTACAAACTTGAAAAGCTAGTGGAAGGTATTTTAAGAAGCAGCAACATATTCTCGCTCTATTGTTAGATTCTTCTATACTTATCCAAGCGAATGAAATGTTTCTATGGATTTCCAGTGTGTTTCGATCCGACAAAGTCTCGTTACATTTTACTCATCGAATTTCCGACCGGACGTCTCGCGTATTGCATCGAATCTTGATGCAATTTTCCGTTGTTTATCGACCGTTATCAACCGAACGGGAATATCTTGGGAAATTGCAGCGCAGCTGTTCGCGTATCGGCCGCGTCTGGCCAAACAAAAACTTATCATGGTCGGCCGATAAATGTTTCGTGTTTAACCAGGCTTCTCTGCGGCCCGCAGGCCAACACCGAGGCTAATTTGACAAATAAATGATTGTTATAGACTGCGGGAGAAAGGGAGAGGAGCGAAAGGTGGGGTCGACTCAACGATTGCAAGCATCGAAATGTAATTGTAATTGCACAGAATTCATTAGTCCTCCAATTAACGCGGTAATAATTTCGACGGCGCAACGGATAAATTGGTTTTCAATTTTTAATTCCCGATCGTTATTATTCCCAGAGTTATTGGCTTATTCAGTTATAATTACACAAACGACCGAGCACGGACCGCAACGCGATTTCAAAATATCGTTATCCGGGCTTTGTCGTCGCTTTAACGAGGCCTCGGACTCGTCGATTCGAAAAATTCCATGATCCGTCGGTTTTCGCTCGAAACTGACGAGTAGAATGCCCGCAGATATTCCGCAGCTGCTTTCCTCCAGGATTTCGCTGGATCGTTCTCGAAATTCCTGCTGCCACGTCGCGCCTCGTCCCGTGCCGTGTAAAACTTTCTTTACGATCCATTACTCCTGAGATATTCGACCGAGCACCGTTTCGAACGTCGACACACGACGTTTGAAATAATGTTTAACACTAATCCCGTTACCGATCCCTACTTTTTATTCAGCGGTTATGGAAACGACAAAGACCGGAAGTATCCGATCGATTTCCTAAGAAGCCACCGGAGAGGAAGCGCATGCTGACCCGCTTTGCGTGCGATGCAGTTTCGTACTCGCCTTCGACAATTGCACCGGGAAACGAACGAACGATGCACAAGATAAGATTACCGGGGAAGGGCGAACTTGGCCATTGCTGGTGCCACGGATGAACATGATCGAGGGAGAAAGGCAAGAAGGGAATTGATTATTTAGGTCCACTTGGATTCCAGTGCCCTCCGCTTCTCAGCGCTCCGGCAAACTTTTCAGCAGCCTTTTAACGTTCTCTTGTCCTTAAACTTCACAATCCAATAATATCAGATTCTTGATTACTTGGTCTGTTAAATGCACTTAGGAGAAGCAACGCATAAAACCGACCGAAATATCCACTATTTCAATGAATTTATAAAGGGTGTCCCAAAATTAACGCAAGATTTGAATTAAATAGAAAACACAGTTTCTAGTCTTTAGATTGTTATTTTTTCCATTGCATCATAAAGTACATAGGATAGGGTTATTTATGGAATAACACATCGGGCAAATGGCCTCCACGGCTTTGCTGGCACATACGCACTCTTTTGTCGAAAATTTTCATGACCTTTCTGCATAATTGTGGCTGAATTTCGTTGATGCAGCGTTTAATTTCCTCTTGTAATGCACGGGTGGTTGTGGGCTTGTTGACATAGACCTTTGACTTCAAATAACCCCATAAGAAGAAATCTAATGGTGTTAAATCACACGATCTAGGGGGCCAATTCTGATCACCGAAACGAGAGAGTACACGACCAGGAAATGTCTCATGCAGTAATTGAATTGTTTCACTGGCTGTATGGCATGTGGCACCGTCTTGTTGAAACTACACATTGGCCACATCAATAGCATCCAATTTCGGCAGAAAGAACTGTGTTATCATGTCGCGATATCGAGCACCAGTAACAGTTACTGCTTGACTAGCCTCATTTTCAAAAAAGTATGGTCCAGTGATGCCTCCAGCTCAAAATCCGCACCAAACAATGACACGTTGTGGGTGCATTTGTTGTTCGACAATCACATGTGGGTTCTCCAAACCCCGAACACGGCAATTTTGGCGATTAACAAAGCCATCAAGGTGAAAATGTGCTTCATCGCTTAGGATGATTTTGCTCGAAAAATCAGCATCTACTTGTTGATGTTCAATAATCCATTCCACGAACTCTCTTCGCTGTTCGTGGTCATTAGACTTCAGTTGTTGTGTTAATTGAATTGTGTACGCATGGAGACACAGATTTTTTGTGAGTATACGCTGTAGAGAGCTTCTTGGAATTCGCAATTCTTGTCCACTACGTCGAATTGATGTTCCTGGGTTTTCACCAACACTCTCGCGCACTGCTTCGATATTGACATTTGAACGGCTTGTTTTTGGATGACCGGTGTGTTTAGCGTCTCCAACTGATCCAGTCTCTCTGAATTTTTCAATTAATCTTTTCACAGTTGACGAGGTTAAAACACTATTTTGACCATATTTTGTATAAAATTCTCGAACTGCGGCCACCAAACTTTCATTATTTTTTAAATATTGTTCAATAATGAAAACACGTTTTTGTATCGTATAACGCACCATTTTTACTAACCCTAAACTCTCAGCTGTCAAATTGTTTTTTTTTTCAGGGTTGCCAACAATTTACTGCAAAAATGGTGGCAAATTCAAATCTTGCGTTAATTTTGGGACACCCTTTAAAAGCGGAATTCTGACGGATGAAAAGGAGGTTAGTCGTTCATCCGCAGAGTAGCACCGACGTATCGCTGTCAGTTCGTTCTTTTGTTTTTGTTACGTTGTTGTGTTTTTTCGTTGTCTGTAAGTAAACCGTTGTTGTTTAAATTGGGCGAATTTCATTCATACCCGAAGAACAATTCGTCTAAATCGTCGTTGCTAATACGCTTCGCGAATAAACGTTCGTTTCGACTGAACACTCGAAGAAAACGACCTGATTTGTTTTATAATCGAGAGTCTCCCCGAGCCGTGGTGCAATCATTTTGAAATTCTCACAGAAGGAGCAGCCCCGGCTTCGTTAAAATTTCATGGGTCGAGAAGTTTCGTCCGCGAAGCGATCAGTTTCTAGTTAGTTTCCTCGAGGACGCTTTCGGTAGGAAAATAGGCGACGCATGAAATATAAAACACCTTGATTTACTTCTCGCAGGCGGGATTTTGTTAGCGCGATACACAGAAGCTCTAAACATCGCGTCGGTTATTTCTATCGGCTGAACTATCGCGTGTCAGAGACTTTCGAACCGGTCTTAGCCCGCGAATCGCTTTCCGATCCCTAAGGCCGCTCGTTATTTCTTTCACGGCGAGTCCAAGGAACTTGTTATCTTTTTAACCGAGCGGATCCGGAGGGATGTTCTTTTCAGAAAGATCATTAAGATTTAGGTCGATCCGGATGGGCTCGTTACATGTGGAGGCGAGGGAGTCGTTTCCGAGCGGGTCTCTTCCAATTAAAAGCGTCGCGCCGATGAGATTTCAAGGAGCCCGGAAAGCCGAAGGACGTTTAATTTTCGATGGTATTCAAGACGCGTTCCCCGTATTTCAGCGCGTTCGACGTTTCTGCATAGCCTGCCAAAGGGTCGGGTGAAAAATCGCGCGTTCGGCCCGGTATCGACCCGGGGGGTCCATAGTTCGTGCCGTTAAATCCGAAAAATTACTTCGCCACTCGTATTTTCCCGAACAAGTTCCGCGGAAGTTGTAACGAAGTTGTAAATAGCCTGCCGTAGAAAAGTTTGCGACGTCCCGTCCCGTCCCGTTCCGTCCCGACTGGTCGCGTCCCGTCTAGCGTCGGATCGGTCCGTCCGCGATGTAACGAATGCAATTTCGTTTTACTTCGCCGAAGTGGCCTGTAAGTCATGAAATTGCCTGCCACTCGAACCCCGGCCGCTCCACGACCCGGTTCCACGACTGCATTTAGGGTGCCGGGACTTGGCCCAATTTCATTCGCGCTCTGGCTCACCGATGAAAAGTAATCCGAATCAGACGAAAATTCAAACTGGAATCCGAAATCCCGCTTCGGCGCTCTAATGAAAATCCAGCCAGTCGATTATACTCGACTCAACAGGTCTTTTTTGCTAGCCCACTCCCGTCTCCCGACAGGTCTTCCACCATTATTTCAACGTATTTTCAAAAATTCATACTCGTTCCTCGATATGTTCGTTACAGATAATTATAGTTTTGCGAGCATCGGAACATCGATTTTTTTTTTCGGCTTGGATAATTGTGCATGGTCGGAAGAGTATTTTGGTAAAAATTTCACCGGAAAATTCGGAAAATTGATGAGGCTGCGATGGAAATTGTAAAAGTTTCATCATCGAAGAACAGGCAGATGAAAATGCTGAACACGCGTAATGTTCACTTGCCAGGTCGATCGACTCCGTAATATAAAATTCGAGTAACTGTAAAATTAAAAATAAAACCGTAAAGTAAAATTGCGTATAAAGCTTGAAAATCTTCTTTTACGTTTCAACCCGAAAACGAAATTATCGGAGAACGTTACAGGGGGTTTGACATCTTGGTTTTGTATCACGGATCTTTCGAAAATTATGGAATAATCGCAAGGTCGGTGCGAGTTAATAAACAAAAAGCAATTTTGAAATAATCAACAACGCGTATTCTCGACTAGTTCAAACGAAAACTGAAAAGTCGGTGAATTGATCCACTCGAGCCCTTTGCCAAGATAAATTTTTACGGAAGCCCTTTTTTCCGCAACGGTGAAAGTACACACTTAACATCTCGCATTCGACGGGGCCGCCTATCTCTTCCAGCACTTCCGGCGGACAATGTGTGCCCAGTAAATGCGTTATTTATACCCCGGTTAATTCACGAAGTTTACAGTGGCGGTGCACGCTGAGAGGAAGAGCAGTTTCATCGCCGTCTTTCAGGAAATTAAAAATTTCCTTGTTGAAAGAATGTAACGCACTATGGCAGCGAGGAGTCAGCGGTTCCTCTGGAACATTTACCCGCGAAAGAGGCGGAACGTATTATCAGCTCGGCAAGAGTAATTTTTCCAGCAGGTGAACGTTCCGTTTCAGACAAGCAGAAATTTCCATTACTCTTGCACGATCCCCGGCTCATTCTTCCGGGCGACCCTTCTTTAACCACCCCCCTGTTCTCGCGATGCTGGTTCCCGAATAATCGAAAGTCGCGGTTCGCGAGTTCTTCTTTCCTCCCCCTTGCTAAAAATCGAGCGAACGTTTCGGAACCGATGGTCCCGCGAACGAGACGTTTCATAATTATTTTAAAGCCGCTGAACCAGTTAATTCCTGAGTGCTCCGAACCGTCAAATACGATTATATTGCCGGCGCTGCCCCCGTTGCCGAGCCGAGCCTCCTGCCGCTCCAGAACTGAATATTCTACGACGATAAAAATTGAATGCTCCGCTTCCCGAGCCGTCGGCCCGGCTGTATTCTAAAGATACGAGCGTAATTGCGAGGACTATTCAATTCTGAATCGCGGTACACGCACGGTACGCACACCACCGCCGCGTCGACGACGGCCCTTCCGCACCCGATAAAACCCATTGTCTACGCCGCGGCTGTTTCACGGATAAATTACCAAACCCTAGATGCGGCCTAACCTCTGATAAACGAAAGTGAAACAGATCCCTTCGATTCGCGGCACGCCTCGATTTCTTTCGGTTTCCTTCGCCACGGGAAAAAGAAACCTTGCTTCCCGATGCGACGATATGAATTTTCTTTTCACAACTTAATTTTACGCTTCCCAATTCTTAAGGATAAGATTGTTCAGCGAGGTTCGGAAGGGCGAAAATTTTAAATTTCTACTAAATTTTTACTATATTACTGCTATATTGAACGTACTATATTGCTGCGCGTTTATCTTATTTAATAATCAGTTATTTAAAAATAATAAATGATAAAAAAGGATAAATGTGATCGAATTCACTGTCCAGTTCGTTTGAAAAGCAAACTTCGACTATCCTCGATTTTCTGTCGGTACAATTGTTCCGTTACAATCCCTATCCTCTATTATTTTCTTAAGTTCACCATAATGTAATTCTTCATTATGACGATTCCGTATGGACAACCGTTGTAACAATATTATATATTTTATAATTTTACTTTGTAATCTTACACGAGTGAACGGAACTCCTAGGAATGTCTACATGGGAAATCCTTCACCTGTATTTGCATTGATAAATATTGTTCTTTCTGGTTGGAATCATAAGATTGTTGCTTTATCATTGGGGGAGCGAATTTATTAAGTTATTATTGTAATTATTGGCGTTTGCGGGGATATGTTTAAAGAAATTGAGTAATAAGTCTGTAAACGGACTCAAACATTAGCAACTGCATAGTTACAAAACACTGTTGGAATGTTCATAAATGAATTTGATTATCTCTACGTCGACGTCGGATATCAATAACAGCGCCTGCGAACGCGTGAATCCGAAATGCGGTCGCTATCGCTTTCAGAGAATCGAGATCGATTGTCCTGAAATCAGCATTCGTTCGGGCAAGATTATTTTCTGAGAAAGCACGGAGGGTATTTATCTTCGCGAAGCCACTCGTCGAACACCAGAAAAGGAATTTCCGATTCACGGTCGGCGCCGGAGCACGAGAATTAAAAGCGCGATGGCCGGTCAACGAGGCGCGTCGATTTCGGTGGCTGTCCACGGACCCACCGCGATTTCTTTTTCCTCGTGAGAAAGTAAACACGCGGAGTCGCCTTGGTATCATAACATGTGCACCCATTCCACCGTAAAAAAAGAAAAAAGAAAAAAAACCGACGGACAGGCTGCACCCACCTACGACCGTTTCGAGTGGCACGTCAGCCGACGCGTTTATCGTGCTTTCAGGAAAGCCTGTTATTTTTAAGACCGCGCGACGGACCAATATTTGCCCAGCGTGTTTACCGGGTGCCCTTAATCTGTCCTGCTGGCCCTCCGATCGTTTAGCAATGCCGGAACGACCCGGGAAATTGCAGCCGTCACCGGCCCGAAACCCGTCCCCCTTGCTTATTAATGATAAAACGCATCACCTGCGACACGTGCACCGTGCACAGAACCGATAACTCATCGGATTTCTACGTAAAATACACGTCTTTCGTGTCCATCGCCAGAAACCGGCTCCGAAATATAAACATTTTCACTGCTAATAGCGAGAGAGCGCGCTACCCGTACAGCACGCGTCGTTTTACAGACTTCCATTTTATGTCCATTTTAGGTCCGGACCACTTGCGATCTAAACTCGAGATCTTAACCCCTTGTCGTAGCAATTTCTTTGCAACTCCAGTTATTATAACGTTTTCGTTACCAAAATATTAGACAAAAATAGAAAGATAATTAAGTGCCTTGAAATTTGGTCGACAGCAAAAATAATGCGCACCCTTGTAAATTAATGTGTACGCAGAACCACTTACGGGATGAGAACTAAAAATTTAATAACAATTCTATAAATTTGGAAACCACGAAATTTCACCAACATTTTTTACCAATGATAGGTACTCCTGTCGAATCATTTATTTCTCCGCGTAGTCAATCATTCAGAAGACGAATCAAAATTCTTCCACGTTGGCAGACTTAACCTCTTAAAGAGGAAGGTTTAAGGAACATTTTCCCATTGGAATCATGTCGATAGCTCTAATAGTTTGGCCGGGGCACGACTTCAAAGATTTGCCAAATATTGCCAAATATTGCTAAATATTGAAGGTAACCCCCTTCTATAAATCGCGAAAAATCTTTAGGTCTCCGATTCTTTTGTAATTTTGAGAACACGTTTCTAGACGCTCGGTCAGAGTGTATGGCAATTTTTAGGTCGATCGGAATCGAATTGTGGCCGTGGCGCGACTTTGAAATCTCGGGGCGATCAATGACGAAAATGGGAAAAATTGGGGTTGATATAACGAAGCCCCTTGGATTTCCCTGAAATGTTGGCCTCGATATTGAGTAACATATTTAAAGAGGAAGGTCTGGGGAAGATTTTGCCGGTGGAATCATGTCGATAGCTCTAATAGTTTGGCAGGGGCACGACTTCAAAGATTTGCCAAATATTGCCACAAAATCGCTAAATATTGAAGGTAACCCCCTTCTTAAAATCGCGAAAAATCTTTAGGTCTCCGATTCTTGTGTAATTTTGGTTACACGTTTCTAGATGGGTAGGCAGAGTGTATGCCAAATTTTAGCTCGATCGGAATCGAATTGCAGTCATGGCACGACTTTGAAATTTCGGAGCGATCAATGGCGATAATGGGAAAAATTGGGGTTGATAAAAGATAGCTTCCTGAAGTCCCCTGATATGCTAGCCTAGATTTTGAGAGTTCTGCTTAAAGGGGAAGGTTTGAGGAAGATTTTCCCGTTGGAATCATGTCGATAGCTCTAATAGTTTGGCCGGGGCACGACTTCAAAGATTTGCCAAATATTGGCAAATATTGCTAAATATTGAAGGTAACCGACCGGCGCTGGACTTTCCGTTCAGGCTTCGTCGGTCCCTACGAACCGGCGACAGATTTTTCGTTATGCTATCGTGGCGCGCGTTACGTTACCCGACTGTTTATACTGTGATTCGTTTTTCGCGAGCGGCTCGCCTGAGGGCTAATCGTGGCTTGAACGGAACGGCACAGAAATTCGGCGTGGCGCTTAACGTATTAAGCACGATGCGCCACTGTAGTGGCTTGAGCACGCTCAATTCTATTATTAATTATTACAGTAAATTATTTAATCATGTTATGAATAATTCATATATTATATATTTTATTTTATTATTATATATTCATAATTTAGTTATCTCTGACGTACAGAGAAACTGGCCCGCAAAAATTCAACCGTGCCTAAGAGGTTAAGAAAGAATAAAATTGCGTTTCGTCTGAAAAGAAAGACATCGCATTTGCTAGATGTTGTTTGAAATCTTCGACGCGAGTCTGACTCGTCATAATATGGAAAGGGGTTAAAGACGTATCAAACAAAATTCTTTCCGCATGTTCATCCACCGACGAATGCCGTTCTCGAAGATGATAATTCTTTTCTCGCTTTCGCGTGACCTCTCGCAGGGTCTCGCCGCGCCATGCAGAAGGACAGGCTTTAAAACGGCTCTAGAGCGGTGCGTTGCGCAGTCGGTCGGGGCTGTGAGAATGGTCATTCAAAGGGAGCAAAAAGGAGCTTGTAATTTATGCGCTCGCCGCGATATAATGTTGCAATTAAGGTTGCCGCGCAAACGATAAGGGCATTGTTCGCGAGTGTATCGCAATTACTGCCGCTCCACGCCGCGAAAAAGGAGCGCGCATCCCGAGCGTGCGCTAATGCGGCTCCATTCGGCTTTCCAGCCTTTCTCTGTCTCTCTTTCTCTTTATTTCTCTCTGTTTCTCTCTCTGTTTCTCTTTCTTTCTCTCCTCTCTCGCTCTCTCGTGTCATGGCGGGCTTCTGCCGTTCCGCTCTCGTCGTGTATCGTCGGAATGAAGACGAATCTAAACTACTCTATTTAAATGCGTGCGCTAATTGCGCGTACGCGCAAGGCGTGAACGGCCATTCAGAGGGGGTTACGCGCTCAACGAGCACTTGAAGCGTTCATTATGCGCACTTGTTCCACGACGTTGTTAATTAGATACTCCGACATGGGGGAGAAAAGCTGTGTTCTTGCGCCGAGCGGCGCCGCGGCGTTGATATTTCAACCGAGTGACGGCCAGTTATGCTCAAACGAAATTTATCGCGTCGTCCCGCGGCTTGCCTTGTTCTCTCGAAACGTCACGACGATCGACCAACACCGTATCAAATCCAGAAAACAACTCTCTCTCTCTCTCTCTCCCTCTCTCTCCCTCTCGCAATGTATTTGCTCTGGACGCGACAACGGGACATGCTTCGGACCTTGCACTCGTCGTTAGAATCAATCGTGTTAGATTACTTTCGGCTACATTCCAGTTTTCTGGGCAGTGATCGTATACAGCGATCAACATTTTTCCAACGATCCTTTTTGCCAGCTACGGTAAGCAGAAAATCTGTCTTTAATAATGTCAGCAGAGAAAACGAGAAAATGTATATTTATATTGCCCACGAAAGGACAGAATTTTAGTTCGTTCTAAAGGAAAGGCGCAACGGCGTTCCAATGGCGCCTCTGAAGCGACTTTTGCATCACTATGCTTGCATTTAATACTAGAACTACCAAAACAGTCATTTTGACTGGTCCCTAGTTTTTTCTTTTGCAATTATTGAAGTTATAAAAATATTTTCATCAGAAATTTTCGGATGTACTTCTGTAATGACTTATACCTTACAATAAATATTGTATGAAGTTTCAATAGATGTAGTCGTAGTAGGATTTATTGTTCGGTAGTTCTAGTGTTAAGGAAACCGTTGCACGTATGAAAAATAGCAATTAATTTTATACACGCAGACGGAAATGAAGCACGCATAATGGCACTAAACCAGGTAAAAAAATATTTCGATTTTGGAATTAAAATCGCTTGAAGTGCAAAAGGTTGGAACCGTGTCATTACGAAACTGATTCGTTCTTACACGGCAAAGGATTAATGACTAGCACGTCATCGCTAATTAATATCTAATAAGTCGCCGCACAGCATCTATCACTTTCACAATTATGTTCGTTGTACGCTTCTTATTATAGATATACTACCAGGTGACTTATCTGAAACGAACCACCTGAATATCTCGGTTGTTATCCGTGACAAAACGAGAACGTGTTACATCGCAATCGCACCGTTCTCCGACAGGTGGACTATATTCCCAGACCTAATCGAGACCTCGGCGGAAAAAGCTGATAACAATATTGCGAGCGCGATTGGGGACCGGTCGTTTTAGCATTAGCTTTAGTTTTCCGTGTCTACCCGCAAGCTTTGAATTTGTTGAAAGGTTTAATGCGATGCGAGTCAACAATGCCCGCGCACCGGAAAGCAATTTGTTCGCGACTGTTCAGAGGGGAACACACCGCCGGCACCGATAGAGATCATTGTTTTCCCGGCAATAAGCTTTTCATCTCTATTCCCCGATAGAATGGCATCCGCTTCCTACAAATCCACGATTGCGAGTAAACCACTTTGAACGTTCTTGGAATACCGAGCGCGAAGCCACCCTCCTAGATCCCGTTCAACGATTTAGGGAAGGCCTTTTGGGGAGTCCGGAGAATCTCAATCAATATCTACATCGGGAGACGCCTATAAAATAAAGCTACAGCACGAGTCGGCGACGCATCGTCATCAAAGAATAGTTCCAAGTATTTTCTTTTTTTTTTCTTTCTCTTCGAGCGGCGAGAGAGAGAGAGAGAGAGAGAGAGAGAGAGAGAGAGAGAGAGAGAGCAGCAACGATGGGAAGAAGGAGAGCAAGAAAGGGGGATAAAGCGATGTCATAAAGGGTAGCAGGAATCGGAGCAGTCGCGGACGGAGGGAGAGGATCCGTTATAGTCTTCTCGGATGTAATCTTTAAGATGAGATCGCGCTGAGTCCATGAATCGTCGTGCCGGGAGTGGACTCGCAGCGCAACTTTCCTCTTGTACTTTATTCTCTTGCCTCCCTCCTTCGTGCCGAGGGGGATGGGACAGGAAAAAAGAATATATACGAGCGTAATGGGCGACGTTGATCCTCGTCCAGTAAAAATGGACTAACCTTTTCGCCGTTTTGACAGAAATTATGTGGAAAATCCGGGGCGGGCGACCTCTCGAGAACGGCTGAACGAACATTCCCTACCGTCGTGTCAATTATAACCGAAATCGCGAGAGACCGCCCTCCGCTCTTCGTATAATAAAAATCGCGTCCGCCAATCAGGCTCGATTGAAAACGAAGGACCTCGAGGTGGGTACTTCCAATTACACGGAACGTCACGGACCGGCAGAAAGATCGGGGTCACGTCATTCAATGCCGCTGCTCCACCATTTTTCTACTAGTCCCGTGTCACTGATCGCCTTATCTAAACTGGCTCTACCCCGGCGCCGGGCACCGATACCGTCGAATCGAACGGTGTGTAATTCGAGCTGCACCTGGAGTCGATTTGGCTGCATCCTAGAAACAGATGCTCCTTTCGACGCCGCGAGACGCTGCACCGGATCATGCATTCTCGCTCGAAATTCCTCCGAACCCTTGTTCGACGAAGACATTCAATTATACAAAGTTAACTGTTACTATTCTCCGTTCGATCAGCTATAGAGGACGGAGTCTCTGAGATCCGCAACGAGAGAATCGTTTAGAAAAGTCTAAAGCCACTCTACCTTTAACCTGTTAACACTTTATCGACCGGAAGCCTATTATTAGGATTTTGAATATTCGCGCTGTATCAAAATGAAGCTTAAAATTCTATTTTTACATTCCAATTTGTAACAACATTATTAGACAATATTATTGGGGATGCATTGTTGATTCGCAATAAAAATTGCTGGCAGCGTTGAAAGAGCCATTAAAACGTTTTCAGTCATGGATCATGGGCCTTACAAAAATTCTGAAATAGTCGCCGGTCGATAAAGTGTTAACTGGGTATGACAAAATATTTCGTCATACACGAACTACTACTAGAATGCTCATGACAACATTTTTCGTCATGGAAATTTGTCGTAATATTTTGAACACATTACATGTTACGTAGTTCTTATTCAAGTAAATCAATTATATAAGTTTACAATTATATATATGAACAATAAGTATTGTTGAAGCTCGCCTCGTGATTTTGGCGTAGCTTCAAACGGTGCTTATACAACCTACAATTTTTACCTGCCGACACCCGCAGCCGAGCCTACGTCACTGCCGGCCGGGAAAATCCGCGCTCACTACCCCTAACGCTCCAGACAAAGGGCGAAAATGACGAACCACCATTGGCCGATACTTGGTCACCGAAAATAGTATATAAGCAGCTACTGTATCCGTACAATTCAAATCCGATCAGTCGGCTTACGCTGACGGTTGTACATACTCTAATACGCAGAATAAATTTCCACCCAGTAATACAAGCTGGTCGGGTCTCACATTTCAGCTATCAAGCTTCTTCCCATTAATTTGCGCTGGAGCTATTACGTGCTCTTACAAAGCATCGTACTTGAGCGACCGACTCCCCGAACCGCGGGACGGACGCCTCAACAAGTATTAAAAAAAGAAAAATGTTCCCATTGTGAAACAAGTCGAACAAAAGTTTATTCCCCGGTTAACAGGTTAATAATACAATTGTGTAGCGCGTCGTTCAGAGAGATGGCATCCGCGAAAACCACTATAGTGGCGCGTAGTGACCGAATCCTTTAAACATGTGTTTCCTTAATTTTCTTTAAACCGAAATAACATTATATTTAATTTCTCATCGCATACAATCGATGGAGAATAGCCAGGCACGCGGTAACTACAAATTTGACTTTTCTTTTTGTCGTTTCGCGGAGGATAAAGAATATCTAGTCACTGTTATCAGAAAATAAATTGTAGGCCAAGGGGTTAAGAAACATTAAAAATTTCCAACAGCTACCGGATAAAAGTCTAGACAACAGCTATCGTTAACCAGTGAACGAATATCCACCGTATCGAGATGACTGCGAGCCCTCGGAAAAATCCGCGAAGTCCAAAAAGGAGTATTAATTCCAGCACCTTATAGAATCGATATCTCGAGGGTGGATGAAGCCCGCGCAATAAATTCCAGATAAAAAACGAGCAGGAGAAAGGGGGCGGCTGATTGAAAAGGAGTAATAGAGGAAGGAAAGAGAGAGAGAGTGGGTATTGTCGAAAACTTAGGCTCGTCCCATATGGCATCGAAATGACGCACCAGGGAGAAAACTGTCGAGGCAGGCGCCTCGCAGCAAACTTCGCCGACTGCGAAATCCGTGGGCCCCTCTTTCTATCCACGCATCGTTTCGCTGACCCCCTTCGATGCGTATTGTGCGACACGCATCGCGCTCTTCTCGCTATTAACGCGCTCGTTCAGCCACGAGTGCCCCGTCGTTCTTTTTGAATGATTGAGAGCTAAGACAACGCGACAGATTTCACCGGCGAGAACTCAAGGATCGGTCCTCGTGCAGCTCGAACGCTTTAACGAGACTCTTTTTCAACGAGCCGCTGCTAATTTCTCGTCCCGACGAGGTTCGGGGACCCCGAAACTTTCTGCCGACGTTTACACCGGCTCCAATTTAAGGAGCGTGTCGTCGTCCATTCAGCTTCCACCGGGAAATACGCTGTTTATATCGGTCTCTTCTTATTTCCTGTTGCAATTGCTGCTCGTCGTTCGCTGTTGAAATATACGCGGAGAATTTTCTACACCGCGCATCGCGTCGA
>CM052093.1:18903995-18983084 GCA_028453745.1 Agapostemon virescens | reverse complement strand
TGCGTTATTGAAATTCTTTGGTCAACATTATAAAAGTTAACAATGCCTTTTAACACTTTATCGACCGGAAGCCAATTAATAGGCTTTTCAATATTAGCGTTGTAACAAAATGAAGCTTAAAATTCTATTTTTACATTCCAATTTGTAACAACATTATTAGACAATATTATTGGGGATGCATTGTTGATCCGCAATAAAAATTGCTGTGAGCGTTGAAAGACCCATTAAAAAGTTTTCAGTCATGGATCATGGGCCTTACAAAAATTCTGAAATAATCGTCGGTCGATAAAGTGTTAAGAATCAAATTATCGAGCATTAAAATTTGGTAAAGTATACCGTCTTACAAAAATGACAAGTTTTAATTACTCCAACCTTTTAGGCACGATTGAATTTTATGCGGGACAGTTTCTCTGTAGGGCAGAGAACATAGGAATGATGTTTTTGATAACTAGATTATAAATCGTAATATAAGATGACATACGTGTTTGGTATCTTTAAGAAAAGTTATAATTTTATGATCAAACACTTCATTCCAATGTACTCGTGCAGAGAAACTAAGAGGTTAATGCTGGTTACAAGTGATGCAATCTCTAAAATGGATTAACCCTTTGCACTCGGTGCAATTCCACTACAAAATCGAAACAATATTTTTATCTATAATAGCTCCACTGTAGATAGTTCATTTCATACGTAATTAATTGCTACGACTGCTACTTAGAACTTAAAAATTTTTTGTCGATTTATTAACAGTAAACCTAGCGATGTTGTTTAGATAATAATATGACAAGTTTCATTGTCGCCTTAAAGGCGCCGTTCGAGTGCAAAGGGTTAAAATTCTGAGCCATCCGTTCCCAGCGACAGGTATTCGTGCAACCTCCTAATAGATTCACAGGCTGATCCCCTCGGATGATCGCGTCGTGTTTCGATGATTCTGGGTCACCAAGATTGCGCGCCTCTAGACAAAAACAGGGATCGATGTCAACGAGTTCGAGCGGAGGAGAGCTCGACGTCTTCGACAGATGTCCGACCGCGGTAACGTAATGTCAGCAATAATACCGAATGCTAGCGGAATCGATCATCCTCGACCTGCCAAGACAAGGGTCGCGCTAAGTGCGGAAGGGGAGACGGCTAAGGTTGGGATAGGCCACCGAGATCTAACCGAGCACGGATTTCACGAGGGTTGCACGCTGCTCGCTGGATGAACCAAGCCGAATCTTCAACCGGAGGTTCCGGACGATGAGCCTAGAAAATTGATATTTCAGACATTGATAAGCGTGACGGTGACATGCACTTTTCCGTCATATAAGTATGTACATCGTGTAAGAATACGTGAACAATTTATTTATTTATTTCTTGTTAATCCATATAATCATATTTTCTGATCTGTTAACCCCTTGCCCTACAACAACGAGACAGACTCGTGATCAAGGATTTCGAACAGAATCCTTTAAACATGTATTTCCTTAATTTTCTTTAAACCGAAATAACATTCTATTTAATCTCTGATCGCATACAATCGGCGGAGAATAGCTACGCACGCGATAACTAGAAATTTGTCGTATCTTTTTGTTATCAGAAAATAAATAAATAAATCGTAGGCCAAGGGGTTAATTCGTGTATAATGTATACTACAACTTTTTTACAATTGTGCCAAACGACTTGAGATTTGTTTATGAGTTAGAAGGATTAGTTTACTAGATAATGTGTATATAATTTTTTAGGGCTCCTACCTAGAAAAGACGACAACAAGCCGAGTGCATCAGTAAACCGAAACTATGACGCGACAAATTCTGTCATACTGATTATAATCAGTTATATTACATATTTAATATATTTTCACCATTGCATTTAGTAGTGCACTCTTTCGACGAACAATGGATGTATAATTTTTATTCCATTCGAATGATACAAGTATCCTCTAAGTAACTCTCCTATCTTCGGATCGGCTGAGCTACAGTTCTAGAATCTATTTTATTTCTATCTTTTAGCAATTTTTATTTATATAAAATGCGTTCGAGAATGCATCAGATTCGCCTGCACTAGGATTTGCAATAAGTAGAATCGGTAAATCGCGATCTGCTGCGTCAGAGCTAATTCCTGATCTGATAGGACTCCTATAAATTCTTAATCTTATCAGTTCTCCCTTAATCCTACCGTTTGGACTTGTTTCCCTGATTATTTCGAAAATACTCTGTATACGTAGATGTCTGCCGATGCAAGTACAACAAATTGATTGGAAAAATCCAATCTGCCTTGATTTTGTCTTTTGAGAAGATCTCGGAGACTCTCGGCAGACCGAGGCCGGGAGTACAGTTCGATCTCCGTGGATTTCGCCGAGTTGCAGCTGTTTATTAAGAAAGCAAGGTGAAACGGAGTCTCTGTCGATAAGCTGCAGAGACAAGAAGAGAGAGGTTAGCCCTGGTTAGGGGCGCGGATCGTTGCATCCCGCAGCGGAAAGGCAGCCCCTGTAAGAGGCGACGTCTGGCGTAGGTGATTTTATTAAAAATTCATGCGTTCGGGAACTGCTGTCGGAATCGTGCTTCCCGGAGCCGGGTTTATGCTGTCAACCCTCTTCCGGTCTGCGACGCTGGCGGGGGGTTGATTTGTTCGGTCGACGACGCTGGCTGTGCGCCGAGGAAAGGGTATAAGGACATCGACGTCGAGAGAGATGACAATGGCGACATCCGAGAACGGATAGGACAGATAACTCTCCGTATATAGGGTAGACAACTTGATATAATTTCAATTACTCTATTCTTAATGGTAACTCCGCCACGGTTATGTATCAGTTGTTTTACAATTTGAATCTTTTCCTTGCAAAAATGGTGTAAATCCATATTGTCAATACTTTCCAATGTAAGTTATTTTTTAAATTCTAAAAGTCGAGACATTTTTTATCTAGAACAGTTCTATTATGCATTGTTCATTTATATTCGTGCATATAAAGTTTATTACTTGTACGTGCAACGTACACGTGAAAGTTGTTTCAAATAATAGCTCAGCAATTTTTAATGTCGTCGCAGAGGCGCCATTGAATTGCTGAAAGTTCATTCGATAATTGAGAATAAAATTTCTGTTAAACCGGATAATATTGAAGGATGCTATGCTTGTCTTATACAAGCCTGGTAAAGTTATAATACGTGTAGAATTGAAGTGAAGGATTTTCACCAAGAATTATGACAGAAGTAGAAAATCCTTCAACTATAGCAAATATCCACAAAAATGAACAAATTCAAAGTTGGAGCAGCACCCAGTAGATACTACTACCTGTCAAGTAGATCAAATCATACATAAACGTAATTGTTATCAAGTGACACAGACCAGTTACATTCAGTGATTAGTAACTTTAATGTTAATAATTTACAGCAACATATAATTTAATACTAACAATTTACACCAGATCATTTGTCTCTCATGTATTAAACTATAACTCTACTATATCGCCACGAAATTCCATCACGTTTCACCCACTTTCCATACGGTTCTTCTCCTCGCAGTAGCCTCACTGCAGTGTCTGACTATGTCAAGGTTCGTCTATTTTAAAAATGCTGCTACTAATAGTCGATTCGTGCGGTGACAGAGTAAAATGAACACAACTCGATGAAAACAGTGTAAATGCAATGCATGCAGCTCGCCAATCCGTGCACCGAAGGGTTAACAAAGACAGGGTAGAAGTCGATCGTGGCAAGCGACGCAGCCAGTATAGCACCGTTGGTAACCAGGGCGATCAAAATTTCAGTTTCCTAGCCGGTGTCTCGTTCCAGGTTGGACGGGCACAAAGACAGGCACGCCTCCCGTGCTCGGGCCTCATTTAAATAACAGATAATTGCCGGCTCTGTTAATTGAAGCGCCGCGGGGATCGTCGGGCTAGAAGAGTTAGCCAAGATTTCGCTCGGCGCCGACTTCTCCCGTTTCCGTCTTCCGTTTCCTCGACTCTTTCCTCGCGGGAGTTAATGCGGGACCCGATTTCCCGTGTACAAAGCTGCGACAAATAAATCGCTTTTGTCAGACGCACGACACCCGCCACTTTTCATCCCCCTTTTTGCCGGGGACGCCCAGAGCCGCGCCGCGTCGTCCAGGTTTCTCCTCGTAAAAACCGTAGCCCGGGTCAACGGGATTCGGTTAATCCGGCTAATGGCGACCCCGGCCAGATATTCGTTACGCAGAAATCAGAAACGTATCATTATCCTTAGAACACCGCCGTCGCGTCCTGTCCCTTCTCCGCTCTTCGTCGCGCTGTTCGTGTTCGCCCTTCCCGCCGATTCATCCACCCCTTGTGCACCGTTTATTTCGCCGTGGTTCCACTCGGCGCGGCGGCGGCGGCGGCGGCTGAAGGACAAAACGGAGGGAAGACCTCGTTTAAATAACGGATAATTGGAAGTCTGCTTAATTGAAGCCGCGCGGAAGAGTTAGACGCGTTTCTCGCGAGACGTCTGCTCCCCCGAAGACGGATCTTGCTATTAACGTCAACCGCGAATCGTTGGACAAAGTGTCGCCGAGGAATAACCGTGAAAGAAGCTCGCGGAGGGAATTGTAAACGCTGTTTGTCGCGACGGTTTTAAGGAAGGCGTCGCTTTTTCGCGGCGGGATGCTAATTGGTCTGCTCGAGGCCGGTTGTGTCTCAAGTACGTACACTGTAATGTAATACTGCTGGCGAGAACCATTCGATCGTATAAATCAAGTCTTTGTTACTGTTACGCCGCGCATCTTTATGCACGAACAACTACCTGTTCAAGCATTTTCGTTCGTCGTTATCGAACTAACAGGCTTTTGCGCAATATCGAAATTCTTTAAGAAAATTTGTAGGAGACGAGAGTTCGGTTAACCGTCTGTCGCTGTTAGACTATCAAGAAGAAGTGGTTATTTTATTTATGATTTTTGAAATTTTAACAACGCGAGAACGAGTAAAAATAAAGCGAATAGTCTGTTAATGGCTTCTGGAATTTTAGTTTTAAACTTAGAATGTGAAGTGTCATGTCAATCGATACGTAAGATCATAAATTTTTAAATTCGAAGAGATACGATCGGATAAAATTTTTAGAATCGTCTGGTGTTTCTTGAAAATATTATTCTTTACCGGTGATGTGCAATGTTGCAATATTAATTAAGATAAAAGGATTTTCATTTTCATTGTTTCATCGTTCTACATTTATAATCCAAAAAGGCAGGATTTCTTTTAGAAACTGTTTTTAGTCTTTGGAACCGTTTTTAAAAATATTACTTTTTTATTAGAAACGTATGAACTAGATTCGTGCCAAGTATCGAGTTTCTTTTAGTTTATTAATTAAATTCTATTTTAAATTATCCATTTCGTATCAGTTTAGCGTGCAGTACGCTCCCAAATGATTGGGATGCACAATCATATCGATGCGTATCAATTATATAACGTTTGTTGCATATTTAATTACAATTAATAATTGTTTAGATACAATCAGACGAATCAAAGATCTTGTTTTGTGGTCTATTTCAACATCAATTCAATTTTTAAAGTACAAATTGGCACAGTAGGTCGAACAATGAAATATTATATTTTATTAAACTATTGAAACATTTCGTGCCCGATTAAAAAATGCAGCACAAGTGGCCATATTTAAAAATAACAGTTTTATCAATCAATTGTATACAGTAATATGCAATTTTAACATTTTAAAAGTCACTGTCAAATCCTAATATTCTTAATTTACGATTATTCAGATAACAATAGTGCATTAATGAAAGATTATTCGACAATTTCATTTCTTTGGCTATATATTATTAAAAATTGGCTAAAAAATTTTGGTAGATGTATTCTCGTTATTTTTATATAGTAATACAACACAGTCACCTTCAGTGGTTTATAAACCTAGTGCTAACGAAGCCAATTTTTATTTTTCATAAAAATGAACAGTCTATATTGCAATTAATTTGGAAGAATGATATACAAGAAATAAAAATTTTTACGAGGTAGCATAAAATAGTCGCTTTTAGTGCTCGGGAAACTAATCGTTGAAGGAGGAAGGCAATTTTTATGTGTCATCTGTGTCTTACAATTTTTATTTTAGCTTACCGCTAAATTTACGTCAAAATAGCGTGTTCTCATATTTGTCTACAAGAAAGATGCACCCATGAGGAATGGGTCACCAGATTTATTTCTTTGGGTATAAATTATTTAAAGAAAAGGCTAAAAATTTGGCTAGACACATTCTCCTTATTGTTACACAGCAATATAAAACAGTCGCTTTTTGTTCCACACGAGAGAGAAGAAACCATCATAAAAGCCCGCAATCCATATAGAATTTTTAGAACTACAAAATGAACCGCGTAATCAGAAAACGAAAAACGAAACGCGGACAAACACTTTTAATGCTTCGCAAATCTAATGTTGAACAGCCAACAAACGACGAATTCAACTTCGACGTTACGACGCGGCGGTGAGCAAGGGTTTCGAGTAATTCAAAGGAGATTAGACCATCGATATTTCAATAAGTTCGACAAATCTAGCTGGGAAAAGACACGCGTACTCCATTTGTCGCGGTTTGTGATCCTACGGCATCCGGCTGGTGTCCTTATCTTCGGCGGCGGAACTGCCGATTGCTACCGGAGCGACGCAATTCGAGTTTCCGCTAATTTCTTCCTTGTTACCGGAGACATCTTGCACAGATCCGTGTTACCTGGTCCTTAGTAAGCCGCCGCTAGGCCCCATCCTTAATGGGGGGTCATAGATTATGGCAAATGAGGAAAGTTGGCCAGAGAGAGCACAGGGGGCAGAGAAGAGCCATGTGGCGCCAGCTGCGGAACTCCCCGGGCTCCCAACATCATAACCAGCCGTCCCGGATGGGCCGATGCTGGCCATGCACCCTGAAATTTTCAAGCTGCGAACCGCCCGTTTTGCATCCTTTTATTCCCCGCTTTCGTACACGACCGTCTCGAGTTCCCTCGTTAATGCCGATCGATAACGAATGCATAAAACGATAACAAACGGGCCGGGGCTATTAAATGCCATCGCAAAGGGAGGACTCGATAAGCAGCTTCGGCTACAGCCGAGTAACAATCCCAATTCCGCCCAAGTTAAAGCTACAAACAGTGTACTGTTAAATACAGTACACTAGCATTATATCGATCCCACAATTCCGCCGTCTCTATCTAGCGAAATATTACCAAGCCAAAGGATTTCCAGCAGACAATTATCGACGATATCAAGACTTTCTATTCCGGGTTAATAATTATTTGCCGGAAAAGATACCGGACCGCTTGATAATTGAGAAATGTCGGTCAACGGCGACCATATTAGAATAATTTTCTCGGAATAACATCGGAAAGGATCTCGCTGTCTTTATGCCTCAACCGAATGCGGTTTTCAATATTGATGAAACAGTACGTCTGAAGGAAGTTACTCGCAAGAAATGTTCCACGAATATGGATTCTCTTGGGAATTTTCTAATTCTGAAATCACAGTGCGATTATTCGTGATTTTAAAAACGTAGCCGAGTCTCTGATCGTGTACCTATGTAGCTACAAATAGCACTGATAGCGAACCCAGGATTTGCTACAGTTGTCGCTAATCTTCCTATCTCATATTTCTATATTACTATTAAATTACATTATTATTATATTACTATTAAATCATATATTCATATACAGTAGCACACGAAAGTATTCGGACACTCTTCAAACCTAAATAACTTTTTCAAAATTGAATCAAACGTCTTGACTTTTCTGGAGCAACTAGCAGCACTGATTTATTAAATGATATGCAAAAATAATTTTGAAATAATTCTAATTGGTAGAAATTACGTGGGAAAGTAGGAAAGACATTTTTTAAAACATTTTGATTTATCTATTTCAGAACTGTGTTAGTTACACACGTGCTGAAAATCTCACCGAAATCGATTGACGCGGGAAAAAATGGCACGCGTAGAAGAATGTAAGAATTTCTGTAGTTTAAGCAGAAACTGATCAAGAATCGTGAAAAATTGCGATTTTCATAATTTTCGATGGCACGTAGCTCGTGTGTACGTCGATCGATTTTAATGAATTTTGTGAAATATGCAAAAGACCGTCACGTATGCGTACAAACGTGTGTTATTGCAAAGACGTATACGTAAAGACGTGTGTATCAAAGTGAAGACGTGTGTATTTTGAATAGTAAAAGACGAGTATGTAAAGATTAAGACGTGTAAAAGACGAAGACGTGCGTATTTCGAATAGTAAAGACGTAATGCAAAGACCTTCCTGGTAAATGTGCGATTTGATATAGAATAAGACTTCGCATTATATTAGACCCTTTCTCGGAATCGAACAGCGGTCTAATATAAGTTGACGTCACGTTGCGCGAGCGACGCTTGTACATTCCAGGAACATGTTTTGTGTTATTGTTTATTTGACTGCGGATATGCGTGCGAATTAGATCTAGCCTTAACAGTCGTGGTAAATAAAAAGTAATAGGACGGTGACGTTTCTGTTTTGCGCATCATTCTTCAATGTCGTCTAGTCATTTTTCTTATGGATGCATGAAATTCGAAAAAAGTTATTTAAGTTTGAAGAGTGTCCGAATACTTTCGTGTGCCACTGTATCTACATATTTCATGGATATACATCGGTGAAACTTGCTGTCAGATTTCTACGTTTGTGCTTCCTATTGGGAACAAGGCAGCTAAAAACTGTTTAGACTGTATTTAGACTCAATAATCCTAACGCTACCTGGAAATTTTCTTACCAGCGCATTAGACCTAGTACTGTATCTGGGGACCGAGGTGTATGGGGCTCTCCAATGGTGACTCTGATCCATTGGAGGGTATGGCCATAGTGTTGGCGATCCATACACTAAAATCCTCTCACTCCACCTCCTCGTGGTGGTCCCTGGGAACACGCTTGCGTGTTGCTAACGGAGTGAGAGGTACAGTAAATGGAAGAGAAAACAGAGAATAGGAAAGAACAGGAGAGGAGAAGGAAGGCGAAAAGATTAGTCGAATAAAAGGGGGGCACCTGTGAGAAATGCGAATAGTAGACCTGTGGGTGTCCCTCTGACGACCCAGAAGAAGACGGGGATGGCTTGCCTTCAAGGGGTGGAGGGGGGCGTAACAGCATTTCCCCCACCCCTGTAAAAAAGATCTGGTACTGTATCTACGGCACAAAAGGCAATTATAATTTCAGCCAAAAATTTGTTTCTAAAAAGATTTCGCTACGCGACAGTTTCTTCGAACAACTGGTTGACCGTATATTTGAACGTTAACCGGGGCGCTATCTGTTGGTTGATTTCGAAATGGAGTCGAGGGCAAGGGAACTGTAAGTTATGGATTGGTGGATGAGCCGACGAACGGTGAGAGAGCCGCAAGTTTAATTATCCGTCGATCGGGAGCAGATAACGAGCATCGGGCTCGAAGTTTTCTAATAAGCACGACAGGATCGGAGACGCGTGAGTCGAGAATGGTATATATCCGGACAAAGCGACAGATGCCCGAAGGAATTGTAAAATATGGTTTACGACAGTGGTGCAATGCAGGTCTCCGAGGCGGAGGAACGGGCGCGGATTCACCGTTCTCTTGTTCGCCGGATCGATAGGTCGGATCGACTGGCGGCAGCCGTCTCGATTCTCCGAGGAAACGGATTTCAGAACGGTAGGTTGAGGGTGGCAAGGTGGCGTTCGAGCCGCCGAGGAAGAGGTGTAGCAAGAGGGGCGGGGGGTCGTGATGCGGGACGAAATTCGAAATCTCCTCGGGCAGATTGCCTCGGGACGCGAAGTTCTCTTTAACTCCCGCCGCACAAAGAACCGCGTTTGCCCGACGAAAGTGTCACGATGAAAAGTCGCGAAAACGTCTCGAATCAACATGTCGCGGGGCAATCGACGCTGCAGCAACCCGGCAGCAACGCTTTCAACTCGACGCTCGATTCCTCGGGGCGTTCCGTGATCACCTGGCTACCGATTGCCTCGAATCATTTTCGAAATCGACGTCGCCGTTTATCGGAACTGACTGCTCCGCTGTGTCGCCTCGACGCTATTACCACCACGATTCCTCTCCCTTCCGAAACCCCCCCGTGAACCGTCCTGGATAACCTGGAAAAATAGTTGACGTATTATTTACAATGTAATTTAACCGCGGAGAACCTCGTCTCGCTGACGTCGCTCGCCTTTAGTCGCTCTGCCAAGAATTCGTTCGCTCAAGAATTCGTGTCGTCTTTGACGGAGACGTTGGGCAAAGGCGACTTGCGTTCAATTTGTAATAGCATATTCTTGCTCAACGTTCAAGTATATTTTCGCTATTTTATTTGCAAAATTATGTTCTATTCGACGGTTCTGTTCTACGGTTGCGGTGAAATGTGCATGGATTTATTGTAAATAGAAATTAGAAAATAGAAAGTCAAATAGACTTTTAAATTTAAATACAATTTGCTCGACATACTCGTCACGAGGTTGATTAACCCTCTATGGATTAAAAACAAAAATTCGGCCCATAGAGGGTTAACATACAATTCTGGAAGCTGGAGCCCTTGGTCATAGAAGATTTGGAATTTTTCGACGTGTAATTAGTTGAGGAAAAATCGTCGAAGTTTGAGGTATTTGTGCAGAGACGCTTTTTGAAGTAGTGATTTTGAATGTGGCGAATCTGTCCTCTATTTTTTTCAAATTTTGGCATTTGAATAATTGATATTATGCGGCAAGAGATGCATCTAGTTTTTCTAAAAAATTAAAAATTCCTCTTTGTGTAATTCCCTAGAAAGAAAATTACCTAATCGTATTTAAACTGGTGCATGGACACTCGCGAAAAACAAATGTTCGAAAATATCACGTAGCTCTGGCAAGGTATAATAACTTTTACTATGTAAAAATTTATATAGAAAGCTAACGGGATGCATTGACTTTCTCGAAAGAAAATTTAGAATTATTCATTAAAAAAATTTCCGAATAATTTAGTTCCGGCGCTACAAACGCGAACGGTTTAAATCAATGTAGCAGTTTTTCCCCGCAGCATGAGTGGCCCAAGAGTGTTCACCTAATCAGATTTTTTTTGTATTAAAAACAAAAATTCGGCCCATAGAGGGTTAAGATTTTTCGGTAGGCACCGAAAACGGTTAACTGTGGATGTTACATTTATTACATTTCACCGAGGGTTTACGAGCATCCCACGCGTGTACTTTCGTTTTAGATACTCGCGTGGGTTAACGGAGCAGGTCTGTGTACATTCGCGCAAACTGTCGTCAACGTCCACGTGGACCGTATCTATTCCGCAGGATCGGAACAACGGATTTCCCATGATCGAGGACGAGAAATGCGGAAAAATGGCATACCCGGGAACGGTGTGCGCCGGCACGAATCTCGTCGATTGCGAAGGTGTGGTTCGCGTGAGTTATTTCAGCGAGCGATGCGCAAGTGCGGGCAAGATCCCCGACGCTGTTATAATAAAGACACGCGCGCACCAGCGCAACGTCGGCCGGCCGCGCATTTACGCGGATAATGTAATAATGTCTATGCGAGCCTTCACGCTTCTAAGCATCCGTACAAAGGGCACGTACGCTATGTTCCTTCATCACGATCATCCCGAGGTTCTAGCGCCGGCTGCGAGCGCTCTCATCGCGTTCTCTCAGACGCGAACCGCGCTGCTTCTGCCATATGCCGCATGCCGATATGCCCATTAGCCCGCGATTTCTACAAGATCCTATATTGATATACGCCTTATAGATACCGTTCGCTACCGTTTCGGATCGCGTGCGTTGCACGCAAATTGCCCTTCCCCCTTCGTCTCTTCTCCCGATCCAAGCTACGGCGAAAACGTGAATAAATGAAACGAAAAGGACGAGATAGATTTTTTAACTCCCGGTTGCAGCTCTCGGTTCTTAGCGCAAACCCCCGCACGGTAGAGCGCTCTGCCTCGTAAAATGCACCGCTATTTTATCGTTTTGCTGTTGCAACGACACCTATGCAACCGCCGGTTTACGATCGCCGACGCCGTTGGAACTGACCGTTATGATTCACGTGCTCCGCGCGTTCAGAATTTGGTAATCATCCAAAATACGCGTGAAACACTGAAATTCAATTCTACCATTACGACGAGAAACACGCAGGGTGCCATTCAACTACTTTTAACCTTTCTGCTTCGATTATTGCACGAGTGGTTTGCTCTGTGGGAAATATTCAACCCTCGATCGTTTGACTTCTGGACATGGGTAGTGTAATACACAGGATGACCCATTTTATTTTGTGAGTACAGTTACCTTGATAAGTATCTGTTACTCAGGAAAGTTCTTCGGGTTATCCATTATCTGTGACTTAATATTGTAAAGTATTTTATTTATTTTTAATTCCACTGTTGTTCAATGAATATTTTTAACATCGGTCGGATCGGTTTAGTAAAACTGCTTACGTAGTTTTAAAAATGTTTGCAAGAAACAATTGCTAAAAGTGTTATAACGTGTGCGCTTTAAAATAAGCTTCCCGTTTAAAAGTAACGTCCATTCATTCTTGCAGAGGAAATTCCTAAACTGCACGTTTCAACGCTGCAATGGCATCCCATTGTCTCTCACGACCGAATTAAAATTTCTGTCTACGCAAATTTTCGCTATTATATTTCACGAGAATTGCAAATACAAAGCTTCCTCAACCGTTTCAGAATACTTGGATTGTTCACTTAATTTTTAAGGGATTTTAAACGGATTCTTCGTGGTGAACGCAATGTCGCTCGACGAGTGAAACACAATCGATTGTCCCGAGAGACGGCAATTCGCTGGTTTGCGAAACCGGGAAGATTCTCCGTATTTATACAAATAGGAATATTTGCGAAGTATTACGACGCAGGAATCTGCTACTGCCCCCGGTCACATTATTCCGAAGAAAATTTACGATCACTGTCGCGGGACGCGGAGAAGGAGAAATTATTCCGGAGGAACGTCGCGGCGGTTGACGCGCGGCGTTATCGATATTTTAAAAATTCCTTTTTAGAATCGAGACCGCGCACGGTTCTGGCCGGACCCGCGCTATAAATCCCGGCCGACTTGCCGGGCGAAATTGCACGCTTTACATCTCTTGCGCGGGTAAGTGGAAATTGGTTCTTCCATTCCGGCATCTCTGAAACTACCAACTTTAATCTCGCGCCAAATCGATGTGGCCTTTGCCATCCTCGATAGCGAAAGGGGTTGGTGGAAGAGAGTACAAGAGACGGAACAGGAGAGAGAAAGAGAGAGCGCGAGCGGGAAGGAGAAGCAGAGAGGCTTCGGGGTGGGACGAGGGTACATTGATTTACTTCGCGAGCGACAGGTTTATTACTTCGATGTGTACAAACGCACCTGCATGAATAAAATCCGGATCGTACGACTCGACGGGATTGATTCGAATTCTCGCGGAGAAATCAAGCGTTCGAACGGAAACGGGGAATGTATAACATTCCGAGATCTCGAGATTGGATTCTTCTTCTTCGTACGTTTTCCTTTTATCCGTCCCGGGAACAAATTCACTCAAAAGTCAGCAACCGTTTACGGGGAAACGTTGATTATTGCGAACGCTCGCCGAAATCTCTCTTCCCCCGCGGTCTGTCGCCGCGAACACGCGATTTCTCTGCCGAACTGTTTCCCAGCCTGAAAATATTGTTCTTTCCCCGTAACGGCTGATCTCGGCTTCTGAATATTTTCTTTTTTTACTGTTTCTTTCGCGTTGTCTTTATTGCATCAAAGAATCCACGAAAAGGGCACACTTTGTTCGCTGCTCAATGATAATCCAGCGATAATTTGATGATACTTATGAACTGGTAGACTACATAGTAGTAGCTAGTACTATTTACTAGTTTATTTACGTTCGTTCGAATCCGTTTCCAAAGAAATAAATAATATGACTCGTGGATCCTACGAACTACCCATAGATATTAACACACTGTCGACGGGAAGGGTGTTAACCCTCTATGGGCCGAATTTTTGTTTTTAATCCAAAAAAATTGGAGGAATGAAAAATGAGAAATTATAAACCTATAATGCAACTAAAAAAAAATTTTTCCGTTTAAACAATTTTATTGCAATATATTCACTATGTGACTTTCAGGTAACAACTGCCTATAAAGTTTGCACTTCTTTGCATAAAAGCTTAAGCGTGAAATTCCATAAAACAATTTGCACTTGACGTTAAACATTTTATTTTTGAAATCTCTTGGTTGGATCATATTGCACTGCGTACATATTGGTATAGTCAACTATATTTCTTATAATTTCCTTGTCAAATAGTTTTCGAAAATAGGTCACAGGAGAATGGGGTGCTTCGGGGACATTAGGGCAATCTCCTTTCCAAGGGCGATAACAACTATTATTATTCGTCTGGGATAGTGGTTGACAAACAATTCTTTGTGGTCCTGCATCTTCCTCATCTGACGAGGATTGAGTACTAAATTCTTCGTCACTGTTTTTGAAAGAAACATCCCTATTCACCGAAAATCCCTACAATTTTTAGTGTGGCCTCAGAGGTGCCATCGAAGTGCTAAAGGGTTAATGTTAATAGACCGTCTCAATGGGTGCGACAGATCGCTGAGAAACAGTTCCGACTGGTTTATCGATCATCCATACGCGTCTCCGTGAGATTGGCCGCGACGACGCGGCAGTCGCGGACATTGTCGTCGACCGACGAGGCTCCAGGATGCCATGGTTTACCATACGATTTGCAATTTCTGTCTCGTCCAAGACCGAGATGCCAATTTCATTAGACACGGAGTGATTGGCTCTTTGTTCGTATGACGATCAGAGAACTCCTGGAATTTTCAGGTGCACCCTTCAATGTTTTCCTCCTGTCCTCGTGTCACTGTCAGGGCTATCCTGGCGAGGCCCGACACGGTACGGCACTGCCGACCATTTACCATGACGGATGAAACGCGAAATTCTCGGTTGACATGCGTCGACGGTTTCGTCACCTTGGTGTCAGGCCAGAAGGATCCTGATAGTTGAAAAATTGAGTTGCCAGCGGTGACTCTGATAGGCGACGACAACGGCGACGACGTTCCATTTGAGATTCCAGATGAAAAATTGACGTCTCAAGTGTCAAGTCTCGAGTGTAGGAAAGTCGCGTTAATTCGTCGGCTAAGAACACGCAATAATATGTTTCTCTAGTTTTTGATTTTAAGAATCTGAACTCTCTTCCAAGGCGGAAGAGATTCGTCGAACTCTGAGAGATCAATTTTCAAATGATCGAGAACAGAAAACTGCTTTACACATTTGTAATTTGGATTGCATGTAAATTGTTTATCGGAACAGATTAATTTGTTTCGGGGACTGATTTCAAAGGACTAAATGTATAATTTGAAGAGTTGCACGAATCCGTAGATGCGTCTAAGGATCTAACGAGGTTTTAGGCATCAGACCTAAATTAGAAAGTATCGAGAAATGGTCGAAACCACAAAGTAATCTTATTAAAATTTAAATTGTAGAAATCAGAAATTGCTTTGAACTGTCAAATGAATCGCAGCCTGCAACAATTAAAATTGAATAACAAGGAATCTTTTTGGTTGGTCACAACCAGAAAATCCTCGTTTTCATGTCGACAAGAATTGGATCTCGGTAAAAAAAATCAAATTTGTGGGTAATAGAAGCTAGTAAGTCCTTTTAATTTTTCAAACTGCGTCGTCCCATGAAAATCATTTCTAAAGACGAAGCGAGTGATTTCAGGGGACAGAACATTCAGAACTTTAGAACAGTCAGTACACATTGAATATGCAGAACGTTTAGAACCCTTCGTACATTCAGAACCGCCAAAATACACAGAACTCAGAATAACTTGAACCTCGATCTTGCACAAGGTGTTAAGAAATTATGTGCAGAAACCTAAGATGTAGAATTTGGCTCTAACGATTTTAACATATGTATAATTTCTTGATACCCTGTACAATTAGCTTCAGTAATTCTAAAACAGAAAATCTAAAAAGAAGTAGATTTGGCTTTTCAGTGCGGGTAGGTCGAGAGGTTTAAAATTAAACTGCTGTCAGTTAACGAAACACAAGAAAATAGATACATATTAGGCGAGCTTACAGGATTTAATTACATACGTCATCCAATCGCTAGATTTTTCCAACAATTCCCACCCTCCGAAGTCAGCGAAGTAAGGGAAGGTCAAGACCGAGTGGGTGCATCGTCTGGGGTACACGAGTTTTATGGTGCGATCGTTAACGAGAAATTCGAAGGACTCTTGGCCAAATTAGAAACTTGTCGCTGTTTCTTTAAGCCCTCCAATTGACTGAGTGTCACGTCTGCATCATAAACTCGCCCTCTTCGCTCGGACCTTTCACCCCTGCCACGGGCCTTCTACCTGAAAAATGCCTACATCGGAAGGATTTTTATCTGAGAAAGGGGTCGACGGAGCGAATAAATTTGCCAACCTCTGGATTACAGCAAGGTAAAAGAGACCGAATTTCGTGTCTAATCAATTTCCAAAGTTCCAGGGTCGATCACGACACGGTACCCCGGAACGATCGAGGAGGCTGATCGTGGCTCTAACAAGATGTAGCAACGAAGTGTCCCTCGGAACTGCGGGTCCCCAATATGCTGCGGCTGATTATCGTAAATTTCGGTACGGCTCTACCGGGAAATCCCTAAAGTTATTACGCTCGGCGGACCGTTCCTCCGGGAGAGAGCGTCTCGGACATTTCTTAGGAACAGTCAATCAATAATTGTCCAGACTGGACCCACGTGTCCATACAAAGTGGATACGCGTCCGGTGCACCTGATCCTCGTCTATCTTGGCGCATGTGCACCGACCCTCCCCCACGGTTAATATGTTGCACAGTAAAAACTTCGTTAATTACGAACTTCGCGTCATAACTGGGATCGTGTACCGGTTCGAGTGGTTTTACGGTTAGGAACGTTGCCGCGGTTAATATCCGCGGGATTTGGCAGAGGAAAGAATAGCGGTTTAAACGGGGAATGCACGCGCCGCAGAAATGCGAAACGAATTTCAAACTCGATCCTGTAAACCGAAAAGTTCAGCGCTCCTTGTTTTAAGAATTTTATGAATTAGCATTCTGGGGACCGGAGTTTAGCCGTGTAAACTTGCACGGCCCCCGAGGGGACGGGACCGGCGAACGATTCTATACTTTCACAGACACTCCGGGGATCGGCAACTTTCCCTGGCAATAAACTCGGAGGAGGGGTGGAAAACCTGACTTGACACAACCGAATTTCCTGCGCTGATCGAGCAACGAATCGAATTTTGTCGTGATTACGCTGCCGGATCTTCGAGCAAAATACAAATTGTGCGAATACGAGCAGGCATTTCCCTTCGTAACTTTGCAACAGTATTTTCGAGTGACACTAAACGTACCCAGTTTTAACCCTTTGCACTTCGAGCAATTTTAAATTTTAACTCGAGATATTTTTTTGTCCTGGAATAATTTCATTGTACGTGGCTCACTTCCTTTGGTGGATATCAAATTCGTTACTGTTAATCGTACGTGCAACACTTCAATTTTTAGTAACTTCTTAACCCTCTCGCTCCGAGCGTTGCATATATGCCGCATCCATAATCGTAAAGATTTTTTAATTATATAAGTACCTATATTACCTATAATTTTCTATTTTAATAATTTTGTAAGTCTTGTCGTATTAAAAATGTAAATGTACTTGTCATATTAGAGCAATGATTGTTTTATTCAGCACAGTTGTTACTTGAGACTTAGAAAAATGTATATTTCTGTCGGAATTTTCCGTTTGAAAGGGTAAAATACAATATTGCCGTAGCGAAAGGGTTAAATACAAACATTGTAATGTATAAATTGTTTGGAATAGTAGTCTGACAATTTTCAGTGCAGCCTCAGAGGAGGCATTAGAGTGCGAAGGGTTAAACGCGACTGGTGCAGTAAAACTGAATAAAGAACTGTAGAACAGAATAAAAAATAGTGACTCTTATGACAGAGTATCTTTACAATTTTCTTTGAAATGTAAAAATATAAAATCTGAAACCGGTGGTTTCGATCGATGATGGTAGGTTTACTGTTAAATGTTTTTACCGTTTCGTATCGAATCTGTTCGTTTTTGTCATAAATGCATATAATCCGCAGTTGAATCATGATAATATTCTCATATTAATCCGCCGCGATTTAATTGTGAAAAATGCATCAACGAAGCGTTTTAATCATTCTAGCGCAAGAGGACGAAATTTCTGTTTTCAAATATGGTAAATCAATAGTTTGATCTCGTGTTTATTTTCTCGATATTGTCCACTTCTCATTTACCGGTGAGGTATTTTATAACGAGTAACATGTTATATAAGTTGAAAACGAATTTTGTTCGTTATAGATTACCTTAGCCGCATTAAAATCGAATCAGTTACGTCTTCCTCTTCTGACAGAGAACACAAATTGCCATATCTATAAGCTCCTTGATCTTTGATCTTTGATTACCTACTTTTAACACTTTGCTGATCGGCAAGTATTTCAGAATTTTTCAACGTCCATTGTTCATGATTCGAAATTTTTCAATGGATCCCCCAACGCTGACAGCAATTTTTATTGTAAATCAACATGACATACTCGGTAACATTATTTAATAATTTCATTACAAACTACAATGTAAAAGCAGCTTGTTACAGTGCAACTATTGAAAGTCCTAATAATAGGCTTCCGGTCGGTAAAATATTAATATTTAATATTTTTCATAGCTGTCTTCTACTTTCCGGAAGGTGTGACAAGTATCCCGCAACAGTTTCATCGCCTGTAATAAATTTTGAAATATTTTGTAGTGTCAGTGCACAGAAATCATCTTAAAGGGTTAACTTTCAACGAAACCATCGAACAGCTAAAAAATATAGATAGAAGGGTGATTACGTCGCAGCGTGATAGAGGGTTATAGCATCGCAGAATAGAGCAGTAGCTTATCTGAAGAAGATACTGGGAAGGATAGCACGTACCATTTCCACCCCGAACGATTCACTCCTGCGAATTGACCAGTTCAGCTCATAAGAGTTTATTGACCGATTCGTGGCGGAAAGGAGATAGACCGGAGACACCGGAGGTCAAAGATCTATGTCTTTATCTCGACCCAACAGGGATTCACGGATTCACCAGCTTTGTCCTTTTTTCTGCGGCCCGCCCCATCCTTCTCTGCTGCGCTCTTTCCGAACCGGCGTCCCACGAGCGTCGTTCGACTGGAATAGCAACTGGTTCCCCGGCAGTAGTCAAGGAGTTCAGCAGCTAAATAATTAGGTTAACCCTTGTTGGTTTGTTGGTCCACAGTGTCGCGTCGCGATAATGTTGGCCGGTAGAAATTTCGGGGGAAAGAACCGGCGAAGGGGGCGTTCATCTCTGCCACCATTCCCGCCGACGCACTTTGCGCTAACAAACTTCGATAATGAACAAACGCTGACGAGACGCTTCCCAGACAACGCCGATGAACGTAGATCGCATTGTAGACGATGTAGTGGTGTTCGCGGGATGTTTCCTGCACCAAAGATTTTCTACGATTTCCTAAACGATCGATACCGTAGAACGTACCTCGTCAAATAATTAACCAAACGAAAGAATATTAAATAATTCAGTACTTTTAAATCAAAAACTTAATCTTCTAAATTGATTTCACTGGTGAAAACAATTTTTACAATTTATCCTTTCTAGTCATCTAAATCATTATTTATGGCGTGCAACGCTTAGCAATAAATAGAACAACTACGTGCAGTTTGTTGTAAAATTGTGCGATTCCGAAATTTCGAGGACCTCAAACAAATTTTCCGCACACCTCTATCTGTCGCTTCTACAGGGTGTTCCTGTAGAAAAACGCTATTCTATACAATTTTTCCTTTGTGAAAATGTTGTACGTCACTTCGATTTTGTATTATTAATGAAAAACTCTGGCCAATTAACGCGTGGCTATAGCGAACGGTAGCCGCGCTTTGATTTTCCGTGTTTTTCGTAGAACTCGAAAACGAGGCGCCTAATCGCAAATCGGTAAAGGGAAAAGTTTCTTAAAACAATCTTCGCAATCGCTTTTTTCAATGAACAGTTATTTTTTCCTAAATTTTCTTAAAAATTTAGAATGAATAAAATAGAGTAGGATGAATAGTCCTTTGTGCATGCGTGTGGGCGACCGGGTCATCTTACGACGAACCGAAATGGCGCCGGTATTTTTGGAAAATTCGTGTGACCGAGAGGATGCGAATGAAAAGTGTTTAGAACTGAGCGATAGGGAAGTATACATGATCTTCTGAATGTTAGCCATGGATGCGAGAGTGCAAGTGAGACGAATGCATAGAAATGTAAGATATAAAAGCGTTTACAACGTGTGACCAGGTCAGAGGGTGTTTTACGTTGGATCTAAGAGCGAGTTACAGCGAAGTATAGTATTTTAATTAACAAAGGTGTTAATTAACTTCCCCTAGACAGTTTACATTCGTTCTTCAGCTAGTAATTTCACGGGCGACATTGGTAGAAAGAACGGGTTCATCGTGAAAGGTTACGTTTCGATTTTTGGAGGTTTTTTGCCCCGGTCGGGAGACATTACCGCTGTAAATTGTTGCAGGTGGGCGTCCGAGATGGATTGCGGCTTGCAAATATCGTTCGGCGAGACGGGTAATTGAAAATTAGCAGGGCTAATAGCAGTGGCGGGCGAAGAACGACGCTGGAGTGCTGTCATTTGTGCCAGAAAATCGAGTCGCCTCGACCAGAGTGCCTTTTAATGCAATTTTATGATCGAATCTGGGAACGAGGATGGCGCAGCCTACTTCGGCCACGATTTTCCTGCTGGTCTATTGTGGTCGATGGCCAGAGATTGATTCCGCGGAGAAGCTGGAATCGATTTCGCGATTCTATTCGAACTTGTTTCCCTGTCGCCGTAGTTTGCGCGATTCGTTTCACTGATACATCTTTGCACGTTGCGACTCCCTAATTCTACATACTTGTTCGCGTGTGCGTTACCGTGCGTCGTTATGCAAATTGCAATTTTTCCGAGCTATTCTGCAAAATTCAGAGCAGCGCATGAGAAAATCGGTTTCGCTCCTGTCATAAGATTTTGTTGGATAAAGATAGGAGGAATTAGTTGTAACGCTAATTCACGCGTCTTCCAATTGATTATTTCAACGTTTGTGATCTTCGCATGACGCTTCATTTCGCAATACTTAACCCTTATCACTGCAATGGCTCCTCTGAGGCGACACAAAAAATTGCCGTACTATTGTTCCAATCAATTATTACATTACCATGTTTGCGTTTAAGAAATCGAGAAAAATTTAAGTATTTTATTATAGTAATAAATTTCACATTCACGAAAGGAAATGAACCGTGCACAATGTAATCATTCTAGGTAAACAAATATCTCGAATGTTGGAATTAAAATTGCTTGAAGTGCAAAGGGTTAATCTTCATACGTTCCTTAAGGTAAAAACCTCTTTTCTGAAATATTGCAATAGATTTTCCAAACATCTTGAAATCTATAATTTCTTTAAATTGTGGTATTAAAATATTATTTTCATTAAATATCAATGTTACTCTTGCAAACGACCTTCCGAACTCACTTGTCAGTCAGCAATTTTTAAAAGAGCAGCATCCACGAACTCCACAACAATGTCGAAAGAATGGCATTGCGAGTAGATAGCGGATCTTTATGCGAAGCAAAATTGTCCTACTTAAATTGCAAAAAAACTCGAGTAAAATAGAAATTTATATTCTTTTAATGATTTTATCGTTTTCAGTTACACGTACTACTTTCTAGTAGAACTACAATTTAGTTATCAACAACCTTATTCCAAAATTATTAAAGTTAAAATATATGCATCATATCTTTAAGAAGAATTATAATTTAGTTATCAAAAACTTCATTCCAATGTACTCTGCCATACAGAGAAACTGTCCCGCACAAAATTCAACCGTGCCTAAGAGTTTAACGTTCTACAAATTTGCTGCTAGTGCGTAGAAATTGGCAGTCCAGTGCCGGAACTGCAAATTCGAGAGAGTTGAATTGGCTGGTAACGTTGATCCAGTAAAATCGAGGAATAAGAAGTTGGAACGATCTGTTGTTTGGCCGTTGCGTTACCTGTATCGCTTGATCCGGCTAGTTGGTTGTTTCGACTATCGCGTTACCTAAAATGCAGACAATCCCGGCGCAAGGATCGTCGAACTGCGGCGAGCGATAAACAGCAAGCAAAACGACGAAGGCGCGCGCGGCAACCGCAGAAACGGTAGCAATGGGTTTAACAGTCTCGGTGTGCGCCGGTGTCTAAGTAAACAGAACTTTGACCAACAGGAACTAATCCCCGGGTAGCTAAGCGGCGAAAGCCTCGAGCTAGCTCGCGGCATGAATATTCTAAATATTTGCTACGGGATGATAAAACGATCGTTGTCACTGGCCGATGCAACGGCAAACTTCGCGCATCCCCTCGAAGATGGATCGTACCACGGTCCAGGGGCCGATGAGAGACGAGAAGAACCATTAAATTTCCCTGGATAGAAGAATGTTTCTTCGAGCTATTGATTCACGATGTCACGGTGCTGTCTCGGACAAAGCGCTCTGATATCTCTCGCCCTAGCAGCCAAAGAGTGCAAGAAAGAGAGAGGGAGAAAGAGAGAGAGAGAGAGAGAGAGCGAGAGCGAAACGGCGAGTCTAAGTTTCCAACTATTGCAAAACTTTCGGATTACGCGGCCGAAAGATTACCCGGGAATTAGTGATAATTTCGAGCTACTTCGCCGGGCGAATTCCACAGAGCTGGTAACTATGCCTAGTTACACGACCGACGAATCTCTTTCTCCCCTATCCGAAACTCCGGGAATCCGTTCTATCGCGGAAAGATCGGCGAACTTTTGCCCCCTCGTTCCCGATACGATCGTCGCGGGGACCCCGCGATTGGCTATTAGCGATCACGGGCCAAGAAAAGAGCGATCTTTGCCGAGGGTAGCGGGCTACTTCGCGATTCTATTTGGGATGATTAAGCTAAGGAGGTTTTATGGTCTACCGTGGTATTCTTCCCAGGAAGTGGAACGATTTCCACCGCAAGACTGCGTATCGATCACGTTTTTTCACATAGTAATAAAATCCGATTCGCCGGGTCGACGTTTCGGTTTTCCAGTGTACGGGGTTGTTGTTGCAGGCGAGGAGAAGCCGGCCAGATCGATCGGAGATATGAAAAAGGGTAGACGCGCAAGCGAACGCATCTGATACAAATATGTGAATTAATAATCGCAACTGTTATTGTTAATAAACGTGATTACGAATGCGTTCGTCGGCGAGGCAGAGGGGAAGCAACAATATTACTTACCGGCGACTGTTTCATAAATTTCGAACGTTCATGACGTACACTGTTATCAAAGAGTAATTGGACAGTGGACTTTGTTAATGTTAATATGTTTTTACGCATCAGTGGTGCGGTGCATCTGACGATTACGGAGAACAAAGAAACCGTTCGAAAGAATTATTTGCAATGCAAGTCGATAATTAGGTAATTATACAGATGACAAGGTACAGGCATCTTAGCGTGATCGATTCTTGTCTTGCCGATATAAATTTATTGTTATTCATTTATTTAACACTTTAATTGCCATGTCATCCGTATATGGGTGACGCAATTATTTGTGCGGCTTGTAAATGAATTTTCATGTTGATATATCTGTTGTATTTAACTTTATAGTGATACAGAAAATGCAAGTAGGTCGGAGGACCACTCAATGCCATTTTTTCAATTTCTATTTCATTCACTAATTTGTTTCGATTCTATTAGATTTTTGTAGCTGCTAGTTTGGCAGTCAAAGTGTTAAAATGTTAAGTTCAAGGGGAAGCGTCATTATGTTTCTAAAATATTTTGCATTCGTAAAATATCGCGAATATCAAACGGTTTCCGTGATCTGGCTTTTACTTTTAATGACAAATCAACAATTTGAAATTTTTCGAATTATCTTTGACAGGTTCTGGAAGTTGCGGTTCCACCAAACATACCACATCTATTTTCGCTACCTGCAAAGCGCTATTTGCTATTTGACTCTGAGATAATATGCAGTGCCTCGTATGCTCTTTTGAATCGCATATTGTGGAATAGATTAACATTAAATAATAACAGCTTACTGAAATAAGCTCTGTCATTGAATACAATAGCACACAGACCCTCGGACGTGACGCAAGTTGTGTTTCAATGTATAACGCCATCTGCTAGTTACAAGCTTCGACAGTTGACATAACAAAAAAACGACAGGACATTCCCTTACACCTAATCAAAAGCGCGAGTCATCGAGATAAGCCAGTCCTCCAGAGTCGCCTCAACTTCGAGTACCCATAGTTACCAGGAAAGTAAGCAGAGCCTAGTATCATCGACGGGGAACCTCAAAGAAAATAAAACTGTCTGTACTCGGAAAGAGACAGAGAGAGAGAGAGAGAGAGAGAGAAAGAGAGAGAGGTGGAGGAGTAGGAAGAGGGAAAGAGGTGAGAAGGGACAGAAACGGTGAGAAAGAGAGAAAGGGAGAGTTCACTCCGGCAATCTATTCCAATTTAACACTCGACTCCATGGCATTAAATAATCGCCCTCGCCTTCGGAGGAACTGGTCTCCATTCAATAATGGACTTTTATCCAACGAGCTTGTACTTAGCGCGAAACGGGCCCGGCTCGGTTGGGATATTACCCCCGGTAAGTCGGTGTTGTGACAGTAAAGAGCTTGAAATAAATCTTAGTTACAATCATTTCTTTTGCGGCCCGCGGCCCACGACGAGCATAAATCAAATATCATCGTTTCGTGCGCTCTCTTTCGCGCCCGCTCTCAAGATCCACCCATCCTCTCTGTCTCCCATCGGTCCCTCCTCTCTCTACGAAGAGTCCGTTCAGCTCGTCTCCGGCTCATTGCACTTGCATTTACATTCAAGAACATCCGAACGGTTCGTTCGTCCTCGTTCACCGGTTCCAGAGGCGTTCGTTTCGATCTCCTTTTCTCGCCGACCTTGATCGATAAAAGCGACGCGCGCGCGGGAGGATTGCGAGACAGGGAAAGAGAGACAGAGAGAGAGAGAGAGAGAGAGAGAGAGAGATCCAGCATCTATCGATCTAGAAATTTATTTTCTCGAAACCTCGCCCACATCGAAACTTACCAGGAATGCGGTCGCTGTTCGGCAAAAGCGTTCGTGATTTATCGGTCGTCGGAAGTTCCGTGTCCTTCGGCTTCAAACCCGGCGGCTCGTTTCACTTTTCCGACGTTTCGTATGCAGAAACAACTATGCACGAAGATGCAGATTTATGTCTCGGCGAGAACGCTGGCGGATGAACTATGGCGCACGTGACAGACCGCTGCTACCGTATCACCTGCTGCAAAATTGTAAAAACTTCGCTAAGCGTCGGCCATACAAGAATCGCTTCGTATTAACTCGAATGCGAATACCTTAAATGTTCTGTAACATCCAACGATGTTGCATTTTATAATTCTAACGCACAGTGTTATGCCTCGTAGGTAAACTAAATTATCACTACCCGTGAACATCGAAGACTACTCTTGCTATTTCGTAAATAAATACGTTGAAGAAGTTTAAAAAAGAAATCAAAGTGCATATTTGATTATTGATGTAAAGGTATTCTACTGTAAAAGTTTGAAAATTTCTTTTGCATTTTGTTGAACAATATGCATTCCTAAAATTACTAAAGTCACAAGTTCGTTAATCGTTCTGAAAGACCTCAAACTCCTTTCAGCAAGGAAACGGTCCCTCATTTGGTGTCAGATTGGCAAATTAGTCTGCAGGAACAGCCGTTATAAAATTTATAAAGAAATATATTAAACAACTTTTCACACTACTTTAGCGGACTTGATCGAAACGGAAAATTTCAAATGGGGTAAGCAAGGTTTTTGCTCATGCAAAGTCGCAATTTTTCATTTAGAATTTCATAAAAAGCGACGCGATAAGCTGCACAAAAATTGCTCCGCATTAAACACGTTATTAAATAAAGATATTTAACGTACAAAGAGTAATGGTTTTACGGTGAAATTTCCAGCTACGGAGGAATCGTCGTTGTCTCGAATTTTGGGAGCCAACATCTGCAAACCAGATGGGGTCATTTGGCAATTCTAAAAATTCTGTATGGATTGGGGGCTTGTATAATGGTTCCTTCTCTCTCGTGCGAAACACGGACGTTGTTTGAGAAATTCAAGACTAGATTTCCGGAGCAGAACGAGGAAGAACAGCGAGTGCAGTTTCTCCGTTCGGAATCGGCGCGTTTCGTCGAAGGATCGTGGCCGAGTCCGCTGGCAAGACAAATTGACGGTGTGTTAACGCTTTGTTCACAAGCGCAACATAGTCCCGAGATGGAAATTCTCTGCTGCGAATCGGCCGGCCCTTTACATCCAGCATGCTCCGTAATGAATGTCCCGGTGCATGCAGCGTCGTGACCTCTCCGGACGGGCGCGAGCCGATAAACTGGATCCCTCGATCATCGGCGAGGATTTATTGCATCGTCGGGGAGGTGCGCAAAGGGCCGCGATCCTCGCGTGTGAGAGCGTGTTTCTTTCCTCGACGCGACTACAGACCCGCCTTTTATTTGCTGCGGTTGGTTTTCTGCAGCGACAGAAAACTCGCTTCACCTATGCTGCACTCGTACCGTGTGCCCCGCGAACGTATACCAGATAGAGATCTGCCAGTAAATCTTCCCCCGGCGAGCAAATAAAAACTGATTAGAGAAACTGATTGCAACCGGACTCGCGAAAAATTCGAAACGAAGCCCAGATAGCGGAACATGGAAAAGTTAATCATACGTTCCCTCGATCCGACGAGTAAGTGATTCACCTTTCAGTTTTTACGGTTTTCTGTATTCTCTTCTTTTACGAGAAAACGTTGTGTTGTTCACTTGAGATCGCCATCGAATTCACTCCGGGAAAACATTATTTAATTCGAATAGGAAAAAACGAACCGGTGCTACGTAGATGAATATTTTCTGCAACAATCGCGGAGGACTGCAAATAATTTAATTAGTCGATTCCAGACAGGAAATGTTACTCGTTTCGTGTTAACCCTTTGAGTACTGAATTAATTGAAGATTTTTATGCCCATGGGACGGATTTAATTTGTCGCTATATGGATTAATATGTAAAAGTAACACATTTTATTTGGAATATACTTATATTGGTGATATAAATATATTTTTGAAACAGCATTTTAGTTACAAAATAGAAATATTTATATAGAACAAGAACCAACTTAAAGTCTAATAATTTTGTACCGTGTATTTTATTTTACTTATTTTATTTATTTACGAGTCAGACTCATCCACCGTAACTTCATCCAAGTAAGCAGATGACGAGCCTCACTTGTCAAATGTACCCAAAGGGTTAAATGAATATTTTCTGCATCTATTACAGAGAACTGAAACTACACATGAACATGTTCCTTATAGTATTCGTTTTAAGAAATTAGTTTTTCAATTGTTTTTATATTTCTACTGTTTTATTGTTTCTACTCAGTATGTATGTCGCTATCTTATTTAAGTGTTGGAAGGACGAATTATTAAAGTAACATATTTTCTGTTATTTGTTTAATACAACAATACAAATTAAATTATTTCTTTCTTTCGCAGTTGTTGAAATTATGAGAATGCTTCAACGAAGTTTTTAAACGATCTTTTTTATTGAAGCACATGTTGACGTAAAAGTTGTATGAAATTTGAGTAAATGCAGCCTCGTGATTATTGTAAAGCAGTCTACATATATTAGACTATTTCGATGCTCGATAGTTCTACGGTTAAAATAATCACTAACTAAATTTACAATAATATTCCTTTCGATAATATGTACCCAAATAAACAAGCTAGGTGAATAATTGCGAAATGCATTTTCGCAATTTCGATGATCGTAAACTAAATACATTAGAGCCGAACAAAATGGCGGATCCCGTGAACCTGGCATTAAGTCCGCTCAAAGAGAAAACTATCGGTCAGAATTGGATTTCGTATCGATTCTCTTGAAAGCAAAAGATCAGCAGAAACAGTTCGTTACACATTTTCCGAACATAGTTGGCGTTTTCCATGGACGGTAGGCTGCCTTAGAAAGGACCCGTTTGTCGCGACGGTAGATACAGGGAGGTCGTAGGCAGCTTATTAAATTTTCAGCCGGCATCGGCGCATAAATTGCTCTCGATCGAAGAACACAGGCCCGAACGGGCAATAAAACTAGCGGCAGAGAGAAGAGAGGAGAGTGAAAAAAAAAAGAATATTGACGGTGGTTGTGTCGGGCTTTGAAAGTGGGAACTGGACCACGATTCGCGCCGCGAGGGTCGATCAAACGATATTTTGTCGTATGCATATAAGTCTCGGCAGTTTCGGGAGGGACCGAAACGACGGTAGCCCATGACCCGGTGTTGATTTTAATCGGTCATAGGCCACCATCGGCGCCGACCAACCCCTCGAATGCATATTCATTCGCCGATGATTCGCCGGTATCGTACACGAATCGATTCCCGGTGCCGTTAGATCCGCGGCGTCGTGGTTTACCGACCGGCAGGGCTCATCGGCAATCGACGTACTCGTAAATTAGTTAGCGCAATAAAGCGGTGTCGGCTCCTACTTGCGCGGAAATCGAAGTTTAATGCTTTCTGCATTCGTTCCCCGGAGCCCGACGAATCGACTGTTATCCCGGTGGATTGTCCTTCCCTTATGCCGAGAGAATTTACCGAGATTCGAAGAGGATAGCGCGCACGACAAGGAAACTTGTTACAGCGGATCGTGATGGAAATCGAAAAGGAAATTGTCTCTCTTTTTGCTCGATTCATTACGCGATATATTTCGAAGGCATCGGCGTCGCAGATCGAAATTCTCGGCGCAAAACATTTTGCGACCGACATTATACAGAGTTGGATCTTCCGATGCAAATAAGTTAATCATTTAGAGTTGAACAGCGAATCGCTGTAGATGAAATCCAAATAAATTGGTAGGGTACGTGAGGAGTTTAGAGACATTTATAATTATTCTACAATCATTGAACTTATACAAATGCTTTGATAGGAATCGCATATTGTAATAAAAATCGCTCAGAATCTAACCTTTTAACTCTTTACCCTATAACAACGAGTCAGACTCGTGATCAAGATTTCGAACTGGATCTTATAAACATGTATTTCCTTAATTTACTTTAAACGAAAATAACATTTTATTTAATTGATGATTGTATACGGTCATTGGAGAATTGTTAGACACGCAGTAACTACAAATTTCTCTTTTCTTTTTGTCGTTTTGCAGAGGACAAAGAAAGTCTAGTCGCAGTTATGGTAGAATAAATCGTAGGCTAAGGGGTTAAGCACGATGCGCCACTATAGTGGCTTGAGCACACTCAATTCTATTATTAATTATTACAGTAAATTATTAATGTTAAAATATATGTATCGTATCTTCTAGAAAAGTTACAATTTAGTTATCGAAAACCTCATTCCAAAATTATTAAAGTTAAAGTATATACATCATATCTTTAAGAAGAATTATAATTTAGTTATCGAAAACTTCATTCCAATGTTCTCTGCCCTACAGAGAAACTGCCCCGCATAAAATTCAACCGTGCCTAAGAGATTAAAGTAATTAAAAGTTGTTATTTTTGTAAGAAATTTTAATGCTCGATAATTTTATTCTTAACCCCCTGCCCTACAACAACGAGTCAGACTCGTGATCAAGATTTCGAGTCGAATCTTCTAAAAATGTATTTCCTTAATTTTCATTAAACGGAAATAACATTTTATTTAATTGATGATTGTATACGGTCATTGGAAAATAGCTAGGTACGCAGTGAACTACGAATCTGTCTTTTCTTTTCGTCATTCTGCGGAGGACAAAGAAAGTCCAGTTACTGTTATTATAAAATAAGTTGTAGGCCAAGGGGTTAAAGACGTTTTTTCCCAAGAATTGTATTAATATATAAAAATGATATTGAATCTAACTGTCTGAAAAGAAATATTTCTAATTTTTCTCAGCGAAAGTACAATTTTGTAATGCTAAACCAAACGTCCTCCTTCTGGTATGTTAGTTTTATGGTATCTGGTTGAGAAAAAGGGAATTCTTGGGAAGGCAGATTTTTCTAAGTGGCCTCAGAAAACAGAAATCCAGTTGGCCGGCGTTAAATCCTCCCTGCAAGCTGGAAATGTCGGTTCTCCCCGGGACGAAGGTCGATTTATACGGGCCGATACAATGATGCAATAACGCGGCGCATACACATGCATTCGGGGGACTGGAAATTCGAAATGTAACCGGTTCGAGCGGCTCTTAGAAATGCCGGACACGTAAAAGCCGGGACCCGTAGGGTTTACCGGCTGCGCCGCGAATATGTATGCCGTGCGGGGCGGCCGTGTATGGCAAATCGCGATCCCCGGGATACGTACGTATTATCCGTATAACCTCTAACGTCGATTGTGGCTTATGATATTACGTACTCCCGATTATGAGACACACGGCCAAGAACCGCTGCCCCTTACGGTGTAACGAGCAAATTGCTACATCGTTACACTTTCCGCGGCGGCACCTTTACCGTTTCATTAATTGCCGCAACGAGCAGCTGGCGAATCGCGATCGTCGATTTCCATCGATGCCTTTTGAGCGTCGGTGCTAATTTAACCCTTTTAGCGCCGGACAACGATACGTCGTTGGTTTCATTCGCGAGGAGTGATTGTTCCAATGTATAAACTTTTTAAAGGACTAATATATATAAATAATAAATAAGACTTTAAATATATTATATTATTTTTGACTTATCAAAGAAAAAATTTGTTATTTATACAAAATAGAAATTGTCTGCACTCGTTACAGTGTACGGAAGCAAAATAGACATTTCTCCCTTCCTTTATTAATTTTTAACAGTTAAATTTCTATGGTCCGTCTACCATTTTAAATTGCACAGTTGTACGATAAATGCATAAAATCTGCGGTCTAGGGTCGAGTGTTATTCCACTGCAGAATCATTCGCAAGAATCAACGAAACGAACGAAAGATTGTTTAAATTTTTTTGGCAAGTAGAAACAAAAATGTTCGGTATTGATGGAGGAACAGAGGAAGATCGTGGAAGAGGGAGGATCTCGAATTTAGTTTCGAAGCTAATAAAATGAAACGGAGCTTGCCCGAAAGTTACACGTTCAGCGTTACAGAGAGTTAATGATCCGAGTTTCGAACGGTTTCGGACAAAACCGAGAAGGTTCTCGACAAGAGCACGCGATGAGAGGAGAGTGTCGAGTTCACAAGTAATTCTGTCGTGTTAGGGACCAATTCTTTAACACTATCGCCGACGATAAAAGTAATACTCGTCGAGCAGGGCCAGTTAGGCCAGTTGGGCCAGATTTCCAGCGTCTTGTCTCGCGGTTGAATATAAATAAAACTAATCTGTAGTAGGACCGTAAAACATAGGCTTAATGCGATTTACGGTTGAACAGGATCGAAACAGATTAGAAGAATAATGCCTTCTGCCGTGCGACGCGACGGCCCTTCGCCCTCTCTCTCTCTCTTTCTCTCTCAATCTCTCTTTCTCCTCTTTTATTTCGGGTCGATTTCCACTTGTGCCGGCTACCGGCTCGCGCCGTTTCCACCGCGCGAAAATGATTGTTATTTATAGCGAAGGCGCGATGAATTTATTAACAACTGGCACGTGAACGCACGCCTCGTACGGGCCTCCCGTTAATGGCGAATGGCATGAAACTTCTTAATGAGAAAGTACGTCTTTATAGAGCAATATAACGCGCCACATGCGCCAGAAATATTATTGCACCTGATGCTTTCGACGCAGTCGAAATGCTGCGAAATGAACGCGCGATAATCCGACGGGGCCGACTAATTCGCGACACCAAACGGAAGTTTACTCGCGTGACCAGATGATGGAGTTCCTTCCTTGCGTAAATCAATCTTCGCATTATCAAATTTTAACACCATTCTCATGCATTACGAAACTTCTTGGCGAAAGCGTCTTCTTCCTTGTGAACGCGCCGCGTCGGGGAAAGTGCGTCTATTCGCTTAAAGTTAGGTTCGATTCTTCTATAATTTTATTAGGAGTATACCACAGTTCGAATGTTTAATATTAAATCATTTTAAAAAATGCCTCGTGCCTCTCGGCGTGTTACACGAGGATATACGTACGTAAACATTTGCATAAATAAACTCTCTTCACACTTTGACTGCCATGTCACCCACCTGTGGGTGACAGAATTATTTGTCCATGTTTAAAAGTATATTTTTACATTAATATATTCGTTGCACCGGTTGATGTCTGGAGAATACAAGAAGGTTGAAAGTGATCATCTGTCGTACATTTTGAATTTTGACATTGTTGCTTTATTAAATAAATTACTTTGCTTTTGTGGAATTTTTGACGTTGTCAGTTCGGCAGTTAAAGTGTTAAATGGATTATTTCGACCAGGACCGTATTTTTCGAACAACACAAATCTCTCCGTACACTAAAGTATTTAATAACATATCCAGATAGTTTAAAAAATACGACATGCAATTATTTCGATAAAAATTACTCAGATTAGTTCTACTTTCAACGCGCTGCAGATACGTAAGTTGTAACGTATACTCACTTAACCTCTCTTGGATGGATTATCTCGACAAGAACGATGTCTCTCGAGCAAAACAAATCTTTCCGCACACCAAGATGTGTAATAACATACCTTAGCATTTTAAAAAATGCGTCGTGCAACTTTTCCGATAAAATTTACTCAAACTTGTTCTACTCTCAGTGTGTTGCATACATCAGTATGCAACGTGTACGTGCACAAGCTCTCTTAAATGTACTATCTCGACAAGGGTCGTATCTTTTCAACGAAACAAATCTTTCCACACACTGAGATGTGTAACAACGTGCTTTAACATTTTTAAAAAATGCGTGGGGTTGTTTATCTGATAAATATTACTCGATCCGCCCTGTTATCAGCGTGTTACATACACTTGTTGTAACATGCGCATGCATAAACTTTCTTAAGTAGACTATTTCGATAAGAACCATACCGAACAAAAGAATAATACCATAAAGAACACAGTTTTTTCTGATAAAAATTACTCGTAATCGTTCTATTTCCAGCGTGTCGCGCGGATTCGCCTCCAAAATGGCAGACACGTGCGACGCCGAAGGAACCGATCTTAGGCGAATTGTCGAACGAATAAACGATGTTTCCACGTTGTAATATATCCCGGCGAGATTCGGCGAAGCCATTGGCAACCGTGACGGTTGAAATGGAAACCTATAGCGTTCGGATATTTCAATTTCCAATAATAACGAACACGTAGAACCCATCCGATCGCGATTTGGCTTTCCCGAAGCGCAATCGACAGGCTGTTTCGAAATTACGTGGCCGAAAATATATCCGCATCGAAGGGACAAACGATTCCTGCAACGCGGAAATAAAAATATATTTTTGTTTGGTTTCCAGAAATGTTTTTTAATATCGTTCGCTTATTGAAACCGGAGAGAGGAATATCTCGTCGAATCCCGCGGGGGAATACGTTAGGTGTGCAAATCATAACGGACGGTTCGAATAATGCTGATGACAATCCGAAGAACGTTATGGGATATTTCTAGTGGAATGGTTAGTATCTTATGGACGTGTTGTCACACCACTGTGATGATTTACCACCGAGCGGTAACGCTGATAGGTGAAACAGAGCTGTAACTGGGTACGCAAATCAGAGTGGTTGCAGCTAATGACAATGGCTGACAATTGCAAAAAGATTCTGCATGTCGTTATGCGATCACAGAGACCGCACTCTGAATTCAGGATACGCTTTGTGTTTTCCTTCCTGCCTCTAAAATAGCCAATTAATCGTAATTACTTGTTACACGATTCGATATCGGTGTCTGAAAGATTGAATACGTTTATCTCAAATTTACTTCTCCGATTTTCGTAAAGCCAAAGAACTGTGAACATTTTGCAAATTCTATTTTATAAACAGTAAAAAATATGAGGTATCCCGTAGAGTTTAAAGAAATTTGAAACGGAAGATTCTTCAAGCGATTCCGAGTAACATTCTCCTTTATCAGTTTGCGATTTGACGCGTTGTTTTCGAGTTATCAACGAAGAAACGTGAACCAATCACAGCACGGCGAGGGTTAGCATGCAACGCCCAGTGTCAGACAAAATGGCGACTGATCTGGGAGAGTGTAGCAGATACGTCGTTCCACTGATGTTACATCCTTCTAGGGCTAACCCTCTGATCGATCCACGTTTTTCGTTAAAAATAAAAAGAAATTATTGCGTAGCAGTATTTAAATTTTTTTTCTATTGTTTGAATGCTAATTAATAATTCTAACAAGTTTGGAGGTAAATGATACTCTTTACCTCAACGTTTTCTCATAATCAGAGTGCGAAACTAGAAAGATCCCTTAACTGGCTTAATGTTTCGATTTTGTGAAGGATTTACGTCTGTCCAGTGCCGGGCCTGCCCACGTGAAACGCGTCGACTATGATTAACACGCCACGAGCACGCGTTTTCACTGTAACACAACAAATACACGCGTACATGTCTGCCGCATAATGCGACCCGGCTAGACCGACGCAAATATGGCCGATGGTGATGCCAGATACACCTAGAAATAATTTCATTAACACGTTCGCTGTTGTGTTGTTCATACACGGGCGGCACTGTTCTTGGTCCGGACTGGAAAATTCATTTTTATCGCTGATCTGCATTGCAAAATTGTCTTCCACGCGTACAAAAGCTGTCCGACAGGTCAGTTCAACCATTTTCAATCGCATTTCATCAAATTTGACACGAATCCGGATTTCACAATTGAATTTCATGTTTCTGGCACAAATCAATTCATTTCATATTTTCAAGAGGAATTTCGCGGATTTTGCGCGGTACAAACTTGCAACGATCTCGACGTGTGATAACGTTTTCTTCAAGGTCCTCGGTTAGGCCGGTAACATTTGAAAACGTCGAAGCGATCGTGAAATGCGTGTATAATAGCCGGCAGCGTGTTGTGGAACGGCTTTGAATCCATCGGAATGGGCTTTAAATTCCGGAAGCGATTAAAATTCGACAATGCGTTTAATTGAGGTCGCGATCTCGACTAGAGAGCCGAGATTGGTTTGCATAGTGCAAACGAATATTCGATGCAAATTGAGAATTTAATATCCTCTAGGAATAATACGTCATAAACATTTAATTAAGCCTCGAATAGTTCGCGTACCGTAATAAATATAGTGTGATCACGCTTGTCGGGTCATTAAACATGGAACGCTATGGTCACCGTTTAATAGTTTATCACCGGTACCGGGAGCCGATATTATTCGTGTGTACAATACAAATAGAATTCGATTTAATTAATTACACGGACAAACTTGAAACTTCATAAAATAACCTTGTTAGCTCGATTAATGTCCGTTATTGCGGAACCATTGAAGCACTCGTTAAACACCGAAATTGTGCTCGAAATAAAATTACGAAATCGACGATTCCTTTATTAAAGATTTCACTGTGCTCCCGATTAAATCAACGTTTTATCAACGCTTTCAGAAAATGCAGGTTATCCTCTACGGCTTCTACACTCGTCCACATATTAAAATTCTACGCTTAATTGCAGAGGGTTACGACAGTGCAATGACAAAAAAATTGTTTTCTCATTTCCCATAATTTCTTTACATCGGTTTTGTTGTTTGTTACTACTCGATTGCTGATATTGTTTGTGCAATGAAAAAAGTGATATAAATTGTCAAAAAGCTAGTAACAAATACTATGTGATTTATTAAAACTTCTTACGCATTTAAATAGAACTTTTTTTACTACTTTTTAATATATATATAACACGAAACTATCAAACTTTCGTTTGTGGTAGAACGAAAACGAGGTGGTACAAATATCCAATAAAATAGTAAAAAGTAATAAAATCACTTCACGGATTTGAAAAGGATTTTCTTACAACTCTTTATATAACGTAAAACCAGAAAACTGTTGTCTTCTGATATAAATGAGAAATGCATTTGTCACTTTTACGTATATTATTTTGAGAAACACGGTCGGTAAATTTGAAGTTGCAGTTACATGTAATATTTACGCGTAAATTTAATATACGTGAGAATCCATAAAACGATTCGTATTTATTATTAAACAGAGATTCAATTATAGCTGTTACCTTGAGCCAAGGCAAGAAATGTAATTAATTTATAATAATAAATGTAGACATAACAGTTGGAAATGGAAGAAGCTGTTTTATATTTATTGAAATCACGACTCTTACACGTTATTATTTAAATAATATTATAATAATGTAATATTAAATAACAGAGGATGACATTTAAACTGTTTTAGTTATTTTTATAACTTGAAACAGTCTTTTTCCATCCAGATGCTTATTTCGACGTTATATGTCAACGTTAAAATCTAATTTCGAAACACGTATATGAGAAATGTGCAACACATTTCGCAGAATAATATGATGTTGCAAAACCAATCATCGTCATACTTATAATCAAGAAAAGTTGCATCAACAAAATAACAGAATTATCTTTATGTGGTTATATTTTAATTATTTTAATTCCGTTGTGTGAATATTTTTCTTTTTAGTTTATTTATTTATTTTCACCTACATTATTAAAATAGTCATTTCATTGCACAATTTCCAGCAATTAAATGAACCCTTCGCATTCCCAGCAATTTTAATTCCAACATAGACATTTTATAATAAAGAATTGTCCCATTGTACATGGTTCTTTTCCTGTCGCGCATATACTATACACGTTTACTACTATTACTCGTACATGCAGCACTTCAATTTTGACCGATTTCTTAAACGCAAATATAGCAGTGTAAAAGTAATTTTGACTAGTAATACGGAAAGTTACAGTTAACACTAGAACTACCAAATCAGTCATTTTGACTGGTCCCTACTTCTTCCTTTCGCAATTATATAAATTTAAATATATAATATATAAATATTATATTAAATTAAAAATATATAAATTTTTGCATGCACTTATTTAATAACGTACACGTTACAATAAGAATTATATGAAGTTTTAATAAATACAGTCCCGTTATTATTACAAAGCAATGTATATCGTTGGATTTATTGTTCGGTAGTTCTAGTGTTAAGCTAATCGTATGTTAGGATCAACAGGAAAACCAATGTGCTTGCAAAAAGAATCGAAAGGTTCTACTGTAGAAATTCGAAAGCTGCTGTTATAAATTGATGTGGTTGCGGTGAACAAAAAATGAGGATAACTATCAAAAGTCGGATGATCGATGCTGGCCAATTTCGAAAAAAAAAACGTCGAAGAAACATTCCCGATACAACTTCCGAGCGTAACTTCCTGTTTGTCTGATCACTTTATCGCGGGTTCGCCATTCCCGCATTTAACTTGGCCGCGCACGAAATTATCTTCCCGCCTGAAACTCCGTTTCCTGAGCGCATCCACACCGCATCCGCATCCGACCTGTATACATTTTACAAAGAAAGTTCAACCGGTTGGATGGAAGCTTCAATGAAATTCCAGCTTGGCCGCCGCGGCGCCGCGCACAAAGTAAAATTACACGAAGCGTCGAACACACGCGAACACTTAATTTTCTACCTTCGCCCCGGTAACACGATCTTCGCACTCTACCTATCGACCAGTTACATTCCTCTGACGCGAACTCCGTGTGCTGCTCCACGAAAACTCGGCAACCCGAACCCACCTATTACACCTTGCTAAAGATTTACTTACTAAATCCTCAAAGATTCATCGATCTCTTTCAGACGCAATCCCGCGCCGCCGAAAACTTACGACGTTCGAAGATATTCGAGCGCCAACCAACCCCGTCGAGCCACTCTGCGTCAAATCGCGCAGGATTTTACATTGGCATTGCTGAATCGAAAGGGGACAGAGTCAGCAATTTTTTAACGCGTTTACTCTGCGTACGAAAGCAATGGGTAGCGATGCTGTAACTTTCAGGTCACATTTTAATTTATCGACATTTTATCAAATAATTATAGCTTTTTTTATGAGATTGCGCATAAAACTTAATTCTATAACGTTGCCAAAAATAAAAATAAACGAACAAATTTTTTTTCATTTGCATATATAGGTTTATAATTTCTGATTTTTCGTGCCCCCAATTTTTTTTAGATTAAAAACAAAAATTCGGCCCATAGAGGGTTAAGAATCACTCAAAAGCGAAGAGTCAAATTGAGAATATCCGAGTGTAGTTGATTTTGTGAATATTGAGATTCGAATTTCCTCGAACATGCTATCGTGTTGGCTGGTGAGTGAAGTAGAAATGGAAAGCCGTGATCAGACTGATTTCCCAAGTCCATTTTAGGGAGTAGAAATTAATTGCATCTTAAAAGTTCGCAGAAGATCGTGAAACCGCGACTCAGTCGCACCGCCGACTGGGTCACCCAGGAACAGCCGTCGTGCCGATATTTTGTCGGCCACCGCGACAAACAACTGCTTCTGTACGTCTTCCGAGGATGCCGCCTTTCAAACGGATTCCCCGCTCGCTCGTTTGTTCTCGTAGGTGAGATTGTCGAGCCATTTTTCAGGTCTAAAGTACACAACCGTCCGAGAGTGTTAGGATATCCTTACGAAACGAATAACGTTTTTATAAATGGTCCAACGGACTTGAGTCTTTTTCTGGAATGTTAGAAAAACTAGCTTGCTAGGGAACGTGCAAGAGTATAATTTAAATTTTTATTGTAGGCATAGGCAGACAGGGCGTCCTAATAATTATGGATGGGGATGTGTATCAGTGTCACAGATTATATCTCCGGAATGTGATTGCACATCGCAAAAATTTGTCTAACATCGGTACTCCCAGTCCAAAGTACGTCGTTGCTACATTGAAAAGGACGTCGCCGAAATTCGCACACGATTTTACCGAAAAAACAAAAAGGAAAAATATTTTTGCATATCTCGAGACAGAGAGTATATAAGGTACTAATTAGATTTACTATTAGCGCTTCGGTTTTCCCAGGAAAAAATCTCAGTGTCGACGTTTCGGAACCAAAGTGGTTCTCTCGGAGTTGCATCTCGAAACAATTCGTATCTGTAACCTGTTGAACAGAATGCAAATGTTCGGCCTGCACACAACACGATTAGGCATGTTGCATTTGCGACTAGCCAGGAAATAGTGCAACCTCGAATTGTTATGGGCGGATAAGTGGAAATTTTGATATTTAGAGCGGGTCACGGTTTTCTCGCAGACCGGAATCGTTCCAGCGGCTGTGTCGCTTTGATCCAACACGTTTTAGCTTGGAGAATAATTAAAGCAGCCAACAGAATTAACCTGAAATTCGGCGCGAACCTCGGGACCCGAGGCCAGCCGGTCTAATTGACCTATTTTCGCGGTAATAGATCATCAGCCAAGATTGGGGTACCCATTACACGCTGCGAGACGGAAAGAAAAGCTACCGCGAGACCTCGGCAAATCCCGCGATAAACTCGTTACGAATACACGATACTTCGTACGTTTTCCAATAACGAGGTTGTTTAGTTCTCCCTGGTAATTGACTCGTTAACACCAGTCAACTACAGTTCTTTCCCGGAGTGTTTTCCATCGTTCTTGCTCAGAACGAACCTTTTACACCGTGCTCGAAACAGAGAGAACCCCGGAAAGCTTTCTCGTGTTGTTCTTCGTAAACAATTTCGCATTTCGGTTGTGCAATATTTTCGTTGCCTGGCGGTTTTATAAAATACTTTCATCGTCGCAGTTTTAGAAAATCGCACGATTTCATCATCGATAGTTTCGTTGCACTTGTCCCTAATTTGTAATGCATCCACTCCGAAAACTAAGAGAATATTCCTGATACGTTTCGTGAAACATACGATTATAAACATTTTCGAAAATATCTTACACAACCGTTTGGAAGGAAATGTTTCTGAAAACGTACAAATGCAATTGCGTTCGTCTTCATTCAACTTCGACTACTGCTAATACTGCATCGTTCAGTATGAAAAAGAAATATTGAAAAGATCATTCTTGTATCATAAAAAAACAGTAACAAATTGAAAATTGAAATGCAAACAAATAGGTTGTTATTGATATACGAACCCAGAACTATTATGTGCACTATTTTTAGCTTGGTAATCACTGACAAAAGCACAAATAATATCGATTGGATCAAATGGTTTCGCTTATTTTTACTGCAGACAGTTTGCACAGCATTCATTTTGTTATTTCAGGTTGATGAGCCTAGCAACGGTCATAAATATTAATATTGGTTGTTTTGGCAACGTTATAGAATTAAAATTTATGCGGCATTTCATGAAAGAAGCTATAATTATTTGATAAAATGTCGATAAATTAAAATGTGACCTGAAAGTTACATGGGCCCATAAGGGGTTAATATAGGGATTGAAAGGAACTGAAATGTACAGAAGCGTTTGTGACGCGGTATCCTCGACAGCCGAAGACGTACAGCAGCATTTGTTTGTCGCGATGGCCTACAAAATATCGGCGCGACGGCTGTTCCTGGGTGACCCAGTCGGCGGTGCGACTGAGTCGCGGTTTCGCGTTCTTCTGCGAACTTTTAAGATGCAATTGTGCAGGCGGCTTAAGAGTGGAAGAAGCGAGTCGTCGCGTCGCCCAGGGTGTGCAGCTGGCGTTGACCCTTTTCGCGGGAGATGTCCTTACGGATTAAGCTTGTTTCTCAAAAGCACGACGCGCCGGGACGCGTCGCGCCGCCACAGAAAGGGAATGGGAAAAGAAAGGAAAGGAAAGAGGAAAGGAACGAAGCGGAATCGTAGCGAGCACGGGAGAGAGAGTGCACCGTCTCGCGGCGAGGGGAGGGCTGAAAATAACCGCGCCGCGGTGGAAGATGACGAAGAAACCGAGCAGGGACCGTTTGATGATACAATCGAGGAAACCTGATACCCTGAGGTCTTAACTGCAGGGGCAGCTACTTCCACGGAGCTGGAATCTCGCGGCTGGCAGATGTATGCGTAAAGGAGCATACGTATGGCCCTGTTCGAGAGAACGGGGGACCGTGAATCGGTACTAGATCCGCGATCCCCACGATCGTTATCTGCCGTTACGGCGCACCGCGTTTCCTTTCGTCGGCCACCGACTTCTTCGTCCTCTTCCACCGAGGAGCTCTTTGTTCGCGGTTCACCGAGACCGTCTGCAAGCGACAGTTTCGCGGAAACAACCTCGAACATGTGTCTTCCTTTCGGCTTTCTGCACTCGTCGGGTCTACAGGGTGTCCGCACGCGCAACCTCTCCGAAACAAATTTAAACCATACCGGCTGGATCGACGACCCGTCCAACGGAATTATTTTAATCATTCCAGTGGCTCGATCGTTATTTTTAAATCTCGGTTAGCTGGATCATTCGATAGGATCTTCGAAACGATTTGGAGCTTTATGCTCCAATGGAGCATGTCGAACTTGTAGGTGATTTAACTAATTTATTCAACAGAAATCCGTTTTACAAGTCAATTCGTCAAAGGTTCGGCGAAAATTGTTTACAATTTCGGTTCGCCTTTGTCTCTTTAAACAAACATTGTATAGACAGGGTGTAACGCATTCTACAAATTGTAGAATGTTCTACAGTAGTTTCTTCTTTCTCAGTAGTTGCCTTCATAGCTTTATTTTTCTATGTAAACTTGCATTAGTATTTATATTATCGTTACAGTGGTTACAACTACTTTGTATTTCTTAGTTTCTTAGAAGGAGAAGAAAAGTTGTGTCTGTTGTATGTCTGTGTAACAAACATTTACTGTATGTCAACCATGAGAAAGAAGATTTTCATTGAGAAAACATTGAGAAAATTCCATTCAAAGCTTCCATCGCAAGTCGGACTCCATCGAGTGCAAGGGGTTAAATACGCTCGTATCAATTGCTACAGCATGGAACATGCAACTATTGTCACATAAAAGTTACAAATTCTCCGAATATAATGCTACGCAGGTAAAATTATTTTTAACCTACCAGAGACATTTTTAGTATCTAGCATTTACAATTTTCATGATTTCAATACGAGAGTGAGCGTCACTATGAAAAGGATTTTAGGTAATAAAAAGATAAAGACCACTTCGATCATTTCTAGCAACATTGCATTAATTTCGTCACTCGCCTTACATTCTTTCTGAAAAAAAATCATTAAGAATTGAAAGTCGAAAATCGATTATTTTAGAAGTTATTAATTTTCTGCCTATTCCCGTAAGAGTTCGAACGCAGCGCGGCGAGGCGATTTCGATCTCCATGGAGAAACTGTGGAACCCGGCGCTGTTTGATTCCTCTGTTTGCAATACGTTTCGGAGCACGGAGCCGGGCCGAACAAAACAGTATTTGTTGAATCGCCTGATGATTTTGTCTAAACGCGAATGAAGCGAAGCCCTGGCATCCGCGGGAGCATAAAACGGCCGATATTAATTGATTCGCAGCGGTGCGCGCGGTAGCGGAGGCGGCTCCCGCTCTCGTATTGTTGTCCCGCCGTAAATAAATTAATAACGCGGTCGCGTGTTTACACGGGGCTACAAGCGTCGCTTACAAATTATACCAATAATGGCTGCGTCGGTTATCATGGAACAGCGGGTCAAGCCGCGGCGGCGACGCCTGAAGACGATTTTCACGCGGATGGACTAGATACACACGCGACCTGATTCTATTGGCGGAAACCGAATTGACATCATAGCCGATGGTTGTTGAACGTTTCACGGTCGAAGCTACCTCTCGATAATTCCATGCAGCTGTAAATCGTTTGTCCAAAGTTTTCGTATTTTAATTCTTACGCGTTTCCTGTCCTCGTGACCTTGAATGACCTTCCGTAATTTTAGTCACTGAATTCCTAATGGAGGGAAAACGAAAATTAAGCGCTGCACCGATTTTGCCTTATTGAGGTATTCGCTGGTATTTAGGTAGATTTATTAATTTATTAATAGAATGCAATTTTTTTAGTTTTGTATCTTATTTTATACCACCGTCCATCGTTAGCGTTTAGTTAAATAAAATTTTGCTGAACTTTCCGTCTAGACCGCGTCAGTCACCGGTTTGACGTGTTAAGAAGGTAGAAATAAATTTTCATAAAACAGTGATGGAATAGAATAAGTTAAAAAAGATTGCAGAGAACCAAAGACGACCATTTTACACTATATAATAAAAATGACAAGCAAGTATTCGAAATAAATTCGATGAATAATTTCTCATGCATGCATATTTACAGTTTCGATAACCGTAAATTATAGATATTAATTACGTCCAGTAAACCTGGTGTTAAACAAAATACAAAATCGTATTTGCCAAGCATTCGTGACAATGGCAGCAGGCTCGTCAATGTGGCTTTAGGTTCCATTTTTAGAGAATATTGAGTTGCTCGGAAAGTAACTGTTTTCCGTGTAGAGGTTGTACTGCTTCCACTTGTTATTACCTCTCTGCTTTTATCCTTTAACATTTGATTATTATTTTCATTTATTACTAATAATCTTTCCATCAAACTTTTTTGTTATCCCATTAAATATGGAAAATCAAAGTGAGCATTTCCGTTACATTTTGCTTTTTTTTTTATTACTGGAAGGGTAAAAAAGCAATGCGTGCAAGGAAAAAATTCTGTGTTCTTTACAAAGAGGATGCATCATTGGATTACCATTTATTTTTTGTTCTCTTTGACACTTTTTGTGCGATGTAAATATTCTTTTAAAAGAAAGCATCGAAGGTAATATAACTCAATTTTCCAAGATGCCAGAAACGATGACAGAACAAATAAATAAACACTGGAAAACGAAGTTGCTCTCCGAACGACATACGCGATTAAGAAATCTGACCAGAGATTTCTGCAGACCATTATATATTGTACAGATTAATTAAGAAATTACATGTTCGATCAAGATTAACCTAAGATTTGCTTCCTAATTCACGGATGGCATGACTCGCGTTCATTTTGAGCCAGTTACGAAGGTTATATTTAAATTCCAATTTTTATAGCAGCCCGAATGGTTAACTATTTCTGTTACATCGAACAAGAAAACCATGATCGATCCGAAAGGGATAGGCGAAAAAATACGCGACGGAACATCGACGCGTTAGAAATTCTCCTGTCGAATTCGATTTCGCGATAAGCATTTTTCGCAGCGTCGGAGGAAAGTCCGTTCGAGAAGGAAAAGTTCGCGATTCTACGAACGATTCTCGTTAAGCAACGAAGGTAAACGTTTTCGAAGGAATGTCGTTGCCTCTTTTTCCCTTTAATTTGAAAACGTTTCAGAGACAAGGTACATACGGGAAGCTCGGCGCAATATTGCGGAGATATATACTCCTGAGAGAGCCATAATGTTATAACGTTCCAATAAAACGGCACGAAACAAGGAAATTAGTTTTTCATCCCAGTCCATTTACCTACACGCGCGTAACGTGTGCGACTCAACGTCGAGCCGTCCGTGGAGCACCTACTTTCTTCCCCGGTATAATGTTGAGTTATTAAAGTCGCGTTATACATATATACACTTCGTCGACCCGCACACCCGGCCATTGTAATGAATAGAATTTTACGGGAAATCTACCCGGGCGAGACTGGAATCTCAAGGTACCGCAATTAAGAAGACGGCCAAAGCTCGGCCCGGGTCTAAGAATAATTTGATTAGGCGCGGAGTTAAAACGAGCAGAGCCAAGGAGACGCTGTCGGAAGAACTGTCGAGGCTGCGTTTACTACTTCACGGTGATTCAAAGTTGCTTGATGTCCCCGCGTTACCTTGATTTCCCAAAGAATCTTCATTAAAATATTCGCTTAACCCTTCATTCCATTTAACCCTCTTACGCTCCTCAAAATAACTGCACAACTAATTCTCGGTTAATATGCACTCGTTCTCGCTTTACATTTTAATTGCGTCGATCGCATTTTTTCGTAGCCTCGCATCTCAAACGAAACATCTCGAATCGCGGCAACGGACGAACCATTCGTTTTCACGAGCATTAATACTTAGCACTCGAGTGGCGACTCTGAGGCGCCACGAAAAATTGACACACTGTTGTTTAAAACAATTTTAACATTACTATCTTTATATCTAAAACAGTAAAAAGAACCAATTTAGAATTTTATTTAGAATGAAGATATCCTACCTCGGAAGAAATGCTTTGGTTTTTTTATTAAAACAGCTTCGACTGCAAAGGGTTAACTTACTCACACGAGTATTCCATTGTAACCGTTCAAAAAGTAATCTCTTCGCTTTATTTTATAAGGTAGAGTGTCGAAAATGTGCTTTCGAAAACTTTGAACTTTGCTGCAAAGAACGCATAGACACTTCAGAATTTTTAATTAATTACCAAAACGTAGATTCAACTTTAATTCCTGTCCTCGTGACCTTGAATGACCTTCCGTAATTGTAGTCACTGAATTCCTAATGGAGGAAAAACGAAATTTAATCAATGGACCGATTTTGCCTTATTCAGGTATTCGCTGGTATTTAGGTAGCTTTATTAATTTATTAGTAGAATGTAATTTTTTTAGTTTTATATCTTATTTCGTACAATCGGCCGCCGCCGATTTTAAACACGAAAACGTGTGGACATTAACAGAGATTTATAGTATTGTTACAGATTAAAAACATTGTTAATATTAAAATCATTTTTATTAAAAGAGGAGGGAATGTGTAACACGCCCAGTCACAACGAAGTCTCATCTTCGACTCTGCTCTGATCTTGTTACAACGTCGCTATGAAAACGATGGTGTAAAATCACGGACCATTTCACGTATTGTATCGATGTCCAAACGAACATCGATAGTCTCCGACTATATTCGTAACAATATTTTAATGTCATTCTTGGTACAAGACGCAGCGAAACAGTTACACGCACCTCCGTTCGATTATACCCGTTTTAACTATGCGTTTTCATTCGTTTCGACGCGTTTTCGCGCGTTCGACGCTTAAGACGTTTTCACGCGTTTGCAAAATGTTTCCCTTGAACATCGCCGAGCAACGATCCGGCTTATCGGATGGTCCACTAATTACGGAAGAATCCAAAATTGAAATTCGCCAATGGCGTCCGTGGATGTGCGGAGTTGCGGAAGGTCTGCGAACGCGATCCAGGATATTCCTCAAGGTGGGTCCGCCTTGCCATGGCGAAACGGACGAGTACAGAATCCATTTAGATAAGTAAACGACTTTGTTAATTAGATTTGTCGAAAGTAAGGAACAGCCGGGACTGAGAGGGAGAACAGCCGGAGGAGGTGAAATAATCCCGGGGCGTACTAAACGGAGGAGTTCACGGTGCAACCGACAAAGAAACTGCACGGTGCAGTTTGACAAAGATTTGCGCTGGTGCGACTAGGATGGAAACGCGCGGGGTCGGACGAGCAGCCGGAGAGAATGGGGGTGTACGAAAGCGAGCAAAAGTTTCTCGCGATAATTGTCCGACTTTAAATGCCGCCTGAGATTCTAAATAACGTGTTCGAACGTAGCTGTTTTCGTCGCGAGCTCCTCCGAGCTCCGCGATTTCGTCCACAGTGGACGGGAAAGATAACGCGTCTCGATATTTCATTTGTACCGCTATAATCCGTACAATCGGTACATTAAAGCTGAATCGGATTTCAAGCTGGGATTCAATTCCCTCCGGAAACTCCTAAATCGTTTTATAAACGCTACGGATAGACTCAAAGCGGTGGGAACATTTAAAATATATAGAAATACTGTTGCTTTGTTAACAATTATATAAAATCTGTACGTAGCCGTTTCAGCTTGCAATTAAAGATGTCCACGTAGCTTCCGTATCTCGCAATTGAGGCAAATAAAGGTTTACGAGTAAATAAAATTATTTAAGAAAATTAGTAAGTGTTTACGTAGCTCGTGCATCTTGTAATTAGCAGAGACGATTTCAATCTTGTACGAAAAGCAGTGGTTTAACCCTTAGCGCTCCAATGGCGCCTCTGAAGCGACACTAAAAATTCCTTTACTATTATTTAAATCAGCTTTTACATTGCTACTTTTGCATTTAACACTAAAACTACCGAGTAATAAATCCGACCGATCTATATTGTTTTGTAATAATGACAAAATTGCATCCATTCTGATCTCGTACAATTTTTATAGTAATGTCTGTTTCAATGAAGAAATTCATTCGAAACATTTTAGTGAAAATGATTTTATAATTTCAGTAATTGTAAACGAAAAAATCAGGAACCAGTCATGTTGACTGGTTCGGTAGTTCTAGTGTTAAGAAGTCGGTAAAAATGGAAATAGTGAAGTATAAGTAATAGTAATAAACTTTATATTCACGAAAGGAAATTAACAAATATGCAAGAGTACTATTTTAGGTCAAATAAATCGTTCGATTTTGGAATTAAAATTGCTTCGAGTGCTAAGGGTTAATTATAAGATTCCGGTTTCCAGAGTTTAGATTGATTTAGTTGATCGATCGAAAACTATTCTCGCAAATTGTAACTGTAATGTATAACTTCCCGGATAAACCGGTTTAACGGTAATCAAAAAACCAGAGTTAATGCACGAGCGCAAAACGAACCAGGAGTCTGCGCGAATGTCAACACACGATATTTTCGAGCTTGTCCAGGCCCACTGCAATGTAAACTGAATTCGCTAACAATGAAACGGGAAGTTCGATTCTCCCCGAGGCTGCGTTTCTTCGTTGCGATCGACACAAGGGACAGGTTCTCGTTGGGAAGTGCGTAACAGCAATTAAAGTCTTAATTACTTTACCAAGCGGCGAATCGACAGGAAGAAGCAATCTTCCGTCTGTCAATGGGGTTCGCGTTGCAAGAAGAACGAGAGGGTCGAGCCACGGACAAAGATTTGCGACCGGGAAGTTTTTCACGATAATTGTTCCGACTGAAAACACGTTTGGTCGTTAAGTTTTTGCCACTAGCATCTGGATGGAACGGGTTGACCTCTGTCTAATACGATTCGCTATTTTTCTAAGCGAGTAAACGTTCTGAGACCGTCTTGGGATCTACGCTGATGGATCCAGCTTCGGTGTAATCGTTCTCATCTTCGTTGAATCGCTGTTTCGATGCCTTATACTCGGTGCCTTCGCTCTAACGCTACTTATAATCGTGGGGAGTCTAATCATTCGCTTCGGAATTATTTTCATTTTAGTACTTTTTCAAAAATAACTAGTTTTTCTTATTACTTCTTATTTTAGAATAGTTGTAAATTACACTATTTTCGATTTGTTCAAGATATCGAACGAAAGAACACGCATTCGGTTTAATTTCTATTCCCTAAAATCGACTTGGACAATCAGTCTGATTGCGGCTATCCGTTTCTACTTCGCTTAGGGACGAACTACGCTCGGATATTCTCAATTTGACTCTCCACTTTTGATTTATTCTTAACACGTTGAACGGTTATCAATAAATTAACAGCATTGAACATTAACGCAGTACTGCCAAAATTAATCAGATTATAGTACGAGGTGAAAACTTTAGTTTTTAGTAATTAACAATTTTGATCAATAACGCTGATCATTTCTATAAATGAAACAAATGAAATTTGTTCGAAGCATGCAAAATTCGCATGGCATTCAACGTGTTAATACAGGGATTGAAAGATACCGAAATATACAGAAGCGTTCGACGATTTGCTCGCGATTCGCTCTTCTCGCTTTTTCGGGCAACGCCCAGCGTAAAAGTCGCTGTTCGTTTGTTTCGAGGAGCGCGCCGCGTCGCGCGACAACGATACCTGCTCGAACTAACCGATGGCTTGATCGATCGCATCTCTCGACCGATTGTATCGAAGTACTACAATACGTCCGAATTTAACACCGTTGGAGACGAACTTTGAAATAAATCAGAAAATTAAGATTTAGATGGGTCGTTCGCAAGTTTGTCGCAAAATAGACTCGACCGTGCTATTCGAGGGTTAAAAAGAGACGTCGCCCAAACTTAGCCAGGTCCTGGGGAATTACCGAAAGGCGGGAAACCAGCGAGAATATCGGGGCTGACGGTTACCGGCACGCGTTCATCATATTCATTAACCGTTCGAGTGCCAAGCGACGCGATCGCACTTCTCCTATTTTATATCCAAAAGCGCCAGCGCTCTGGAATGCGAAGCCGACGATCGTAACACGCTCGGTTTTTGTTGATGCGTGACATTACTGTTACCATTCAGTTTTATGTTAGGTGTGACGCTTCGAGGCGCCATTTTCGCAATTCGATTGCGAATTTTACTTTTGAGACAGAAATCTCTTTCGTAGACATTCTGCAAGGTACTTGGCCCTTCGTGATCCCCGGAAAATACCATTTTGGTAAAGAGCAGCCCTCAACGTCCAAACCGAGGACAACCCCCGAGATTTCTGAGTCCTACGCTAGTCCAAACTTACTGTGCACCCGTAATGATAGCATTTTGATAAAATTCTCACGTTAACTGTAAACATTTAGCTTGACGATGCCGTTGGCAGAACCTTAAAAATCTCAAAGGGAACAGCACCAAAAATCGAAGGGTGAACCCACCTCCAAAACCCGGTGTCGCCACTTAGGGCGGTAGTACTTGCAATTAGATAAACTAAGACAAAGTTGGAGTAATATTACAGTTTGTAGACGTACAAAACAAGTAAAATAAAAAAAAAGAAGTAAAAAACCGCGCAATTGCGCTCCTTGGAATTTTTTGACACGGAATATGACAATCGCTATTGCGCTCCTCGGCATTTTTGGCTACGGAATTAAACAATCGCTATCGCGTCGCTTGGCAATTATCGATTGGGAAATAATAAAGACCCGTGGCACTCAAACGGTTAAATATCGATTTCCGTGGACAGGAACGGCGCGGCATGGAATGACGGGCACGCAGGTCGGCCCGAAGCGAGTCGCGACTGGCATCGAGCGGATCGTGGTCCGCGGACGTTCGTCCTTATCGGAATCGTACGATAAAACGTACATTCGTACACGTGTATCCCGGCGACCGGTCGCAACGCGCGGCTCGGCTCGGCTCGGCGCGCGTTGCCGCGGATGAATTATGCCCGTAACGCGTGCTGATGCCACACCTCCCCATATACCTGCTGTTCTATCTACCAAGCATTATGTTACTCTCACCATCGGCGACCAGCGTCCCCTGTACACGCAGCCGACGACACTATGGTATCGAGAACGCACACCGTCGCATTCCTGCTCATTTATTCGAATGACCGGCGCGCGAGGCGGCGTTAAGCTCGGGGAGCACGAGACCGACGGGCCGCCCCTGCGCACCGAGTTCTTTCTATTTTTTCCCGACTGCTTTCTTCTGCCCCCGGTATAATGTACGTGTTAGGCGCACGGGTTGCGTTTTGTTGCCCCGTAGCACGCGTGCGGCCACTCGTTCCGCGAGTCATAAATAATCTGGAAACATGAATATCACAGGGCACCCACGGTTCCTCCACCCCCGCCGCGTTCTCCTTCTCTCTCCTCTCTCTCTCTTTCCCCCTTTCTCGTATACATGTAATTTCCTCGTTTTATTTTTCCCCTCCCCCCTTCGCACAGGGCCCGTGGGTGTGCAGACCGCCGCGAAAGCGCCCATGTGCAAACGCGTTCGTGTTTCGGCGGTAATTAGGAGCTCGGTTGATTTCCTTGCGCGATTCTCCATCCAATCCCACTCTTCTTCTCGTTTGTTTCATTCGTCCACCTGTTCCGCCCTCCGTCCGGCTTCTTACAGGTACGATGCACTTTCGCCGGATTTTTTGTTTACCCTTGATCCCCCGCCTTAGCTCTTTTAATTTCTCGTACGGACCTCCCGCGAATCGCTCGCTAATTCGCTCGCGCCCCGGGAAAAATAGTGCAACGACGCGCCAATCAATCACGGGGATTCGACGCGGTGCCCCGGCTTTCCTCTCGAACACGCTCGTCGGCGTCTTTGTTAGGCGCGCGCGCACGCGCGCGTTCTTTTTCTTCGCAGGTTTATTAACGCTTCGCAAATGGAAATGCGAATCTCGACCGCGGGCGATCTTGCAACCTCGCTGCATATTGTTGCAGTCGGACTCGACTCGTTACCTTCTTGTTTGCTCTAAGCTTGTCTGCACCGTATCGATTTATTTTTGTAACTGCGGAATCGTTGTGTTCTAATCGAACCATGTAGCGAGTGTCTTTTTCACACGGTCGATTTTGTGGCAGAATGGTAAATAGGTGGGTTGCGTAACGATGACGTTACGCACGCTATGTCTGGCTCGAACAGTTTTATTTCTCTGCCGGTTCTGAGAGTGCGGTGCGAGTTACGAAAAAATTGAAAAAATTCTCCCGTTCCCTGAAAGGTTTCCTCTTGCAAAAATAAACGAAAAGATTGCAGCTACCGTTAATGTACAAAGATCTGCGGACCATTAAAACACTCATAATTATCAAAACTATAGAAACGGTTTTGTGGGAAACTTTTTAATATGCTGCTACCATTCGAGTATATATTGCCGTACGAAATTGTAGAAAAGCTGAATAAATTCAATTGTGTGATTATTATAAAAGAATAAAGGTGAAATGCATTCCTGTGTTAATTATATTTCTCTTTTTTTCTTTTTTTCTTTACGACGAGAAAATCCACCGCGCTAGGAATTCTTTTTTCTGCCTTCATTATTGCATACAATTTTTATAGAAACAAGTTTAGAAAGCGTATACTCTCGGACAATGGAGTGGTTTTATAATTTTATAATTGATCACGTTTGGGACTATTCGTCGCTCCGTTTAGCAATTGTTTTAAACGTATTGTTAGTAGTACTTTTTGCATTTCTATAGCTGATATTGCTTTTATTCGTTTAATTTAATCGCTAGAATCTGTAAAATTAAATCACACTTTTGATAATTTGGGTTGAAATCGACTGTGACAGGAATTGAAGAACTGATGCTGCTGAATGAATCTATCGATATGGAAGTTACTTAGATTATAAAGGGTGTCCCAAAATTAACGCAAGGTTTGAATTAAATAGAAAATACAATTTTTAGTCTTTAGATTGTTATTTTTTCATTGAATCATAAAGTACATAGGATAGGGTTATTTATGGAATAACACATCGGGCAAATGGCCTCCACGGCTTTGCTGGCACATACGCACTCTTTTGTCGAAATTTTTCACGACCTTTCTGCATAATTGTGGCTGAATTTCATTGATGCAGCGTTTAATTTCCTCTTGTAATGCACGAGTGGTTGTGGGCTTGTTGACGTAGACCTTTGACTTCAAATAACCCCATAAGAAGAAATCTAATGGTGTTAAATCACACGATCTCGGGGGCCAATTCTGATCACCGAAACGAGAGAGTACACGACCAGGAAATGTCTCATGCAGTAATTGAATTGTTTCACTGGCTGTATGGCATGTGGCACCGTCTTGTTGAAACCACATATTGGCCACATCAATAGCATCCAATTTAGCAGAAAGAACTGTGTTATCATGTCGCGATATCAAGCACCAGTAACAGTTACTGCTTGACCAGCCTCATTTTCAAAAAAGTATGGTCCAATGATGCCCCCACTCCAAAATCCGCACCAAACAGTGGCACGTTGTGGGTGCATTTGGTGTTCGACAATCACATGTGGGTTCTCCGAACCCCAAACACGGCAATTTTGGCGATTAACAAAGCCATCAAGGTGAAAATGTGCTTCATCGCTTAGAATGATTTTGCTCGAAAAATCAGCATCCACTTGTTGATGTTCAATAATCCATTCCACGAACTCTCTTCGCTGTTCGTGGTCATTAGGCTTCAGTTGTTGTGTTAACTGAATTTTGTAAGCATGGAATCAGATTTTTTGTGAGTATACGCTGTAGAGAGCTTCTTGGAATTTGCAATTCTTGTCCACTACGCCGAATTGATGTTCCTGGGTTTTCACCAACACTCTCACGCACTGCTTGGATATTGACATTTGAACGGCTTGTTTTTGGACGACCGGTGTGTTTAGCGTCTCCAACTGATCCAGTCTCCCTGAATTTTTCAAATAATCTTTTCACAGTTGACGTTAAAGTTTAAGTTAAAGTTCATGTTAAAGTTAAAGTTAAAATTTTCTATACTTTTCTCGTCTCTCAATTCCCTGATTAGAAGTTTCTGTTAAACGCCGTATCTATTAAACCGAACAACAACGTCGTTAACCCTTTGAGCACTATGGATGCATGTATGCGTCCGGCGAAAGCTATCGGTGTCGAGTAAGGACGCATATATGCGTTTTGTCTACGTTGCCGGTATGGGCTGAATGCGCATATATGCGTTTGTCAATTTTTTCTATCACCTACATAGAAGCAATACAATTACTTTTGTGTGAGATGGATACAAATGCATTCCTTCTGTTCCAAAAAATAAGAGATGGAACGACACGCTATACGATGCAGAAAATGCTATGTCGGTTTATATATCGATAATTGTTTTGAAATTTTTCACACACAACTGAATTATTATTGTAACTACTAAATTTAGTTTTCTAGTTCATTGTTTTCTAATTTCTTGGTCAAATTCTAGTTTATCGTAAATTTTAATGTTTATAATAAATATTTAACGTGCAAAAGAATTACTATAACTTATTACTATTTGCGCCTTGAATAGTTAATCAACACAGTCAGTCTAGCGGAAAAGTATTCCGTTCACAGCGATCGTCAGCCCTAGTCACGCGCCGTTCGTACGGACCGCATAGGCCGCAAGTATTCAGCACTCAAAGGGTTAATAACGTTGATTCCTTCCAAGAATGGGACAGATGAAACTCGTGCGAAACCCGTAAAACTCGCAGTGAATGCGTCAAATGATGTTTGTTTTTCCTAACGGGATTACGAGTATTCGAGCGAACGTTTCATTCCATAGAACTTGAGAGAATTCCAGTAATTACACATGCGGATGCCAGTCGTATTTCTTGGTGCAACGGATCCTTTCTTTCCTGCTCGTAAACACCTTGCTGCCCGGCCCGTTTCGAGATGCATTGGTTTCGATGCACCGAGGAAGATCGATGGCTCGTAAAAGTCAAGGTAACCGGCCGCATCTATCGGACGCGTACGATATTCCCAGTGATAAATTTTCAATTTCCCCGATACCATTGGAGACGCTCAAGCTGAAAGAATATTCGATGCACGAATCGACTGTCCATAATTGATTCCACGATGGTGCACGGTAATAGTACATCTGGTACACTTTTAAAACGTTCCGCCGGAAGTTGTACGTCATGGATGAAACATTTCTACACGGTGGGGCTGGGGGGGAGGAGGCAGAAAAATAAAGGTACTTTTGTTCGGTATCCGATTTAAACGAACCTCGATCGATACACTTTCAATAGAAATACCGGCGAAGTCCCTTCCCTAATAATGTCGATGGGCTGTGCCGACTGTCTGCGACTAATTGAAATTACCTTGCGAATGGTAAGTGCATGGCTCTTTTGCTACCCTTCTCTCTCTCTCTCACACACACACACACACACTTTCTCTGTATTTTTGCTCGGTAGCATAAAGCCGCTTAAGGCCACTGAAATCGTCTTCGTCGTCCGATTGCAGAAACGCTCGAGTAGTCGTTCCTCTCTGAATATCGAGATTTTCCCGAGGCCTTTCTAGTTCGCAATCTGCAAGAGGAACGCGGCGGGAAAGGAATAGCCGAGGGATAGTTAACCCTATGACATAGGGTGTTCCGTGAAGTTCAAAGAAATTGGAAATGGGAAATTCCCGAAATGATTCTGGCCGCTACTTTTCTTTGCAAATTCGCGATTCGACGTTCGTTTTCGAGTTATCGATGAGAAACACCGACCGATAAGAGCGATACCACGTTTTAGATATAGCCACACTCTAATTGGTCCGCGTTTTTTGTCGATAAATCGAAGACGATGCTTCGGAGCGCGAATTGATAATGGAAAATGGCGAACCACCCCAGGAATTTTTCAAATTGACAATTGCTTTGAATTTTACGGGACACCCTGTATATACCTTCGGCGTATAATATGCCCGGCGATCGGATGGATTAGGCCCCCGACTTCTTGGAAAAACGGAAGAAAGGGACACGGCCGAGCATCGATGGCCAAAATTAGCCGACGCTGGTCCCGGATGCAAATGTCTCGTGAGTCCGGGCAATGAAGCCACTTTCGGGTTCCACCTCGACCGTGTTACGTCGCTTGGAACGTGGGTGGTAGCTGGAATTGACCGCGAAAATAATTGAAGCCTCCGCTGTCTGAGAAACGGAACACGAATGCGGCGAATCAAGGGAAATTTTATTCCGAACTTACGGTGGTTGCGGAAAGTAACAGAAACGTCGTGTGCGCGAAGAAAACTCTTTGTTAATGTGCTACACGACAACCTTTGCCAGTTGCGAATCGAAGAATACTAATTTTTTTATTAAATTTCCAACGTATACTTAAAAAGAAGAGACTGTGTTTTATTCGTACTATAAAACTCGAAAAGAGAAAATTTAGCATATGCGAGACCGATAACTTAGTCCTGCGTCATTAATTGAATGTTGGTAACATAATAATTCCTCCCCTAATACCAATTCTAGGAAATGTACGTAGATTTTCAATATAAACTTTAAAGAGCAGATAACACGTAAACGTAAACCTATTAAAAAATTCATCAGTAACACACAAATAAAATTGAACACACGAAACATTTTAAACAACGTGGAAAAGAACAGCAAATCTTCGACTAAAAATATCAAAGAACAAAACCATCGCATTTCGCTTACAATTTTAAATCACAAAAACATTTCATTCGAATCGCCCGAGACCCACAATAGTACGAACGCGCCGCCGCCTCGAGATTAAACTGTAAAATAGAGAGATAAAAACGAGATAAATTTTGATTATAGAAACGATTATAGCATCCCCGGACGAAACCTGAGATACAAAACGATCAAAGAGCAAAAAGCTATGTGGTCACATTTCGCTTAGAATTTTAAATCACAGAAATACCTCATTCGAATTTCTTGACGTTTATCGTTGCAACGAACGCGGCGTCGCGAGACGAAAATAGAAAATTGCGAAATAAAACGAAGTAAATCTTGATTGTAGAAATGATTATAGCATCCCTTCGCGAAGCCATAAACTTGCTGGACCGGAAAGACTAGGTGTTCAATCCTGAGCACAGTGATTCTCGGCGGCTGTATCTGTCGGGCGGGCACACGCGACAGCGATTAGCCGTAGGTCGTCATTCCGAGTGTTGCAAGAACAATTAATAACGATCTTAAGGGACGACCCAGTTTCGCAGATGCTTTAAGAAAGGGACGAAGGGCGCGAAGGGAACGGGGTAGGACCGGTCCTTCGACGGGCGTCTCTGCCTTCCTCTCTCCCGGGAGAGAGCGGGACAGCGTGTTCACGGCGAAACATGATTCTTGACTATCCCGGTCGGGCCCAAGGATAGATCGTCCGTGGAGATTGTCGGGAGCGCAATTTGTTTCGCTGCCTAATACGAGTCTTCTTCCACGAGTCGCTCGCTACCTGGCTCCCGCTCCGAGGATAAAATCCGGCTTCCATGTATAAGGGGCTACAACCACGTGAATTTGTCCGGTCGCCTGCAATAGCATAATTCCGCGGGGACCTCGTGCCCCAGTCGAGAATTGCTCTCTCCCATTTGCATCGGCGAATTCAATTCTTCTAATCGCTCCATTAAATCCCCCATCGCCAGAAAAGTCGGATAAATTGAAGAATCGCCCCGATCCCGATGGCGATTTCAACGTGATCCTATAGTATATCGGCTAAAAATTTAGGACATTTATTTAACGCGTTGGTCACCGAACACGCGACCGTCCATTTAGTATAATTCCTTCAATGATTTTTCGTAAAAATATGTTTTAAAAATATAATATATTATATTGCGCTTCTGTTGCAGTTTCTTCTGATAGGTTTATCTAATTTCTACTATTACTTCAATTTATTGTTCCGAGGTGTAGCTTCAACGTTACTTAGTTTCTCGATTGGTAACACTCTTCTTGGGCGCCCAGTACTCGTTGCACAGCTAGGGATAAGTAAGTAGTAAAAAATATTTACAAAATTTCGTGCGAGACAACCGTTTCTGGAACGTCGGTTGACAAATTTGTCAAGTGCACGCGCGTTGAGAAGATAAGATAGGATACTCGGAAAGAACGCGAAACGTCGCAGAGAAACCGTCAGATTGATCAACAACACCCCAGGCATCTCCGCTTTCGAGGAACTCGGACAGTTTTTGGGGCGCCCTGTACACGAAGAATTGTCTGACCCACATACGACCGACTCGGCAGACACAACTCGTTAACAGAGGATAGAAGTATCTCTCTCGCGATTGACGTACGAAACGTTAATCTTCAATGAAGATCTACGGTCGATGAAGTACATCCGGAGATTGTTGATCTTGAAGTCGCTGCGTGAACGGTGCATAAAATATTTTTCCCCTGTGCAAGATGGCGTCGCGCCGGGTGGATTAAAGGAATAAGTGCTCCCCAATATTGTTATAAGTAATATCTGCCGTGGGATTTTTATCGAGTGGGATCTACGGGAGCCGCGGGACATAGAAAGAACAGCAGCGGCGAGCATCCTCGTTGCGGAGGCTCGAAGCGCAACTGACGTCGGCGCAGCGAGGCGGTGCCTCGCAGATGCACCAGAGCACTGCAATTAAATGCGCGTATAGAGGAACGTAGCGCAGATTTATGCGTCACTGCCGGCTACGCATGGCCGACATCCTCTTTGCTCGGTCTCGAGTCCTCCGCGAGGAGGACAAAGAGGACAAGACACCGAGCGAGGAGCCACCGATCGCGCGCAGCAGGACCAAACCGAACGAAACGCAGCGTATCTCAATCTCGGAGGTGGAACCGCGGTCTCGCGCTTTGATTAAGTATTAAGCGTGATTATCCGGGGCCTTGCGACAGTAGGGCCCCGACGAAACCTACGACCACGAGTCCGGACTTCAAGGCTGCGTTCTTCTCCTGTCCGCCGGCATGAAGTTACCCTGGTTACGATCTGCCGAATTATTTTTAGGTTACCAGGTTTCTAAATACGAAACCGGTTTCGTTTATCGCACGAAAATTATACAAATCATTTTATTCCATGCCAAAATACTGTTCCTTTTTTGAGATAGTGATCGAATCAGATGCGAAGCACTGTTCAGCAAGTGCCTGTCCCATCGATTCAAGTAAATAATAATCGGGTGGAGCCAAGTCTGGTTACCTCGAGGTCACTCAAGATAGTTTAACCCCCTATGGGCCCGTGTAACTTTCACGTCACATTTTAATTTGTCGACATTTTACCAAATAATTATAGCCTTTTTCATGAGATGGCGCATAAATCTTAATTCTATAACGTTTCCAAGACAACGAATATTAATATTTATGATAGTTGCTAGGCACATCAACCTGAAATAATAAAATGTGTGTAGTGCTTCAGAACAAAACTATCGAATCGTGTATTTTACATAGCATACTAAAAAGTGATGCGACATAGTATGAGATTATAAATTAATCTCTTTCTTCGGTTCGATTTACGGTCCTTACAATGGAATAATGTGGTTTTTACGAGGATGAGCATCGTTTTACCAAGTCTACGCGAAATTCATTGGATCCGACAAAAGATTCGACTGCAATTTGGAAGATACAGAAGAAGAAGTCCTGTTGATGGGATTCATAAAATTTCTATTCGATAAAAAAATTTGTATTCCGTCGCAATATCGGCAGTTTAAAAAATGCATTGACTGAACCGTGAACCAGTCCATGGAAAACACATTAATGTCACAAAAGATTCGATCGCGCCGCGAAATAGAAGAGCGGTAGTCTCGACAGGATTGATTTATCCATTCTCAATCAGCCGATGCATCAAGTATAAATGTCCGCATAGTCGGCAGCGCTCGGACAGAGTGTAACAAGCCGAGCCCGTACAGAGTGTAAATAAATTTCCGTGAGTTATCCAATTGAAAAATCCGCTTCGTATTACCCTTTTTACACGGGTTTAAATCCGAAAAGCGCTTTGCCGGGTGCACTGCCCCGAAATAAATCGAAGCTGCCGGCGGTCGATCGCGTGAGACAGACGAACCGCAAAGGATTAAATCCGGCAGAAAAGCGTGTTGCAGCCGCGCCGCGCTGTTTCGGGGCCGCCCATACCGAAATCGAAATGGAACGAAACGGAACCGAGAACAGCAGCGTCGACGTTGAAACGCGCCATCGAAATCCATATACGCGAGACAGAAACTGAAAGGCTTCCTCCGTTCGCCATTTTGGCGTCGGCGGCGGCGGGTCGTCGAGAAATTTGTTCCAGCGAATTTCGGGAACGTCTTCACGGGATACGTTGCGATGAAATCCGCATCACGGACGGCGACGCACACACCGGAATCCGGTAACCATAGATTATCGTGTGTATCGCGGCGTACACGTGGCGTGCGAGGAAGAATATCGAGCGGGAGCATTGTGGCCTGATCGTTCCGATCCGGTTACGACAGAACGGACGATCGGACGCGATAGTTATTTAGCGTACCTGGTAATCAGCGACCATAAAAATGAACATAAACCGACACGTTTCGTACGGTAGGTTCATATGCGTGTGCGAGCTCTATCCTCGTCCTCCCTTCTCCGGTCCGCTCTTCGCGCGCACACACGCACGCGGACTGACACAGCCACGGACACGGACCACGTACACGCGCTCGCGCTCTCTCCCCCGTTTCGCTTGATAGCAATGAAAGCCTAAGTTCCGGCAATAAAGCCTAAGTGCCAACTCGCATCGTTTATGGGGGTCCTTTTTCTCTTAAGAGCTCCGGGAGACCCTCGCGGTGCGCTACGGCGAAATCGAGTTTAGAGGGGTCAAGCTCCGCGACGCCGCGCCGCGGAGCTGCACCGGGGGCTGCAGCCTCTCGCAAAAATGCAAAACGATCACGCCAGTTTCGGATGATTCGCTCTCGCTCGTCCCACTCTCTTCCACCCTGTCTCCTCCCCGGGAATACGTAGAACCGCGTGAGAATATTAATGACACCGGTGTCTAAGTTTTGACCGGTGTCTCGGTCTCCGGAATGAACGCTCGGGATCCGGCTCGTAAAATTTCGTACGGGTCGCCGCTTTTATTTCGCTGCTTCTCGATCCGCACGATCGAGACCGGCTGCCGCAGACAATTAAAACTGTCTGGGCTTATGCTTTTACGAGCCTCGAAGTTGACGATCGTTCGCGAAATTTTCATCCGTCGACGAATCTATTTAACCCTCCGAACACGCGATGCGCTTTTACAATCAAATATCTCATAGTTGACGAAGTACTTTCGTAATTTTACGATTTATACTCTGTACTCAGATCATTTGGTCTGCAGATAGGTTATCATTATACAGAGTGTCCTAAAGATGTTAGAGTTCCTTGAAAAGGATTGCTGGGGTTCTTTTAACCTCTTATCCTACGACTTATTTTACAATTACAGTGACTAGACTTTCTTTGTCCTCCGCAGAACGACAAAAAGAAAAGACAAATTTTAATAATAAATTTTAATAATTTAATTTTAAATATTTCCGTTTAAAGAAAATTAAGGAAATACATGTTTAGAAGATTCAGTTCGAAATCTTGATCACGAGTCTGTCTCGTTGTTGCAGGGCAAAGGGTGAAGGAAGTTTTTCGAATCGCGTACCGTGCTCATTCTTCTCGAGCAACGATAACCGAGTGGAGCGAATTAAAGCTGAAATTTTATCGTTTCCCTCTTACTCGTCTCTCGAAAGTCATGATTACTTTTCAAGAAGCGACCGCGTTGCAAATGCAAACGGTTTTAAAAAGGACTACGCGCCCGAGTTTATTGATTCCACGAACGTAAACTGTTTTAGGAATGTATAATACGTGATACGTTTCCGTGATTCGCCGGGAAAATCCGGCATTTCTTACACACCGGTGCAGTAAAAGGTACGGCAGGGGCAGAGGGAGGTCGTGAACATTTTAGAACATTTTAATGCCTCCGCCGTTCCACCCCCCTCTCGCGTATTTATTTATTATTCCACTCCGACGACTGTAGCGTACTCCCAGTTTATTCCAGGATCAATTTCTTCGTTCATAATTCCCACGTGGCCACGAGGTCGCGTTTCGCAGTGGCCTGTACGTTTACCTCCGGTTCGTTTTCTACCTTGGATTCTCCACCTAAAACTCCTACACGCAACGAACCCCTTGAACCGCGCCACAGAAGCGGCGTTCTTCGCCCCGGACACAACGGACTGTCCACTTCATACCATTCTCCTGTAAGAAATCGGTACAGCGTTCGCGAACTTCTCCAATAATACTTTCGACCATTCGGCATTGGTCATCCCCCTGCCTCTGCTTCCGGCGACGTTCTTTTTCTCCTAGGCGAAAGCTCTTTTCAAGTTTTCATCGGAAAGCGGTACAGTTATCACAGGTGGACACATTCTTCGTTCGCTTGGAATCAAGCTGACTCGTTTAAAACTCCGTCGATCGAGCCGCGGGCTCGCTGGGGACCCGGGAAATCGAGTACACGACGAACTATCAAATTTCCAAAGTGTGCGCAGGGTATTCAAGAAATTATACAGCACTAGTTTTAGGAAAGTCGAATCGAAACATTTGTTCGTTGTAATTGTTTCTCAAACTCGTCCTTTATCAACGAATGCACAGAGATGCATTTGAAATAGCAGACTTCAGCATGCATTCCCGGAATTTGATTTTGGAAATGTTCTCGGCTCGAGCGGGGCGCGCTGGAAACGAACCAGGTCACGCTGATAAGCGCTGGAAAGGGGACTGACTCTAATTCGGAGGAAGACTGATCCGTAAGACGCAGGTCGCGATCACAGAGGAGGTGAAAGTTGAAAAGAGCCGCGTATTTCCTGGCGGAGCGCGGCGTCTCTCATTTTTTTATTTTTAATGAAAGTCCAGTAATTTATTCTTCCGCTCTCCTTCGTCCCTTTTTTTCTATCTCACTGGCGCGGCAGCACCCTCGTGGCCCGTCTTTGAAAAGGACCGGGTTAAGGACACGTTAGAAACCGTTCGCGCGAAATGCTCGTACCCATGAGTCTCTCTCTCCGCATAAATCCTTCCCCTTTGAGCCACGAAAGTGGGCTATACTCGGGTCGCACCTACCTTTGCAGCCCGTAATCTAGGCGGCTCTTCGAGTGGAGTGCCCCCGAGTGAAGTGCGTTTCACTGTATTGTGCGACACCCGCAACGGATTCGCGGCTCGCAGCGTCCACATCGACCTACCACCTAGAGAAACTGCGCGACCTTCGGCCTCCGACGACTACGGAGAAAATCGCGACGATCCAACAGCATTTCTGCAATTTTTCTGGCGAAATTGCTCAGCACCTTCGCCCACTCCATTTGCGAATGCACGGTCCAGTGCATCGAGGTCTGGATCACTTCTCTGTGGAATTGCCATTACTCTATTGCTGTATAAACAAGTTACGTGTCTGCAGAGATTTTAGTCTTTTAGAAACGTTTGTGTTTAACAGTTTACAATTACGCTGCGGATTTTACACGTTCGTTGGCGACGTTTACAACGGCAAATTGATTAGAAGGATTTAAGAATATCAATGTTTCTTTACATTCTTTTTTGGCGGCTATGAGTGTAATGGAGAAAGAGAGTTTCGTCCTGGGTCCGTTAGAGAATTCTGTTGAGGGATTGTTTCAAGTGAAAGACTCGCGCGAGGAACAAGTATAAATAACTATATATATTTAAAAGGAAGAAGACGGTGGAAGAATATGTACAAGACGGACGCACGGTACGGACTGCTTAGATCTGCAGCAACTCTGCTGCATTACGTACATTTATACCTGTACACAAGCATGGACAGCTATACCTGCCAGTACGCTTAGGTATACCTAAAAAGAATCCTTAACAAATGTGCTTGTCAGAAAAGGCATCGGGTATTTCAGAGGTGTAGAGATTTTCTACAAATACAGGAATTCTCAGCGCATTTCCTCAACAGATTCGTCAGTAAGGCTATCTAGCGGACCCTTCCTTAGACGCTGGGATACTGGAAGGCGATTAAGGACGGTATATATGTATATGAATCACAAGCGGATCAGGTACTAGCGGGAAAGTCTCGTCCTACTGTCCCTCTGTCGGTGAGCGCAGGAGGTACAGCCGCCACACAGTGACCCATATCAATAGTTGCAGAAGCGTACACCGATAACTAAAGAAGACACAAAAGTTCTTCATATTTACAATTTGCGTTCTTTTATGCAGTCTGGTACGACGTGTGAAAAAGTAAAAACGTGTTTGATCTCAGACGGAGATTTAGACAAGATAATTTTATTAATTGTAGTTGTTATATTTAAAATTAAATGTTTCATTGTTTGTGTTTATAGATGTGTTATTTTATTGACGACTTAAACACTACACTATCTCGAGTTTTTGTCATCGCTTCACAGTTCCTGCCATATTAACATTGATTTTTCATCATGACAACGTATATCAAGATGAGTTCAACGATCTGTAACACCACTATCTTGAATTAGACTTGAACGAAATAAATCACGTGAATTTCAAGAAAGTGGGAAAACCATTATTCTTTTTACTCTACGGGGAATCGTATAAAGTACAGGAACGTGTAAACATTTTAGTGTGAAAAGACACGGACACAAAACTTTATGTGCAGCTAAAATTCGATACTGCATATGCACCGAGTTGGATATAACGCCGCGGAAGTATTAATGCAAAGAGGTCCCTAAAGTATGTACACTCGGCTACATTCTTGGCATGGAAAATCGTTGATGTAGCTCCTCCGTTGCATATCTCGGGACAAGGTGGCAGGTCGAAGCAACTGGGTTAAGGTGCTTGCCGATATCTCGCATAACGCGACCCACAATCCCTCATCCGTTCTCGCGAGTCTTTCATTTTGCACGTGGAAGCCCTTGCGACGACCTACTCGGTACATTCTCGCGGTATTATCTCGCGGACGATCCCAATTAGGAAGGCAAACTGCGATCCGGAAGTTTGAGTTTGCCGATTATATTACAAATTTCTTCGATCAAATAGAAACGCAAGGCGAGCTGTTGCCTCTCTAATTGCCACCTTGCAACAAGTACAGCGAACGCTGAATGTGCTGCTAATGGGAATCGGCAGAAAATTAGTCAGTCGGGGCTCGGTGCTATTTCGAAAAAGAATATTTCGTATATTATTTTGAATTGTCGTCGTTCTGAAATTTCGTCGAAGAGCGATTTTAATTAGTCGTCGATCTGCAATTTAAGTGCAATACTATTTTAAATAATCGTCGATCTACAAATGAAATGAAGTACTGCTTTAAAAGGTCATTGTTCTATAAATAAATAAAATACTATTTTAAATAATCGTCGATCTACGAATGAAATAAAGTACTGCTTTAAAAGATCATTGTTCTATAAATAAATAAAATATTGTTTTAACACGCCGATACTCTACAATTTAAATCAGATTCCATTTTATAGAGTCGTCGTTCCACAATTTAATTAAAGTGCTATTACAAGAAGTCGTCGTTCAGCAATTTCATTAAAGTGCGATTTTAAATAATCGTTCATCTGCAATTTAAGTACAATACAATTTTAAAAAGTGTTCTACAATTTACGTAAACAGCAAAGTTCCTAAAAATAGATAATTTTTATTTTGATTATCTGAAACATAAAATAAAATATACTTGCCTTGGGCGTCTAAGAAGTCAGGAAAATTTAAACAGAAGCGGTTTCAATCCCTCGCTCCGTCCTATAACAAATCTTTGAGAAACTTTGAGAACGATCAAGGCTACTAGAAAGGAAAATAGAAATAATAGGCAGGGGAGACTTAGCTGCGGCAAAAGAGCACAACAGGTCGTTGCAAGACTTTCTCTGCACGAAGCAACATTTTCGGTTTTCAACGACTTTCAATTTTCAACAACGTAGATTTAGGCCACCGATGCGAGAATCAGCGCTGCGTTTTTCATGCTCTGAAGATGTAAACGGGCCGCTTAGGTTTCCAGTGTCGGCCAGGGGGCCTCGATATGATCAGGAATCGCAGAATGAATCGGCGAAGTGTCGGCGGAGCTGACCGGTTCACGTGCAACACGCGAAAAGGACGCGGACTGGCGCGGCGCATACGATTTCGAGTGGGTTCATTTACTTCTGCGCTGGTGCACACCCGTGCGAAACACGTCCTCCATTCTCCCTGGCCTTCTTTCTCCGTTTGCATACTGATTCCGCTGTCTGCCGCTGTTTTTGGCCCGTCCGGGCACGAACGCCCGTTGCCTCTCGACGATAAGCATCAAGGCAGACGGCCCGGAGAGGAATCATGCCTCGCTTTCGCATACTTTCGGACTACTTAATAAATGCGCCGTTTCCTGCTGATCAGGGAACCTTCGCGAAGATGTCGCTCGCGCGTCGAACCACGAAACCACCGATAATTACAATCGCGATACTTGTTTCCTGCTTCTGATCCGAAGAATCAGAATTATCATCGTTCCACTACTGATTTCTTCCTTGAGACTTTTTTCAATTTCATGACACCCTGTAGGAACGTTTAAAAGAGTCCTACCTTCTCGGACATTTCTTTGAGAACCTAGAATACTTTTATTCTTTTGAACTTTTTCATAATTCGCACATGAAATTGAACCGATTTTCGCAAACGATTGAAGTTTTAGCTACTTGTGGAATACGGACGAATATGATAACGTGAACACTGTTTCGAGTAGTGGTAGAGTAATTTTTACTGGCGCTTTAGAATGGCCATTCGAGTGAAAAGGGTTGGCATACAGGTTTCTTAGGAATTTGAGAATTCTTATGTGCTATGCAACTGCGTCAACACGATCTCAAAAAGATCGAAGCTGTTTTATTGATCGTTTAGTTCGTCTCAATTATATCTATTCGAATCATGCCTGCAGGGTTCATTAGCGCGAACATGAAAGCAGTGGTCGTTCTTTTTTCTTGCATATAGGTATCTCTCCGCTACCTACTGGGTATCCTAGCTGCTCGTTCGAAAAAGAGAGAAACGGGTCCATGGGATAGATTCTCCCGAAGCCGTACATGAACATCGACAACGAAGCGCGAATAAAATTCGATACAGAGTTCCCACCTCCGTCCGCCGTTTCGTACCTCTCTTCCACCTGCCTCCTCAGCAAACCTTTACGTCTTTTCTGATTCGTGACGCATTCTCGAAAGGGTCCGATGTATGTGGGGGGCCCTCTCGACCGGCTGCCCCCGTGTCATTTTGCGTACGCCCAAACGCACGCGATGCGCCGTCCCTTTCCATTGTGTCCTCGTCCCTTAGGCTCCGTTTCTGCTCGCCGACTCGTCTCTACCATCCACAGTCCGCTCGCGTACCCACAAAGTTGCCGCGAGAATACAAAAGCGCGGAACATTCGCGAAAATTGCGCGACAATTCGGAAAACTAGACCTTCGGTCGATCCTCGAGGGGATACACCATTTCGATTATCCGATTTTTTAACCCTTTGAGCGCTGAGTTGCCCCACGTTAAGCGTTCGCCATGGACTGCCCATTCCGTACGAAAAAGCCTACTGTGGGCTGCGTACCTTTTACGAAAAAGCGCAAGTTGAGCAGACTGAATTTTCATTGCAAGGTATATTGATTGTAACTGAAATAAATTATGTGGTACCTCAAAAGCCTTAATAACCATTTATTTCGGTTACAGTTTTGCAATCGCAAACAACAAATGACTTAATGCCAAATCTACTCCTTTCTGACAGAATATATTGTTTAAAAAATAATCTTCCTTTATAAAGTAAAAGACTTTCGTCTATGCATAAATATTCATATAGATAAAATGATTTAGAAGATGAGTTTCTAAGTTCAGTAACCACCGGTCTTATTTTTATCAACGGATCGTGCGAGCTCATATTATTGTTATCATTAAAATGCAACATTTTTAGCAATGATTCATATCTAACTCTGCTCATTAGTTTTGAAAAACTATCAGTTTTTATAACTTTATCGGTAGATCAATATTCTCTTATAGATGTTTTTTTTATTCTGGACATTAGCATAGTAATAGCAATAAATAAATATATTTCCGAAGATGAAGTATCTGTCCAGGTATTTACGCGTGAATGAACTACATGTATTTTAGTTTGCGCTAGATTTTTATGGAAATTATTTGTTTTTTCGCAGATACCAGTAATTAATTCTTCCGAGAAAAATACCATAAACGCACCCAAAGGAGTGGATATTTTCGATAAGTGTACCCTTATCCCCGAATTTGATTCATTAAAATTATATAATTTTGTTCATAGATTTCTTTTTCCCAAATTGAATGTTTTTGTGAGAACCCACATATGCGTTCATAACCGAAATCGAATGGTTATGCGAGAATAAAAGAGTAATTAACCCTTTGCACTCGAATGGTGACTCCGAGTCACCAGTAAAAATTGCCACACCATCGTGTATAATGGTAAATGATTCAACTGTTCTAAATTTAATTGCAATAAAAACTTAATTGTTGTAAGAACGAGTATTAGTAACAGAACCCATATCCATAAGATAAAATAGATCGGGTAGAATGAAAATATTCTAGGTCACAAGAACGTCTTCGTTTTCGAGTTAAAACAGCTTCGAGTACAAGTGAACAACTCCGGTCTTCGGCAGCGACACAAACCTAACTCTCAATCTCATTTCAAATTTTCTTCATAATAAAATGAAGAATTAAATAATCTTGCTTTCGAAACCTGTTTTTGGTACATCCATGGTAACAAAAATTTAAAGTCGAACAATTTCTCTTTTCTACCAAGCTAGAATGTACTATCTAAAATACAGTTTACGGTAAAAGGAACTGAAAAAAATAGTCTTTCGAATTGACTAAACTGAATTTAATAATTTATCGTTTAAAAACTTTTTGAGATATCGAAAACTCTCTAGCTTATGCTTCAAAGTGCTCTCCGTAAAATATTCGTTTAGAAGTGAAGAAGCTCGCGTTAAAAAATTCTTAAAACTTGGATGTTAAATCTTAACCTGGAAAGATGTTGTTTTATTTAAAAAAACCCGCAGATCGGTGATAGGTAGCCGACAATAACGATAATTGTTTGAGCCAGACGTCTTTATGTTTCAGTTATTACAGTTCCGCGGTTCGTGCTCATTGTTACGAGGATTTATCTGTTCGCGGGAGGTATACCCATTGTGAAATGTTTCATTTACTGGTACGTTTCTATTATTTTTCGGATCGTTCTCGGCGCGGAACGTTCCGGCTAATCGCCGACTCGCATGCACGATGCAGCTCGCAATAATGCTTTTCTTCCGCAAGTCGTTCGGCCCCTTTCTTCGATCCGCCGCGGCGTTTCCTTCACGACGTCCAGGGAAGCAGCAGATGTCTCGATCGCGATGTAAAAACGATGAACGGGAACTGAAAGACGATGATTCTCTGTTACGGCGTCGTTAAATCATTCCTCCTTGTTCATCCATTCTATTGTTCTTTCATCAGACCTAGATACACATTCGTGCGGCCTACAGCGGACAGCCTCCGCTCGCCTTGTTAAGCGTCTATACGAGCAGAAACAATCGTACACAATGAATCCGGAGAAATGCTTTCGTGCCCACTGTTCTCCGCGCAAGGAGAACGCGGAGCAGCAGGAATCTTTGGAAAAGAAGATCCGCTTCGAAAATATAACGAGCAGACTGCGGATCTTCAAGGAGAACAAACATTTTCTGCAACTTGTTGCAGGAATGCAGGAACCACTTGAAATAATTCTAGTTCCTCGAAATCATAATCTTTCCATTGTTTCGAATGGAAGCTACTCGTTTCTGTCGTGAACGCGTCGAATCCTCGATCTGGATGAAAATGCACGCGATCGCAGTATTTTCGAGACACGTATCGAAGTGTTTTATACGAGACAAAGATAATTTATTGTTACCACCCTTGCGTCGATTTTCCTAGCCAAAGCCTAAATCAAATTTAACGAATCCTTTAACCAGACTTGGTAGAGACTCTATGGGAAGATGCACCACAATTTCTTCGAACTGTAAATAATTCTTCCATCGATTGTTCTTCTCGCTGTGTTATCTTCTTATACCCTATCTTTGTGTTCTTGGGAATCTCCGATGTCTGCATATGTAATACTATCTAGAGACGATACTACACAGATCTCTCTTGGATCTGTGAGAATTTTATAGATACAGTTCTCTGCGTTTTCTACGCAGTGGAAATAACTTCTTCATCCACTGTCTGTATTATTCTTGCGGATTTTATGTGTTTGTAACAAAACTGGCCCGATCGAGCGCGAAACAGTAGGAACATTTAACCCCTCTCATGGGACAACGTAATTCTAGCATATCACTCGGATGTCCTCCTCTTATTAGTGATTACGGGGAATTAAGTTATTTCAGCGTTACTTTTTGAGACACGCGTGTTTCCCTGAAGTTTTCTCTGGAAATGGCACAAGAAATCAAATCAAAATATAGTACAATTACTAAGATATATAAAAAAATGTCAGCGGGTTTTGTGTAAGAGGAGAACGCGAGAAGCGTGCTCACGGCGGTCCGAGCACTTCTCGGCGCCACTTGAAAAGAGCGTTAAGGAGAGTTTGTAGAAGAAAGGTCGGTACGCGAGCATACCTCGCACTGTATAGTGAGATTTATAAATATAAATAAACAATTCTAAAACTGAAGGAATTGAGCGGTATAGATAGATCTAACCAGTGAGAAAATCGGAAAACTGATTCTTCTCTTGGTAAATAAGTTCTTTTGGTAAATATCATTTTGTGAGTTAGTAATAACAATTGGAAATTTTCAATTTTCAATCCAATTAGAAATTTTCAAGGCACTCGCTTGACCAGTTGAGAGATGATTTTCGTGAATCGAGAACGCGTCCATCCACATCTTCTGCGGACAATAGATTAGATAATAAACTACGTATTACCGATGTGGGACAAAGAAAAGGGGATTGTGTTGTTTGTTCTGACAGGAAAACACCTGGTGGCAGGCGTCGAACGACTTATTATTGTCAAATGTGCAGAAATCAGCCTGCAATGCATATTGGGGAGTGTTTTAAGGTTTATCACACTGTACAAAATTGATTTTTTTGCAAATATACATTTCTCGATGTCAACCAATTCGTATAAGTCCAATATCATTATAACGCGTTACTTGGTTCCAAAACTATACTAAATAATACGAGGGTCTGTAAATGCACGTTTCTGCCACAAAGTAGGGCTGAGTAGCTGATAGTCAACGTCCAGAATGATTCGGAGTGCAAAGGATTAAAGAATTAAATTACTTTTGCATTCAATTATTGAGTGTCTGCGCTACTTCTGTATCTTATATTTAATCCAGACAGTTTATATTTTACATAAAAATCAACAGTTTAATTCGAACATAGGCTAACCCAGACCTGTCAGAATTTTTAAAGGAGGATACACCAGTTCTTTTCTCCGAGATAGAATCGATTCCTTTATCGTTTGTTACTCTCGCTATGCCATCTTCTTATACCCTATCTTTCCGTGCTTGGGAATGTTCGAGTTCTGCATGAATAATGTAACTATGAGTGACAAGCCAGCAAAACGGTCATCCGTAGAGATCGAACTGATCTCAATCCTTGGTCATGCAATATCGAGTCGCAGTAGCAACGAAGATCTTAAACAAACCCTGTTAAGTGTGAATGTTATTGCTCTTTTCAAAGTACATAGAAAATTCTCTTCTTTGCTTATCGATATTTAATCCATTCCTTAAAACGAAGTCCAAAGACGCCACGGGTTTCAAACATAATTACTTTCAACTTTCCGCCACAAACTAATAAATGCAACAACATCGTAATCCTTGCACATTGATTTTGAGGCAGTATAAATTATTTGATGTTCCATCGTGTATACATAGAATGCTAGACAAAATGCATGATATGTACAGTGGCTCACAAAAGTATTCGGACACTCTTCAAACCTAAATAACTTCTTTAAGATTGGACCAAACGTCTTGACTTTTCTTGAGCAATTAGTTCCATTGATTTAATAATTGGTATGTAAAATGAATTTTCTAAATATTGGAATTGCTATGAATTACATGACCAATAAAAAAGGAACTTTTTAAATATTTTTTATTTGAGCCACATACTAAAAATTCTAAAGAGGCATCTGGTAGGTCTATGATGGTTATACATATGCAGAAAAATTCATTGAAATCGTTCGACATACATACGAGACATCGAAAATGGTAAAAATCACAATTTTCCACGATTCATGGTCACTTTCTGCTTAAACTCCAGAAATTCTTACATCTTCCTACACGTGTCATTTTTTCCTGCATCAATCGATTTCAATGAAATTTTCAGCATGTGTATAACTAACACAGTTCTGAAAAAACGCATATTTTAAATTTTCATTATGGGTTGAAATAAAATTGTTTTAAAAAATGTCTTTTCTACTTTCCCACGTAATTTCTACGAATCAGAATTATTTCAAAATTATTTTTGCATATCATTTAGTAAATCAATGCTTCTAGTTGCTCCAGAAAAGTCAAGTCGTTTGGATCAATTTGGAAAGGTTATTTAGATTTGAAGAGTGCCCGAATACTTTCGTGAGCCACTGTATCTCCTTAGAGGTAGTGAACAAAATATTCATTTATAGTACCACATTCTGAAGAAACAAACTTCACATCTTAGAAGGGAATCGATCATTCTAGGGTATGTAAAAATTCTCGTACAAGGAACGTATGAGAGTTAAGCAAAAATTTATATAAATATGAATTTTCTTTCACTTAGGAAAGTATTAGTCACGAGGAAGTCCGAATCATTGCGATCCTGGGGAAGGTCTCGAAAGAATGGGTTGAAGGAGGGTTAATATTCTCTTTCTAAAATGTAGAAAAAGGACACGGCGGCGGAGATAAGTGAATTTCGTCGGTGGTTTTAGCCGGAGCAGAGCGTCGCGGCATGAAAGGACCCCGACCATACTGTTCGCGGCGGTCAACAAGGGAGTGTTCCAATAATTGCCCCGGTGAAACGGCCAGGCACCGACATAATCACGCGTCGTGTCAAAGTATCGCAAGCGGGTGGTGTCTCTCCGATGCAATTGTGCTGGGGGAGATCCATCATTTCGATCAATCCTGATATATTTCACGGGATTAATTAAATTGGTTTATCTTGGAGGCCGGCAGGGAGCGGCGGCGTACGGAGCGCTGGCTCCCGCGATTCATCAAAGTCAGTCGAATGCATTTCGATGCTGATTTGCGGTGAAGGTAATCATTCCGTTTATTAAATTCCGCCATGATCTGGCCACCGCAGCCGCGACTTGCCCCTTGATTTCGCCGCGTATCCGAACCAATCAGAGAAACGTCCGAAACGGCGGTTTGCCCTGGAGCACGGCCCGGATCGCTATCATCGGCAATGGACTCGAACGATAATGTCCTTGTTAATTTCATCCGGCCGTTGCCAAGGATCCCCTTAAGCGCTGCTATTCGCTATTCGCACAATCTGCCGGCCACGACTCATGTTTCTTGCCGGTAGCTTCCGCTTTGCGCTAGGAAACTGCTCTTGTTCCCCATAAATTTCATCTAACGTACATTTCATGCGGCAGACCAGAAATTTCGATTCCGAACAGTAATTGGCTAACACTATTGCTTAACAGCGATATATCCACCAGATACCAATGATCCGACAAGATAAGGGCCATTGTTTCTTTGTTTCCTATATTCGATTCATTCGCTTTACATTGAACCTGTAATACCAGAATTTGAGTGCTTCAACGATGCAATAATAGCTGCTAAATGGTTCTGAACGATTAACTAGGCAGACAGAATAGTCTTATACACTCTGATAAAAATGTAACACATCGATCGTTCCTATATCTCCAAAATTTTATTCGTTAATATGAGGCTAGATCCAGAATACCAGAATTGGAGTGCTTCAACGGTGCAAGAACCGCTGCTAAATGTTCCTAGACGACTAACTAGGCAGACAGAATAGTGTTATATACTCTGATAAGAATGTAACACGTCGATCGTTCCTATGTTTCCAAAATTTTATTCAATAATATGAGACTGAATCCAGAATACCAGAATTGGAGTGCTTCAACGATGCAAGAACAGCTGCTAGAAATTTCTCGAGGACTAAGTAGTAGACAGAACTGTGCTATACGCTGTGCAACAATGTTACAAATCAATCGTTTCTCTGTTTCCAAGATTTTATTCTTTATATGAGACTGATCTGTAATACCAGACTTGGATTCCTTGAAATATGCAAGAACCGGTGCTGAATGTTTCTGCAGGACTGACAAGCAGACAGAACTGTGCTATGCGTTGTACAAAAATGTTAGGAATCAATCGTTTCGTTTTGCGAATACGAAATTGTATAAAATCTACGTTTTCCGAGCAGACAGCTCCCGCGTCAGTTGTGATACCTGTCGCCTACTCTCTTGTACGATTGTGCGAAGGAGAATTGCCCTTTCCATAACGACTGCATGGAGATAGAGTGGGGCGCATCTTAGTTCGAATTAGAGCGATGGTGGGAGAGCTACCGGATCGTAGCGGGGGAATCGCCAGAATGGTGGTGGGGATCCCGTGGCACCCTATAGAGCGTTCGTCACCCCTGATCTGTGAGATTCAGCAGGTGTATGTACTGTGCGTGACTCATAAGAAGTCCCGTGGAAGGACAATGAAGCTGATTGGTCAGAGATCAAAGAGTCATACACGCTATGCGGTGTGCGACGTCCTAGCCTAAATATTGGGATCATGGGAACGTCAACGATGTGGATAGGAGATATCTTGCGAAGCACGAATAGTAGATTTGTCTGACCAGTAATAGCTGGAGCAAATGTATCTTATTCCACTATTTGGTAGCCAGTTTTTCTGAAAATAGACTATTAAATACTAAGATACGTCTGCTAACAAACTCCTGTAGATTTGAGCGAGTGGACTGACCAGCTTATTTAAATCTAATATATAAAATGTAAAGAACAGTATATTTACACTTTACCGACCGGAAGCCTATTAATAGATCTTTCAATAATTACCCCCTGACAAAATGAGGCTTAAAAATCTGCTGTTACATTGTAATTCGTAACCAGATTATTAGACAACGTTATCGAGGATGTCATGCTGATTTACAATAAAAATTGCTGTCGGCGTCGGGAGATCCATTGATAAGTTTTCAGCGATGGATTATGAATTTGAAAGATTTTGAAATAATCGCCAATCGATTTTGTGTTAACAGTGACCACGCTTAAGATGTCTGAAAACAACGGGAACAGCTACTCGACGGATACTAATTTCTAACGCTAAGAGATACCGACCTCGCGTCCACGTTTTTCCAAATCCGTCAAATTTTCTCGGTCCTCTGGAGACATCGCAAGTCCGCAGCCGGTGGCGAGGTAAAATAGGATCACAGTTCGGTGTTCGGCCTGTACGTAGATCATGCGTTGTTCTCGAAATACAGACGACAGAGTTTCGGGTCGTTCCTCGTGTCGCTCCTCGTGTCGCGTACCGACGTGAAAAGCGCGAGAGCGGGTTTACAGGTGACTGGTTTATATCACGGGCACGCGTGGCCCTTGTAGTTCATATGCCAGACAGGTAGCCGGGCAGGTACTACCAAAGTAACAGGAGGCTCCGGTCGACCTAGAAACCGACCTATATTTTAACCATGCGGTTTTATCGCCAGGAATACATTAAGCGACACGACCCGGGGTCCCTTCTCCCAGCAGCGCGACCGGAGGCATACGGCAGCACCGTACAAAAACACACGAACACGCCCGATACACTGATCATTCAATGGAAATTCAGGAAGACCTTCGCAATATACATGGTAAGTTGGCGCGCTTTATGGCATACCCGTGCTACCTGTGTACACTCGTCGCTTACGGGGGTACATTTTATCCAACAAAGGCACGGGGCGGCCGTGCCAGCCACCGGCTACAAGAAAACATTTGCATACAAACGAATCACAGCGGTTTCCTGCGCGCGCGACCCGCCAAGGATCTCGCGGCATCTAATTTAAGGAGCATGATCCATGCCGTCCGAAATCAACCGAATTTTTTCATTGCTCCAGAACACGACACTTCCGCGTGAACGGCATTCATCTTCAACGGCTTCGACGCCATCCGCGAGATACACCGCGAATTTCTGAGCAACAATGTTTCAATGAAATCAACGAGATATCCGGTAACAAGTGCGGTTCCGGATAAATTATCGGTGCCTCCATATTAGCACATCGTTCTCGTTTATTGTGAAACACTTAACGATCGAGATCGCGTCAATATGCTAATTTTTCGATTTACATCTCCGGCCCAAATTAGAATTTTATAATTAAGCACGCAAATTGAAACGGGGATTTCCTACGGCGATTCCAAGCGCCATTTTTCTTTGCCAGTTCGCGGTTCTACGCTTCGTTGCCGAGTTATTAACGAAAAACACGGACCAATCGGAGCGTGGCGAGGGCTGGCGTAATTCAGCTCGACGCCTGCTAGGAGAAAATGGCGGTTAACGTAGGAGGGCGTAGCACCGGAATGACAGCGTATTTGCTACGAGATGCTACGCGCTCCCAGCCGCCATTTTTTCCGGAGAATTGGCATCGAGTTGGCGTACGCCAGCCCTCGTCGCGCTCTGATTGGTTCGTGTTCTTCGCTGATATCTCGAAAACGAAGCATCGGATCGCGAGATTGCAAAGGAAAATGTTGCTTAGAACCATCTCAGGAATCTAGTATTTCTAATTTCCTCGTAGAACCTAACTCTGCATCGTTTTTAACCATTCAAATCGACAAACTTACAGAGAGCTAGGGAACGTGTGGCACGTTCGGCTCGCACGAGTCGCTTTGCTCATTACCGCTCGCAAATTCGTGTATCGCGCGCAGAGAAACGTGAAGCTTGTGTTCGGAGGAGGGGAAGGGAGGTCGTTTTAAAAAGTTTAGGGAGCCGGTCAACAGGATATTTGACCGTGTGCGGAAAGACGAGGCCAATACGCTTTTCGAATTTTTTCGGGCCAGTTACCGCGTCCAGCGGATTCAACGGGCTGCGATACACATAGCCGAGCGGTCGGGTTCATTGAAATAAAAAGTGGAACGCACACTGGACGAATTTTCGTTGACTTTCGAGCGAGTTATTAAAAGCCCGACTCGTTAGGGTCGCAAACGCCGGTTCGATTTCCGATTAGTTCTCTCTTTTATATTCTTCGTTCTCCGTTTTCCCGATCCCCGGCCCCCCTTCCCCCCTCCTGCTCTCGCCCCGCAGTCTCATCCTCTCCTCATCCTGCTCTCTGTGCGATGCTGTCTCTCCTCGCGCCGCTCGTATTTGGTTCACTGGCTTCCTTTCCGAAGCGGATACCCCGCAGCGATCCGTTTTGTGTTTCGCATATCGGCTTTTCAAGATACACAACAATAAAAATTCTGCAACGCTCCGCGCCAAAGTGATGCATCAAACCGTCACTCTGTTGGAAACGCGCGGAGTCCTCGTGTGACGAGCCGGTACCCGCGCAATTTCTTGCTCCAATTGGCAGGGACCGCTTTGAATATTTTTAATAGAAACACACCGCCGACCTCGGACACACCGCGGAAACAAACGGAACAAGGCGGACCCGCGACAAAAAGGGGTTATAATGGCCGCTGGACCGATTTCTATCCGCGTCGTTCGACTGCGTGCGCGTTGTCGCCGATCAAAATAGAAATCGAAGGGTAAGCTTCACGCATTTTTTTCTCCCACAGGATATTCGTCAACTGTTGGCAGAAAATTTTCACCGTTCCAGGACACTATGTCTGCGCGTCGACTTTCGCGCAAGTTCAAAAAATTCATTACGCGAAACTGTACAAAACGAAGTAATCCTATGGTTCGATCGTTATTGTGCACTTTCGAGAGTTTCGAAATAGCTGTGAAAAATCTGAAATGGTACTATGGTTAATGTATAATATAATACTGTCGATACTAACAAGTAAAATAATAAGTAATAATAAATAAAAGTAAAATAACTTTTCTTGTAAGAAAAAGTCGAGAATCGAGAAACTGAAAAGTTAAAGGGTAACTCTTCGGAATGGTAAAGAATGTCATAATTGTTTATACAATATAATAGAAAAAATATTCAGTGTGGAAACGGGAACCTAATGAAAGACAAGATCATTTTATCAAAGTTTCAAAACGATTGTAATATATTTTAACACTAGAATTACTAAACCAGCCAATTTGACTGGTCCCTAGTTTTTTCTTTCGCAACTATTGAAGTTATAAAAATGTTTTCATCAGAAATTTTCGGATGAACTTCTTTAATGACGTATACCTTCCAAAAATCATTGTAGGAAGTTTTAATAGATGCCGTCTCGTTATTATTACAATAATTATTATTATTACATCTAACGTTGGATTTATTGTTTGGTAGTTCTAGTGTTAATTGGACTATCGTTTGAATATTTTTCAATCATCATAATTGGATAATTAAGGTCAAGGTGACTGCACTGATATGTACCACGATGACCTTCAAATGACCTCTAGTTATTCAAAGAAGTTATTCAAAGAAGTTATTCGAAGAAAAATTAATTTATTCTAATAAATGTGCAAAACGATATTCAGTAACGTCAAGACCTTTTTGTGAACGGTTTATGAATCATTCACCTGCCCTCGTTACGACTTGTTCACTTGCATTAGCACTTGTCGTTCCGACACGTCCGTTCATGTTTTGAGATATCGTTGGAACGGCCTACTAAACGCTTGATTTAATCGTATCCCAGAGAGAAATGTAGCAAATTGACGAATGATTCACGTTAATGAATATAATTCCCAACATTTATTGGTTGGAGATAAGTAAATTGAATAAGATAATCTTAGACAGTGAATGCTATATCAAAATGAAACTGCGTATCCGACGAACCCGTCACGTTCCAAGAAAAAGAATCGATGATTCGCGTGTCATGAAACATATAATTTCCATTTCCTGCTAATGTCGTCGCTACACGATAACTCGTAGTTCTATATTCTTAATTCTCAAACTGGTTAACGCCGCAAGCTTACAAACAAACAAATAAAAAGAGACGAAAAATATTTCATTCATATTACTTTTCAATCTACAAGATTCATTTTATGAAAAATTATGAAATCTGAGTGCAAACAAAGTTTCAAATTTTATATTAAAATTTTTACAAATGCAACGCAAAAGAATATCTAGGCAAACGGTAGAATAAACTGCCGGGTATTCTATAATTATATCTGTATGAAAATTTTAATGAATTTTAATTCAACACGCACGTGAATCGTTCGTTCGTGAAATCTCGGAAAAAATTGTGAAATACTAGTTTCGAATGTTATAAATTTATATAATTTTTATGTTACAGAGTGAACAATTTCTTCTTCGTATAAACTTTGTCTTGTCGAATATAAAAATTCTAGTTCGAGTAATACACTTTTTTACTTTCCGTGTTATGGAGACCAGCAGTTTGTTATCAACTGTAACTGGTTAAATAATGTTCACGAATGAACTGTTGCAAGCCTAATCTTCGTTGTACGCGGTATCACGACCGCAGACTCATTCTGCTGGCCGCGCAGCTGTAAACATTTTTCCTGAAGCTCGTATCACGCATTAACGAAGGGGTCAGTTTAATATAAAGGTTCCACTTTCTCCGTTGACGCGTGCTCGCGTTGAAAACACGCCGCACGATAATGGACCAAATGTGTCTCTCCTGTACCGCGTATTTCCTCTAATAAAAGTATATTTGTCCCGCGAAGGTTATTTCCGGTTCTGTTCTACGAGAAAGGTTTTTTGTGTTACCCGAAGAGCTGTTTACGTATTAACGGCGTTATAATTGTGGTGTACCGTGTCGAACGCGAGCCGATGGCGATCTAGGGCACGTGAACACGGCTTAATGGGGTCGGGAGAGTCATCTCTAATGAGGTAAAACGGAGAATCGATTACCAAACAGTAGAGTCAGTGGCTCTAGTACCAAATACCCGCCTAATGCGCTATAACCACGATATTAGAAAATCCTGATATTTATTATAGTTCGAACCAGTGAACGCATTCGGTGGTTCCAGAAAATATTACACGTTCGCAAAGAATACAAAAAGATACGAAGCCTGGTATAAAATCTTGTCGCGATTTCTTTCAAATTTCTATCTAATAATTTTTCGATACAAGAAATGTTCAGAACCTCGAACAACTCTTTAGATTTGTAATTAACCTTTCTTTCTGCTAAATTAGTGATATACAAATATTTATAAAAGCATTTCAAACATCGAATAGCAATTCGACCGAAGTACCTTCCAACCAAATCCTTCTCATCGGAGGTTCCATTCCCGTTTAATCGGCGTAGTCCGGTGGGTTGGACGTCTTTGTGAGCCTAATTAATCAGGCTGGCTAACATAATTTATCCGCCGCGGGAGCCATTTAAATCGCTCGACCCTATCGAAAAAATATTATAATCGTTTGGGGTTGCGGCAGCAGAGAAAGATCCGAGAAACCGTAGAGAATGAGGGAAAATAAAAGAGGTGCAGTCGGGACAGGCTCCGTTACGTTAAAAAGGAGATTATGTTGAGATTTAATTCCGCTGGAAGGCCGCACTCGAATTAAGCGTCCCGGAAGTCATCGCGGAGCGCTCTCGAGAACAAGGAGAAGGCCGATAGTCGTAATGTCGGTACCTAGCAAATAAAACACTCGAGGTTTCTGCACTA
>CM052093.1:18856678-18894886 GCA_028453745.1 Agapostemon virescens | reverse complement strand
ATGACGATTTCATAAACGTGCTACGAATAAGGTGAATTATATAAATACATTGTTTAAAGAACCAACTAGGCAGTTCTTTTCGAAACTTTTAAGGAAAATTACCTGAATGTTCCACTATACTAATTTTGTCATTGAAAAATATATAGTAAAACTGACGATTTCATAAACGTCCTACGAATAAGGTGAATTATATAAATATATTGTTTAAAGAACCAACTAGGCAGTTCTTTTAGAAACTTTCAAGGAAAATGACCTGAATGTTCTACGGAATATGTACTAATTTTGTCATTGAAAAATATATAGTAAAAATGACGATTTCATAAACGTGCTACGAATAAGGCGACTTATATAAATACATTGTTTAAAGAACCAACTAGGCAGTTCTTTTAGAAACTTTCAAGGAAAATTAGCTGAATGTTCCACTATACTAATTTCGTCATCAAAAAATATATAGTAAGAACGACGATACCATAAACGCTGTTCAATACTTCATAATACAGAGCCTGATATGGAATGTTGTTCTTGCCCCCGCGAAATATCCGATTCTAAGACGATATTTATCCAGCCCCTGGCGTTGCTCATCTTGCCAGCTAACAGATTACACCCGGGCCGAAACTAATGAGCCTAATTGGCGTCGGTATTACGCTGGAATACGGACGCAGCTCGCCCCGTAATTTTCCGCCCTACAATTTTTATTATCGCGGCGGGGTGCCCGGATTCCGCTTCCGCGTCTCTCGAAAAGATTCGACGCGGCAGGAGAGAAGGAGAGAACCCACGAAATTTGTCTTCCTTTTCGCCCCTGTCGAGGAGTTTACGCCGATAATGATCCCTGTAGCCCGATTCCGTCGCGGAGACCGAGATTGCTGCTCGTTGACAAATAACGCCAATCCCTCGCGCCTCCCTTCTGATCGGGGAATATCGGCTGGCAATTTCGAACAATTTTTTCTCCATTTTTCTCCGGTGACGGGCCTTGATCCGCGTCTTCTCTCAAGCTTAAGCAATTCTCCATTATCTCTGCGACGCCGCAATAAACAATTTGATAAGACTCGACGTCGACTCTGGAACGACTAGGCCCTTGATCAATGGTTTCCGTTCGTACCAACAACACTGTGTCGTTACAACGACTTTATTCGTGGAGAATACCGCTAAATCATTTCCTCCGATGTTTGTTTAACGCTAACTTGGCTAACGCGCGTTATCTATTAATAATTATCCAGTTTCGCAAGACATCTTCCAGACACCTTCCAGTATCGTTAATGCAAAGAGTTTTGAATTCGCTGTCAGGTCAAATATATCTAAGGTTGTGAATGGATAGTGGATGTTAGTGGGTATAATGATATTTAAATTTACAGTTCCGGTATATTTGAAACAGCAATGAACAATAAATTTTTCGTGATCGTCTACTATTCCAGAATGTACTAAAATATACTAGCATATGCTAGACTATAATATACTATACCAAGTCTTTCTATGTCTTCGGTAGCTACGAAGTTATACGGGAGATTGCAAGGCAGCGTTTATTTTCATTCAAGGGTTGCTTCCACCCAGAAAAAAGAAATCGAAAAAAGCCAACACTAAAATTCCTCTACACTCTTGTCCATTCTCCTCTACAAACCTGCAGAGACTCAATAAATTGTCGAAGTTCCCTGCAATGAATTTCTCGAAACGGCAACCCTAAATAGGCTTGCGTGATAGGAGTTAATAGTTGTTTTTCCGTAAGTTTTCTACGAGTCGTTGATCTCGAGCGGAGAAAGGCTGGAAAGGATGCGATTCACGGAAAAAGGCATCGCGTTAAGAGAAAACTTTCTTCGACGATCTCGAAGAATTTTCTCTTTCAACCCCCGTGGACGTCGCGGCGCGGCGCTGTGAGTCCCTCTTTTCCCCGTTTTCCGCGGGCAGAGTCCATAAATTTTAGCAATTTCTGGAGTGCTGGTGCCTCTCGCGGCAGCGGTAGGAATAATAACGTGACGACAGAGCCCAATTGTCCCCTAATGCCGCGAAGTTTCTATTCAGAGCATCTTTTTGTGCGTTACTACCGGCGGACGTGGGAGTGAAAGTCGTATCTTGCCGCGGCGGCTGGAAGGGCAACCTTGCAATTCAGCCGAGCAACGTGGGAGGGTTGCCAACTCTGCTGTATGATAATGGACCGACGATGCTATGCCTACTCGATCTATACACGGCCCTCCTATAGACGTATTTGCGGATCCTACAGGCTGATTCGAAATTGGCGGCACGGGATTCGCACCGAATACCAACGTCAACTTCGTGCACATCTCGAAAACAATTATAGTGAATTGAGCGCACTCGATTGTATTATTAATTATCAAAGTACATTATTAAAGTCGAAGTATATGCATCATATCCATAAGAAAAATTGTAATTTAGTTAGTAAGAACGTATGTTCTGCCGTACAGAGAAACAGCCTCGCATAAAATTCATTGTACCTAAGGGGTTAAAGTAACGGCATAAACAATTTATTACTGTCGAAATTAATCAGATTCTAGTATACAGTGAAACCTTAGTCATCCAGTAACTAGCAATTCACTCTAATAACGTGGATCATTTCTATAGATAAAATAAATGAAACTTGTCCGAAGCACGTAAAAATTCGTTTGGCATTCAACGTGTCAATGTACACCTTGAATGAACGAGTTCGTCTAGCAAAGGTCTTCGGGAACCATTTTATGACATCATGAACATCTGCAAGTTTCTCAGCTGTTCGTTTCTAGAATCGAGCTATTATCATTTTTGCTGCAGACCGGCCTGCAGCGAACATCGATAAAGATAGGTGAAAGGTTATAGTTCACGTTTTCACTTTAGCCTTTCAGGTCTAAGAACCTGTGTCGTAAAGTCTCAAGGTTGAAAAGTGTCGAAGCCATTAGCCAGGTGTCGGCACCAGCCAGCCAGGCTGAAATTTACAGATTTGCAAAACATCATAATGCGACAATTTCCTTGGGGTACTTAGATTCAAATTCATCGGAAAATCGGAAAGATGTCACTCTACTTTTTCCCCAGGAGGGAGCCGCACCACCAAAATTGACCAATTTTTGCAGGCGTACCACGAGCAGACTATCAGAGCTATCGACATGATTCAAGCGCTCAAATCTTCCACAAACCTTCCTCTTTAAGAATCACTTCTCACATTGGGACTAGCGTTTCAGGGAACTCCAGGACGCTTCATTTTATCAACCCCATTTTGCCCATTTTCGTATACACGCTGCCTACGCGTCCAGAAACGTGTAACCAAAACTACAAAAGAATCGGTGATCCAAAATTTTTTTCCATTTTCTTCCACTTTGTCGAAAGGGTGGAGGGTACCCTCCAATATTGGCCAATCGTTGCAAGCGTGCCCCGAGCAGTCTATCAGCTCTATCGACTTGTTTCAAACGCTGAAATCTTACAAGAAAAGCTACCCCTTTAACTCTTTAAGCACTGCATTGTCCGACGTGAAGCTTGCGCCGTGGACTGCTCACTCTTTACGAAGTATAAAGTAAGTTGCGTATTTATGCGTTTATATCCTAAATTAAATGGTCACACGAGAACACATATCGGCGTTCATAGACTAATTTGAATGGTTGTGTGAGAACTCATATATGTGTTGATAAAGCTCAAAGGGTTAATAATGAGGAATGAACCGGAACACGAGAGAACCAGTTTCAGCGCGTCTTCAACTTGCGAAACGTTTACAAAAGCATTTATCTAGAACACCGGTGTTATCCGAGAGCTTGAACAGTGTCAAGAGATGAAATGTAGAAATGCGATAACGTTAAAAGAATTTTGATTAAACGAAGAGACAGATCTTTAGATGAACAGAGCGGATTCTTTCCTGCTACAGATTTTTTGGCGAAATAATGAATCTAGATTGAAACTGTATAAGCGGACGATCGTCGGACGGTTTTATTAAAAATTAATTTAGGTCGGCGGCGTGCACGTGCCCAAGATGTTTCGGATATTTAGGGGTGCCCCGCCCCTGACAACTCTGATTTTCCCTGATGTTTCGTCACGCGGAACAGAACGCCGTAAGTTCGCCGGGAACAAACGGGAACGCACGCGGAGAGACGGATGCGATTCCGCGATGTAAACGCGACAGGTAATTGTCGACGGCGAGGCACACAGCGCATATCGCCGGCGAAATGTTTAGGGGAAAGCGAATTAAGTAGATATCCTTGCCGGGATCCAATTTACGTGCTACAGAATTGTGGCAAGTTTAATAAATTCGAGGGATTGCGGCTCGAGTTAATTGTGGCTCTCCGTGAGCTGAGTGAATAAGGGTGACGGCGAGTTCATGCTATTGAAAACTCTGCTTTTATATGGTTACAGCGTTCGAGGGATGCCGCCCCGTTTTGCAATTCGCTCGTCTGAGTTGTAAACGGTAACTGAATCCGGGACCACGACGACAAACGTCCAAATAAATAAGTCGCAGCAACGCCTGCGTAACACGTCTACCAGGTTGCTCTTCGTTATTTCGGATATTTTCAAGAAACTTCGTCTCTAAATTTTTGTACTAAGAAAGACGGTACTTTAACGATGCAATCTTACACATTTTAAAAATCAACGTGTGTGTAGAAATTTAAATAATTCCACGGTTATATGTAACTTAAAATAAAAAACTAGCTCTTTTTAAATATAATACTATATACTCTTGGAATTTTATTCAAGAGTAATTATTGAAACTATATATTTCGATAAGATGACGAGTGCACCACCCGAATTCCTGTCGGTTCGGTATACATGCCAAAATCAATCGCCTGCGAGGCCCTTACCTTCGCCTAAATATTCGTTCGATAATCTCCAATGTCAAGTTCTTGACCGCATTTAATAACGATTACGTTAATACCTTCGGTATCAATGTATCTGTATCACGGATCTCACCTACGGTAAACTGCTCTCGTAATTAACGAAAAATAAATATAAAAAGAAATAATAAATTGTGCTCACGATCCGAGATTTCAAAAATAACGTAGAAGCAGCAACTTCTTTTCAGTGAAACTGCAAGCTTGCAAGAAGCCGCTATTACTTTCAGCCGGACACTTTAAACTCCCCAAGAAGTTCCCAAGAGGGAGTCTCCGTTGTCTCGTCGGTCCCAATATTAAAATGATTAAAGGCAGACCAAACAAGGCAGCGTCCAAACAGGCTCGTACAAAGACGAGACACAATAATGAATTCCGGCATGGCGGTGGCGGAATCCGTTGGCGTAATCGCAACGGCGCAGAGTCTTAATCAGGGAAGCGTCAGCCCGAAATCCCGGCTCCGCGTTTCCAGTCAGGCCGATTGTTAAACGGCCAATAAAGTCGCGCAATCTCTTCCAGGCTGACAGCGGCCAACAATAGGACGATCCCGCGGGCCCGTGCCTCTCAAATAATGTATTTGATTTTGGTTTTCAAAGAACCGGGAAGATATACGCGTGTGCACCGGCGCACGGAGGAAGGGATTGGCGCGCACGCATGCGTGCCCTCGAAACGTAAACGGGGCCACGTGTCTACTTTAAACAGAGCCGCGAAGGGTTCCCCATGGCCGAAAGCCCATGGCAGCACCGTCACCAACACCACCATCACCACCACCATCTCGCCATCGTCGCGTTCCCGATTCAAACCCGCTGATCCCGAGCCGAGAGTGCGCCGAACCGTAAGGCATTGTCGTCCGGGGGTTGTTGGCCACCCTCCGCTGCCTTCCGAAACCCCAGAACCACCACTGCTGTACAATCACCACCACCGTAACAGTCATCGAGCGAGTATTACCTTCTGCCCTTCGAACCAACCCTCCTCCCTCCGCAAACAACGCGCCAGATTATTTCACACAGTTTTCGAACAGCCCATTAAAAGCCGACTCGCCGACCAGATAAACGCTGATTCGGTAGCCGACCGACGGATCCCATCCCCTAACCTTCTCTCGCTTCCTTTGTTTTGCGATTCCCACATCCTCGAAGCTCGTCAAGGTGCGCGACAAGATCCGCGAGACGATCGGGACACTTTGCTCGAGGCGGTTGTCTCGTTCGTTGCGAAGAAGAACGGGTCCGTTTCGGTCCCGGCTAGGTTAGGTTCAACGAAATTCGAGAACGGCGACGCGAATGTGGGCAATATGGAGTATCTTGGCGTCTACGCTCACACGTTTCATTTATTTAACCAGTTAACTGTGGCGACCTCTTTTCAAAGCGCGCACTTATGTAGCAGTTCCAGCTAGAGCATTCGGAGATACATAAATTCATTTGAAATTATTTATACTTTTTATTTGTTCGTTTAAATTTCGTCTTGACCTTCAAACATTCTAGACATATTGAAATTTACAAATACATTTTAGTTCTTGCTAAAATTACAATTTATATAGCTAATGGTAACTAAATTTTACGCATGACGAGTATACTCGTCATGATACAAAATACTGCCAACTCTCCGTGAAAAGTGTACTCATCAAACACAGTTGACTGGTTAAGAGATACATCTTGTAACACAACGAGGAGAAAACAAGTCAAGCTATTTACAGAATCGAATAAATAGAACGAGTTTTCATTCTGAGGAGAAATGTTACAGCAATGGAATTTGTCCTGGTGCATTCAAAATAATTCATGGTTACGATACAGTTTGCTATAAAGGATTTTTTAAATCGTTTTTATCACTTTCAAATTTCAAACTAAAGTATATCTTCTTACTTATTTATGCAATTTACCCGTTCTTTGTTAGAGACCATTTTTAGAATTGTCAATTTTCATTTCAAAACGTTCGAATCTTTATCGCGCTGAATTGTAAGAGTACAATTACGCATTGATTGGCTAGCCTTTGAAATCGTCTTCGATATTACCAACATTTACTCTAATCCGTTTTAATCGCACCGCTGGTAGCAGAGCATTCGATGTCCCCGAGGTTGTGCTTGAAATAAAATTGAACGATCTATTGTATTTTAGAAGACACGTGTGTCGGACTTTTAAGTAGAATGTGGAGTGTCTGGTGAATCGTTTCAGTAGCCATTGACCCACATGGGATAATGCTCCAATATGGCTGCCTATGGTTATAATAACGGTTAATCGAACCGAAATGGTTCTTCGTTTTAACGACACGAGGCTCTTTTACTGCTCTGCTTTTCTCAATTTCTGTGTCACCTCGCTTCGTTTTTTCTTTGGCTCTTAAATGGTCCATTGGAGCCGCAGCGGCTTCATTAAAATTTATATCGATAAGGATTTAATGATAGAAGTATTTAGAGATCTTCGTAAGCTTTTAGTATCCTACTGTTTTGCAAGCTTTAAATCAAATTAATTCAATCGTTCGTCAATTTTCAGAGAAATCTGAAATTTGGGAACGTCATAGAAGATAAACTTGATTATTGTGAATTTATAAAATGTACAACTTTGTTATTTAATATGTAACTGGACTTTTGGACCACCACACTTAAATTTATATTGATAATTCTTCAATGGCGTTAACCCTTTGCACTCCGAGTAATTTTAACTCCAATATCGAAACATGTTTCGCCCTGGAATAGTTTCTATTTAAATTTAAATAGAATTTAAGATTTATTACTATTACTAGTACGTGAAATACTTAAATTTATACCAATTTCTTACATGCAAGCATAATTATGTAGAAGTTGTTACAAATTACAGGATGGCAATTTTTAGTTTCACCTTAGAGACAACATTGAAGTGCTAAGCACAAAGATTACATAAGATCGAGGTAAATTATCGAATGAAATATAAATTGAGAAATAAAATGTACGACATTGAGTAGCCCATTGAGTAGTAAAACTTCCTTTGAAATTACAGGAAAAATTCTATCATCCATGTATGTGTAACATGGCAAACAAATTGTTAATGCAAATGATGGAATATGCAAAGAAACTTTCATGACTCCATTCTGCTCGTTTCTCAAAACTGATTTGTATTCACTGATTCGCTAAACGTGTATACTAAACTTAAAGAAATAGTCTAATTTAGACTGGTGCCTAGATCGAACCATCGTGCGATTTGAACATGAAAAATATTTCCATTATTCACGATATTACGTGATTATGAATTATATCTTGGCTTTGATTTGGTTATACGTTGAAGAAGAAGAATATGTACGGTGTAATTAGTGGTACTAAGTATTTCCGAATGGCAAATTAGGACGAGGCCATTCGCGGGTTCAAATTCGTCAACTCTCCATATTAATTAAGTTATTATAGCTTTGAAAGTCGTACGAGCAGTCCACTTAAGGGTTAATCATGGCTTCTCGAAGTTAGCGCCTTGTCTTCGACTTTAGTGCCATTCGATCCACTTTGCAGGGCGATCGTTGGATCGTTCCGGTGACGTCTGCGATCTCAAGATACGTACGCAGTGAACGAAAATAATGGAATTTCGAATGCATGAGATATCATCGCGATTATTCAACCATCGGTTCCAGGTTATTCAGTTGCTGACGCGGAAACGGCGTCATCGCACACGAACGATCGTCGAAACTAGATCATTAATGCGCGATAATTGAAAAATAAGGCGGGGTCTGTCGAGGTCCGCGACCGTACACCGCCGATTACCTTTAAATCGCATTTTTCCATTGTTTAATCGTCCGGACTGGTACAATTAGGTCGCAGATACCAGTGACCCATTAAATTTCCGATATACGAGTCGCGGCGACGTCGCAAAAAACGCTTGGTTTAATCCATTTCGGGGGAAACTGAAAACTGACCCCTTTCATCATAGAACCGCCGGCTCGCATTCTACGGAGAATAAATTCGCGTCGCTGTGAATCGGGAACAACCGAGACGCGGCAAATATTAATATTCATTACGCTTTTCTTCGATCGAATCGTTTCCAAATCGCTCGACGGTTCAACGCGCAATTAACCCTCTATAGGCCGAATTTTTGTTTTTAATCCACAAAAATTGGGGCAACGAAAAATCGGAAATTATAAACCTACATATGCAAATGAAAAAAAAATCTTTCCGTTTAAACAATTTTATTGCAATATATTCACGAATATATTAACGTGAAAATTCATTTAAAAGTCGCAGAAATAATTCCGTCACCCTTATGGGTGGGTGACGTGGCAGCCAAAGTGTTAATGAATATGTCTTACTTAAATGCAACGGCGTATGGTACTTTTTATCGTTTACACGTTTCTCCACCAACAAGTTGTAGAATCGAAAAGAATTTATGTACAACACGATTGGGTACACGACTTGACACTAAATCTACTACAGTAGGTCAAACGACGCTTTTTACTGAAGATCAAAATTGGTTCAGTTAGAAATTAAATAACGCAGATGATCATATACATAGAAACGAATCGACGTTAGGTTGTTGTAACTTATTGTTCGTTCGAATCAGGTGATATTTGTTCACAAATTCTTTGAATAAATTGTTTGAGTAATGTCTGAGGCGGTTCTGAATTTGGCAGAGATGCCTTCGGCTGGAATGTAATTTAATTTAGCTACATTTTCGCTCACCGAGTCTGTTTAATGGATATTTTCCTTATTTCTTATGTCGGGCGGGTCTCGGCGCTGTTTATCCAATTACAGGCTTGATCCTTAAACAATGATACCGGTGACGTTTAAATAATGATCGAACGTCGCGAGACCCCCGAGCGAGCAGTGGGATCAGGTGCGCTAAAGAAAACTACCCCTAGAAATGGATTGGACCGAATTCCGGAGAGCCTCGAGGTCGATTAGGGTGAAACCAAACGGGAGATACGAGAGATTTCCCAGGGAGAGGCGACCGTGGAGCATCGACGTCGATTTACGGAACGGCGTTTCTATTGCTCGGTCATTTTCTTCGATCTTTCTGGCTGTTCGCGAAAACAGCAACGTCTGACTCCGAGCATTAACATTTCCATCGAGCTTTTCTGTCGCATTCTACGGAGAATTAATTCCGACCGATTGCAAATATCGATGCAGCGAATTTAACCATTATGTACCGTGTACCATGATAATCAAAATTGTTTGTAACACTTCATTAACGCTAAACCCTTCCACCGCCGATCGTAATGACCGGTTTGATATTTATCATTTCACGATTTTTCAAATTACAAACACGATTGCTGTGCAAATGATTAACGCCAGGCTTACTTTATATTGATTCAAAGGAAATATTCAATAAATTTATTTCTTTCGGTACGTATCACTAATAGATAAATATTTGGACAAACGTATATTCTTATCATTTTTATAGTACAATGTAGAGTAGTCATTTTTAGTGCTTCGTAAATGTAACGTTAATTACATTTCTCCATCCAAGCATGAAATACAATAAAAAACGCAGAAGTGTTAAATAAATTCAGTGGTTCAGGTTTTATAATCTCGATTATCTCAGGTTTCATATAAGTAAAACCGACTTGGAGTTTTCACTCATACATAGATCATTAGGCAACAACCACAAAACTTGTTGACCTTTTGTCCTTGAAATTCAAGGTCAAGCTTCATTTTGCAACATCTTTCTTACGTCTGTTTCCATGAAACCGTGGTTGTAGAATCACGATTTGATAATCGTGAAATAAAATTATCTTACACATTCCAACAAGCTCAATACGTTGCAATCAGCAAAAATTGTCAACTCTTTCATCTTCAAAGTTAAAATTAAATATAATTTTGCTTACATGAACTTCCACCAAACCGAGAACGTAACTTTTTACAATGCACACGACGAAATAAAACAAGTGAAAATTCGCGTTAACCGTTGGCAAAGCTCGATCATCCGAACTGACCGAGACGCCAGGTTTTCCTAAAACGATTTTTGCACGACCGGAAACACAAAAAAAAAGCGAATCCCGCGGAGTTTTTAGCACGCTGCCGAATACCCGGGAGATGTATTTAAAACGCAGGAGAAGTTGCATCCGCCGGAACTTTTTCACGGTGATTCCTCCAGCCGGAACAACGAACCAGGGCAACTTTAATCGAACGATCCGCGGATCGCGGACAACAAATTGCACGCTGAAACCCCGCGCTTCCGCTCGATCTGCGGCTAAACAATCCCGAAAAGCATATTTTATCGTGCGCTCGTCAAACAAGCCAGGAACCGGCGTAAACAAATTTTTGTTTTTGCGTTTTCGCGAAATAATGAAACCGGGAAGTGACGGGCATCCGAACGGCGAATCGATGTCGTTGCCATTATTGCCGTTTTTGTTTTATACTGACTAAATCGTGAATAAGACTAGACAGCATAAACGATAATTGGCAGCGACGAAACATGTGTTTGCTGCGGAAACAGTTGTTATATATTCAGAATAATGCAAAAGTTAGAGTAATATTGCCGCGGTTCTTATTTTATCGAAGCTCGAGGATTTTATCAACCCTCAGGCGACGGACTTATCAAATTTTTCAATATATTTTTAATGCCGCATTTCGTAGACACGTCAATCTTTTCGTTGATCCTGATGTAACAACTATTCATTTCATGTAATAAAATTACATTTGATACTCTGGGTCAAAATAGACTCCGGCATCGCGGACGAAGGGTTAATCGCGAAAGTGTCGAGGATCTACAGTAGCGCACGAAAGTATTCGGACACTCTTCATACCTAAATAACTTTTTCAAAATTGAACCAAACGACTTGACTTTTCTGGAGCAACTAGCAGCATTAATTTACTAAATGATATGCAAAAAATAATTTTGAAATAATTCTAATTGGTAGAAATTACGTGGAAAAGTAGAAAAGACATTTTTTAAAACATTTTTATTTCAACTCGTAATGAAAATTTAAAATATGCGTTTTTCAGAACTGTGTTAGTTATACACATGCTGAAAATCTCACCGAAATCGATTGACGCGGGAAAAAATGGCACACGTAGAAAGATGTAAGAATTTCTGTAGTTTAAGTAGAAACTGATCATGAGTCGTGAAAAATTGCGATTTTCACCATTTTCGATGGCACGTAGCTCGTGTGTATGTCGATTAATTTTAATGAATTTTTCTGCATGCGTATAACTATCATAGATCTACCAGATGCGTCTTTAAAATTTTTTGTGTGTGGCTCAAATAATAAATATTTAAAAAGTTCCTTTTTCATTGGTCATGTAATTTACATAAGTTCCAATATTTACAAAATTTATTTTGTATATCATTTATTAAATCAATACAACTAATTGCTGAAGAAAAATCAAGACGTTTGGTTCAATCTTAAAAAAGTTATTTAGGTTTGAAGAGTGTCCGAATACTTTCGTGCGCTGCTGTATATACGGGGTTAAACTGGCTCGTTCGATCGTTTGTTCGATGATACGTTTATTTCGCAGGAATCGCGTTCGCAGATAATGAAAGATCGATAGCGATGGCTTCGCCTAAACTCCCGCGAGTCCTTGATCCTGTCGGCGCCCGGCGTCGGTCGAGAAGTACCACTATAACTGATGGACTTTTTATTTAATTACACGCCGCGTACGCATCTGTGTACCCGGTCTCGTTGGCCCGCTGCCTGAAAAGTATCGTCGCCATGGGAATTCGCCCTTGCGCTGTCGTCTAACGCGGACGTCAGACAATCGACGACAAACTGTGCTTTTTCTTTTTTTATCTCGTGGAGGTTGCGCGGCCGGGCTTGTAGGGTTGCTAGTTTGGAAAGTGAACATTTGTCTCTGAAATTAAACTCTGGAATACTTTCTCGACGACGAACCATGGGAACAGTGTTCATTCACCTTTGTGGGCTGTATACGTCGACGTCCTCGGTTCCTTTAGCAATTTTAAGAGATTGAAAAATCTACGGTGTCTTCAGGAAATTTTACAGACCTGCTCATAAATGTTCATTTCGTGCGCTCACTCAGATCCTGTTATCTGTTATCGAATTATTACTATTTCTACCGGAAGTTGTCAAGTTTGACAGACTTCTCTCGAATCCAACGCTTGCTCGAAGAAACGTATGGAGATTCATTCTTAAACGACGCAACGGTGCCGGTCACCGGTGACCACCGTGGCATTCAACGTGTTAAAGATATGATACACGTGTGTGAACTTTAACAATTTACTTTACTTTAATTTCAGAGAGATGACATCCGCGAAAGCTACTATAGTGGCACATGGTGTCTAACAGGTTAAGGACGCTATGAATCGGTGAGGAATCTGGTAGTAGCAGAAAGGGGCACGCAATTATCCATCCGATGGCGAGCGTCGTCTTCCATGCACGGAAACACTAAGCAATATTATTGCTATGTCAAAGATGTGAATTTTACAAAATCTCTGTAGCTCTATATATATTATTTTGTTTATTGGATGATTCCACTCTGCCTAGTGTGAGAACAGAGCTTTCCAAGTTGATGACGAACGATGAAAAATATATAAATGGATGAAACCTTTACTTTAATAATCAATAATACAATTGAGTGGCGCGTTGTTCAGAGAAATGGCATCCGCGAAATTGTCCCATTGTCAGCAGTATGCCAGGAAGTACTTATACTGAAAATTGTTTGAATCAAGCACATACTTAAATTATTACGCGAAGAGATCGGAACAATTTAACGACACGATGTCTTACAAAATGGCTACCGATATTCCTAACCGCGGCCTCTGATAGAAATCCGGAAATTGAAAGTATTCGCAGAAAGCGCAAAGTTTGGCGAACGTTAACGGTGACCCTGATCGGAGCATCGGATCAATCGAGTTCGCGGGTGTTTTGGAAAATGACGGAAACGCGATGCCGAACAGCTGGCCTCTGGCTTTTAAACGAAACGGAATATCTAGTCGGGGTTTTCGATCGACAATTAGCCGCGGAAAATGTTCGATCGCGGGAGCGCTTCGCAAATGAACAAATAATCCCTCTGCCGTGCGACTCCTGATCCCTGGCCATGGTGACCGCCTGAAACGATCGTTGTTATTCCGCGGAAATTCAGCGTCGACTCGAATACACCGATGGCAGCTGGCCGACCGCAGACCATCAAATTTAATTTCATAAATGGCCATCGTTGGTAACCAGCGTGGACGGGTTTCGCATTAAGCGGTTACATGCAAACAATTCTGCCCCGGAATACTTGGCTGAATTCTTTCGGCAACCAAAACACGACCGACCAGTCTTCCTGTTTTTGTTTCCGAAATCATTCCGGCATCATTGATCACCATTCAAAACGGTATCATATAAATTATAATGTCAGCTCGCGGTCCATTCAACTGCATTAACGGCGACGTACAACTGGACGTTGTTTCATTTCACTAATTTTGATATTGTAATTATTATGAAATAATCATTCTCGCTGAAACGACTACTGTAATGAGGAAATATATGTACATACACGCGCAGCGAAATATAACATTTTAATTATCTCCGTGCGGAGAAATCCCGTCAAATTTCTGCGGAACCGTTTCGATCAATCATTGATGTATTCATCGAAATGGAAATGTTCAAGATATTCGACGGGAGCGCTCTCACGCTGGTTTTCACCTGCCGAATGAAGGGAAATTGTTCTCCGCAAACTAATCGTCTGTCTTATGTACGTTTAATTAACATGTACATATAGACCGCCGCTTTAAACTGGATTTAACCTCTCGATGTACAAAGATGTCTCAAAAACCGAATGCGTTTCTTATGCCACTGTACGGATTGCGCGGACGATATTTGTTAACCTTAACGCTAGAACAGTCATTTTGACTGGTCCCTAATTTTTTCTTTTTCAATTATTGAAATTATAAAAATGTTTTCATCAAAAATTTTCTATGTACTTCTTTAACGACGTACATATCTCGTTATTATTACAAAGTAATGTATATCGTTGCTATAATATATGTATATCCTTCGTTATAATTTTAATAGAATTTAAAAAGAATTAATAACCGACTCAATATCGTTATAGGAGGGGTCAATGGACAAAAAGAAACGAATGCTAGGAAGCAAATTCCGCTTCGAATAATATTTTCGAGAGTCTTCGTCGGCGAAGGGTTAAATTTTGACCAGAAAAAAAGAGTCGCGTTTCGAACCGCAGTGATGTCCGGCGAGTTCGCCGGTTGCGAACGGGCCGATCGCAGCTGGTTCGTCTTCGGCATCGTTCGATAATTACTTACGCGCAGCAATTAGGTAATGGACAGGGAGAATGGGGAGGCACCCGGTGTACCGGCGAGGTGAGGGTGCGTGGGCGGGCGAGACGAAACTGTCTCGACCGCGATCAATCGTCGCGCGTCAAACGAATCCCGCCGGCGGTGGCAGCGCGATCGTCGACGTGTCTGGCATTTTGATTCGGCGCTTAGTCGAGGCGAGTCATATCGAGTCGCGACGCGATGCGATGCGATACGACGCGATGCGATGCGATGCGATGCGATGCCGATGGAAAGAGCCACGGCCTCGGTTTTTCCCCGCCGACGCACGCAAACCTCATAAAACGAATAAAACCGGGGCCCGTCCATGCGTGCTATCGAACGAGCTCGAATTCTTTTACGTCCCAGCGAGCCCGGGGATCCCGCCGACTAAGGCCGAACCAAGATTTCCAGCCGGATGCCGCGCCGTGGGGGAGGCGGGACCAAGCTTTTATGCTCCGCAACTTTCTGGAAGAGAATTATGTAAAGCGTTATCATTTTATTCCGACGTTGCCCGTGAAATACCGGCCGCCTACAAAAGGAACGGACCTTGAACGCGCGCGATGCCCTTGAAACGATAGCGCGCCACTTCCGGCCACCGTCTGCAGTTCCAGCTGAGCCGAATAGGCGCGCCGCCATTCACGCAGACCCATCCTATTGAGCCGATGCGAATGTAATTGCGGTTTTGCCAGTTTCACTCGCCGCGAACACAAGTCGAACGTATCCACTTCTTTTCCACGACTTTCTATAAAAATGCTCAGGTCTTTATACGCTATATGATTGCGCTTTTGTATCGTGTGATATTGTCATAAAGTCAGAAATTCATCGAGGGCCGCCGAGATTCTTTGCAGTTCAAGCAATTTTAATTCGAAAATGGAAACATTTTTCTGACGTAAAATAATTCCATTGTGCGTGGTTAATTTCCTTTCGCGAATATAAAGTTTATTACTATTACTATTGTCCTTGTATGCAAACAGAGCGATGGAAAAACTGTTTTAAATAATAGTAAGGGGATTTTTAGTGTCGCCTCAGAGGTCCCATTGGTGCGCTAAGGGTTAATGCTTTGCACTCCGAGCATCCTTTCTCATCAGAAATTTTTGGATATACTTCTTTAACATTAAACCTACCCCAGCAGGTTAAATGACCCTTTTCAGATTTTTGAGTTAACAACTATGAAAGTTATAAAATGGTTTTCATAGAAATGGATTCAATAGACCTCCTTCTTCAATTATACTTTGTAATGAGAATCGCAAATAATTCAAATAAATTAAATTCTGGCATTTTTACAAGACAAAATACACCAGTCAATTTTAATCCTTAACGGTCCGGAAGTATTTCAAGTTTACTTCCCACCAGGTCCAGCTATTTTTCGTACGAAGAGAAGGTGTAAAACATTTTTAAATCAAGTATAGAAAAAGAAATATTTTTATTTTGCTGAAAATTTATTAATATATATAGAGGGTAATAATAATAACAATATGATTTAAATTTTATATTCTTTTAGAGTAAGTAAAAGTGCAATGCCGCTTATATGGCGGCATTGGTCCGTTAAGGGTTAATGCTCGGTAGGTTTAGCGTTGATAACGTACACTTTACAATAATTACAGTAACTACAATAATTACAGTCTCGTTATTATTACAAAGCAATGTATATCGTTGGATTTATTGTTCGGTAGGTCTAGCGTTGATGTCGTTTGATTTAAAATTACAGTCCGCTTTCGTTTCGTTCAGTCGATTGATCTCGATGGCGTTAAAATGATTTAAAGTAGCACGATTAGGGATTGGAATATTTAATCCAGCAAGCAGTTAGGGATCCGAGGGCCCCGTTAAATATTGTCGCAACAGTGTTCCATCTGTCTACGCGCAAATCCGTTCTGTCGCGTTGTCGGTTTGTCTTCAAAGCATGGGAAAACTACGTCGCCGGGAATCCGGCTCCGCTCTGCTCGCCGGGGTAACAGGAAACACAGGTACTCTACAAGACCAAAGCCTCGGTCACGGATATTGACATTTCATTAAACGAGATTCCTAAGGAGCGTGTGTATGTACGTTCAATTTCCGGCTGCTTGCGAAGCGAAACTGGAACTTGTCAAAATGTATGTTGTATAGTTTGGTAACGCTGCGGCGCGGCCCGGCTTTGTCTACGGCGTTTGTTGAATTTATCGTGCATCTTGCACGCGAACGTCGATGTAATTTTGATGAGGAAACGTGATTCTCAATTTCTTGCTGGCTGCCTCGAGTCACCCGCTACTCCCGGACTCTATTATTCTATTTGATCAAGCGAAAATCTGCGATGCTACGCTCCAACTTCCGTTTCGCAGCCAAAACGCGGCTGATACACGGAGAAGAAAGATTCCACTGAGCCTGACATATAAATTTATCGTAATCGAAGCTGCGGATTAAGAATAATACAATGTTAATTGTGGCCGTCAACGAAAATTGTAATTTTAGCATGTTCATCGCAGTTGACTCACTTTCAATTTCTAGATGCCGTTAAACCAGGTCTTTCATCATTTGCCTTTGAAATGTATTTCACTAAATTGCATCGAAGAAAATGCAATTGTTTAAAATTTAATATTACAATAGTAAAACACCGATGTATAGGAAGCTTTGAATGTTTAGAAGAAATGTAAACGAGGATGCGATTTATTGATATACTGGACGGTTACACGAATAATTATTGACAAAATCGGACTATCTGACAATTATTTTAGTTACAAAAAAATTGTAAATTACACAGGACTAAAAAAATCCAGCTTGCTATAAATGTGTGGGCGGTTTCAGGGATGAGGGGAGCAGACCCTGGCGTTTTGTCAAGTCGATGGCATTGATAGTCTCGTTGAGGCAGGTCGGCGAAGAATGCCCAATTTTCGAAGGGGTATCCCCAAAGGGGGTCAAAGAATGGCCAAAATATCTTTAGGTCACCGATTGCTTTATAAATCTTAGTACACGTATCTGGATGCGTAGGAACAGTATGTATCAATTTTCACGTCGATAGGTATCGTATTGCGATCGTGACGCGACTTTGAAATTCCGCGGCGTCAAAATCGCAAAAATGGCAAAAAATTTTCTGGAGTCTCTTGAAACACTTCTTGCTACAATTTGTTCGTACATATCGGATATTGTTATAACAAGGGAATAATCATTTTTCTCTTTCAGAGTTACACAGTTTTAATATGCTAACTTTTACCACTCGAATGGTTTCTCGAAAACGCCACTAATAATTTCCATATTTCAATACGGTTTGTGTTGCCGTATTTGGATCTACGTTATTGCTAAAAATTTACTGGTTGTAAATACGAATATGGATAGAAAGAAATATATCAAATACAGTAGAAATATCGTAGGTCAGGTAATGCGAGCGTAAGGAATTTACCATTCTTAACACTAGATATACCGGACCAGTCAAAATGACTGGTCCCTGATTTTTTCGTTTATAATTACTGAAGTTATAAAAACCAGAAAGTTTCGAATGAATTTCTTCATTGAAGCAGAAGTTACGATAAAAATTGTAGGAGATCCGAATGGATGCAATTTTGTCATTATGACAAAGCAATATACACCGGTCGGATTTATTACTTGGTAGTTCTAGTGTTAATGTAATGCTGTGAACTTCTGCAAATAATTACATGCAATTCCTTAGCTCCGTGACGCAGTATTTCACCTGTCCAATTGTATCGTTCGACAAATGCGTGTAATGCGGGAACAGTCATTTTTATCGAGACGTTCCGCCAGCGACGCGTTCAACAGCTTCAATTTCAGTCCGCACGAAAGCGTCGTAAATCTGGAAATTACGTTATCGACGATTCCGATGGTGGAAACCAGTGAAGCTGATGCGTTCTCCTCGCTGCATTTCGACAAGATCGAGGCCGTTATGAGTTCGGGAAACGGGCACCGCATTAAAAGATGGGGGCCCCAGTGGCTGCTTGCCATATTTATGGTCCGCGATCCATACGTCTGTCTGGGCGAGAGAGCGCAGACTTGCTGGATACCTCCGAGCAAGATGTTCATGCTGAAAAATCTAGTGAATAAGTAGATGCTAAGCAGTTTCTCGAACTAACTTTAAATGGGAAGCGCTACGTGAAATATTTGTGTAGTACAAGGGAAATTTATGTTCGCGGAGGGGCTGGGGATCTTTAAAAAGTTTTATCAAAAGTGTTTTACATTGCTTAAACGTTCATCGGCCTTTCTGATGGCTCTGTTTCCCACGGCTCAGGCGTTCAAGACAAATTTCACTTTGAAACTGCATCGGCTGGTCGACCGGAACTTTGATTATTTCGCTCTTCGAACGAAAATTGGCTGCCGTTCCAATTATACTATTTATACAAACGATTTATTCATAAATTCTTCAGACGACCATATTAATCCTCGGACAGCGAACCACACAATTTTTGACAGTAAACTAAACGTTTTTGACGAGAACGAACAAGAATAACCAAAGAGGAAGGTTATGTAACAGAAAGAGAAAGAGAAGGGGGAAAAGGCGGATAAACTCAGACATTAGAAATAAAAAATAAGAATGAGTGTGACGAGTGCATCGATGGAAAAAGTAAAAGGCCAAGAGGGAATTATACTGATTAGCTTTACGTAAGCCAAGTCCCATTTCTTAGCCCTGAAGCTGAGATAAATAAACAAAAATAACAATTAATCTTTCTGATGCGCGAAAAAGCTAAAGTCGTTTGAACCATTTATAAAGATAATTGTTTTGTGATGAAAAGTGTACGTAAAGTTTTTCGATAGGCTGTGCTCGCCTAAAGAAAAACACAGAAGCTAGTAAGAGGAGCGTCAAACGTTGACATCTCCGAAGTGAAAGCACGCGATACTTTCTCCTCGTAACTATAGAATTTCCGAGCAAATTTGTGCAAATTATCGGTTCGGGGAGAAGGTAACGCATTATTTCCGAGGTGGCCGAGCAAGACAATTTTCGCGTTCGATAGGAAATAAGTAGGCATCCTCGAGTACTTATCAGGATTCATTTAAGTCGAGCGATGCCTGCTGGTAACGTGAATACGGAGAACCAGTTATAAGCAGCTTTAGTTGCTTCGGATGGCTCCGAAGAGTGGAAAACTTGTTTTGACACGAGAGAGAAAAGGAAAATGGGTATGGGGGTGACGAATAACAATAATGGGGGTGTTCGAAAGAAAAGAGGAACGCGTAAGAGTTGTCGATGGTAAGTTGTGTTGCGAAAAACCCTGGAGGATTTGAAACGCCGTGGCGCCGCCCCCGTTCCACCCCGATATCAGATCTGTACGTGTATTTGTACAGTATTAAAGCTTGAAACTCGGCAGCGCCCGGGAGTTTTAAGCCCCGAAAGTTCCTGTCCTCCTTTCAGTATTTATGCTACGCGTATTTCAAGAGCTTTTGTCCGCAGGCCCCGGCAAAGCTCATTGGGTTAGTCAAACACATTTATCACTCGCCGGACTTCTGTGCGCCGCACAACCTACGGTTCGACGTGTATACATTTATTTTACAGACGTACATGCTCGCGGGGACGGATCCACCATTGTCCGTCCACCCACACCCCCGAAACGCTGCGAGAACGGACTCTATGAAATTATCTACGCGACCCCTCAACGACGTCCGCGGAACCCTTTTCGATCCCAGGATTCTAGGACCGTTTACGCGGTACCAAATTGTAATTGCTTGTTAACCTTGCTCCTTGCGATCTGGACCACCTCCTTGCATTCGATTCTGCGCCAGATTCAACTTTAGCCAAATAACTCGCAGCATCCTCCCCGTAATCGCCGTATCTTCGGATCTGCCGAGCGACAGTTATGGTAGAGGTACATTATCTTTTGTGGGGCGTTGAACGTAGGGAAGAGAGATTGAAAAAGAAAGAAGAACTTCTTTCAAACTGTCATCCCCTAGTACGCAAATAATTGTAATCGTAATTCTATCGTGCTTGGTGTCATTTTAATTAGGGAAATAAAACGACCACGACGGTGTAGGTTTCATAGAAAATAATCGAACGTTAGAAAAGTCTCGAGAGTTTGCTTCGCACGCATTAGTGTGAGTCTCACCGATATTCGACCCTTCGCTGGCTGGGTCGTCGAGCGTGTTTACCAGCTGACTGGTTTCAAGGGGGATCCTCGCGGTGGGAACGATAAAATTTTTACAAATAAGGCAGAGATCTTTTCGACAGTTACGGAGAGAATACCGTGCAATGAATCTCCGTTTATCCAAATCGTTCAAACGAGAAAATGTCGTCGAATAAAATATAAATTTTTATATGAACGAGGATGAAAACTCATTCGGATAAACAAAATCATATTCGAAACTTTATCCTGTGAAAGGGTCAAATCTTTTACGATGAAAAAGAAAACGAATTTATTAATATCCAACCTGTTTGTTGAACTTTCCGTTCGAAGTAGAACGGAATAGCGATGCAGAAGCTTTGATCTGTGAATCTACGACGAAAAAGAAACCGAGAAATTTGTCACGAATTTCAATAACGAAAGAGCAAAGATCGCGCGTTCGAAAGCATAGGGATACCGCGATAACAATTTCGAGTCGAGTGTCCTTCGCTTGTTTTGAAATTAGCGGATGTTACCGCGCAGATTGCATGCGCTGTTTATGTAACGGGGGGTCGTAAAGTCGGCGTTACGACTTACACCGTGCGTGTACACGTGTAAACGCGTGCATTTATTGTCCTGTTGGGCGTTGTTGCGGACTACGCAACAAGACATCGGTTTATGGCAGTCGAGGGATGCTTTCTCCGGCTGTTCGGCTACAGTTCTGCCTTCTCGGCGAAGACGAAAAGGATAGAGGCTGCAAAAGGAGATTACGTTCGCGCGTGCACGATAGAGAACGAGCATCGATCGATCGCTGATGGCGATCGAGCGAAAACACATCAAACGATGGTCGTCGCGATCATTATTTTTCCCGGCAACGAGATTCGAGCACGCCACCCTTCTCGAGGCCACTCGAGATTTTTTAATGAACTCGTTCGAGAAACGATTTATACACGATGCTTCGGGTGTCGCGGGCCGGCTTATCCCGGCAATGCTTCGAATCTTCTCTAATTGACCGTCCGACGGTTTAATAACGACGGGGATCTTATTATAACGGGGATGATTTTCGACAAAAGTTCCGGTTCTGGTGAATTCTCCCGGAGCGATTGCAGATCGGAAATCTTTTCTACAGTTTATTTATACCCGGCAACCTTCACAGTTTCAACCCCTCGACGCATTCAAAGAGCACTCGTCCGGGACTCCTCCCCTTGTTAGCGAAAGAGTTCCGACGCTCTTCATGATCGTTGCCGAGATTCACGGTCCCTTCGGCGATTCCTTCCTGTTCTCGTTACAGAGACAAATTAATCCTAGGACGGTAGTTAAAATAAGTCGACCGGAAGCAGAGGAAAAGAACGATCCCCGCGTTTCTATCAATTAACCGGCCCCATTCAGTTCGAGGCCGTTGGGATCGAGGACGTCGTACGCTGGGTCCAATTTCTTCGGGAAATCAAATTTCTACGGGCCCTATCAAGCTTGTATAATTGTTCTTAAAAAGAAAGCACCGTGTTGATAACATCGGAGCTGAAAATTCCTCGTCTTGTTATAAAATATACGAGTACCGTAAATCGATTTCTAGGTTAGAAAGGAAATTGTATAAAGATGAGGATAGAATCCTCGGGTAAGCGATCGAATTATTTGTACCATAATTGTACTTTAACACTTTGACTGCCACGTCACTCATATATGGATAACAGAATTATTTGTCCATGTTTAAAAATATATTTGTTCGCTAACATATTCGTTGCACTCAATTTAGTTCATATCGAAAGACTATAAGAAGGTTGAAGGACAACTATGTGTTAGACACTTTAAGTTTTCAATTGTTGCTGCATCAAATGAATTACGTTGATTTTGTGGAATTTTTTAGGCTGCTGGTTGGACAGTCAAAGTGTTAAGGAGATTCTCAAGCTGCATTTTAAAATAAAACTTCGATGATATCTCCGCTAGTTTTGAGAAACCTGAAAAATGTGTAGGGTATTGTATCATTTCAGAGATAAGGACTTCGAACGCGAGTAACGCGAGAAAATAATTAACCTGCCCGAAACTGGTTTTGGCGAATATGAAAAATTCGCATAGTTTCCTTTGAAATGATTGAATCGTGTAGTTGTACGCGGGGAAAGGGTGGTTATTTTGGAGCGCGAGGAAAACAAGGAAATAATTAACCTGTCCAGAAATTGGTTTTGAGAAACTTGAAAAATCCATTAAGTCTTCCATGTATTGGTTGAACAGTGTAGTTACGTACGGAGAAGGGTGGCTATTTTGGACGGCCGAGGAACACAAGTAAATAATTAACCTGTCCAAAAATATGTTTCGGCGAATACGAAAAATCCATGAAGTTTCCATTGAAACGATTGAATTGCGTGGTATTGCATGGGGAAGGGTGACTCTTTTGGACCACCAAGGAATACAAGTAAATAATTAACCTGTCCAAATATATGTTTTGGTGAATACGAAAAAACCACAAAGTTTTCCTTGAAACGATTGAATTACGTGGTCTTGCATTCGGAAGGCTGGTGATTTTGAAACGCGCAGAACAAAAATAAATAAATAACCTGTCCAAATTTATGTTTCGACGAATACGAAGAATCCATGAAGTTTTCTTTGAAACGATTGAATTGCGTGGTCTTGCACGGGGAAGGGTGGCTATTTTGAACGGCCGAGGAACACAAGTAAATAATTAACCTGTCCAGAAATTGAGAAACACGAAAAATGCATAGGGTGTTCTAGAAGTTTATCGCGAATAGTTCGGAGAGCGCGTGAACGCAGGAAAATAATTAATCAGCCCCGAAACCATAATCGTTCAAGAAAATAAAGAGCTGCTAGGGTTTCGGCCGGACGGTGGCGACTCTCGCGTTGATTGGCTAATTAAAGTTGAGCTCGTCGGAATGGGAAACACCGGCGGACGCAACTCCCGCAGTTTTCCTCCCTTTCTCGGTCTTCTGCTCGGCGGAGATTTCATTCAGCGGCTTCCTTTTCGAAACCAGACACCCCGCGGCGTTCTGTTTCGTGTTTCCTGTATTGGTCGGGGCCCGAGAGGCGTATGTCGGGGATACGTAACAATGAAAACGTGAAACGTTTCGACGACGCGCGCGTCGGATTGTCCGCGTACACCGGAAATGTAGAACCAGGCCCTCGAATCGGCCGAGGGGACGCGTTTATCTCGCCACGTGGCGCGCGGACTCTTCGGCTGCAGCGAACGATAAAAATTACACGTGTCGCTTGTTTTTCTATAAACTTTGCCCCTTGACGCGTGTCCCGACCGTTGACAGGTATCCCCTCACCTCTACAAACCCTGCCAACGACTCTGACAGCGAGCGCGACGAGCTCTGCGGTATTTCGATACAAGATAAAACGTCCTCCGACCATTGCGGAAATCATCGAAACAGTTTTCACAGGTAGTCGAGTTGATGTTCCGAAGCACGGTGTATTACAATTTTCATTTGTACCGTTTCGTTTGTAAAGCAGTTACGTGGTTTCGATTTGGCCCGCTTGGGAATTGCAGCTGTCATAATTATTATTGTATTGCGATCCAGTCGCTACCACATCCTAGAGAATTCCGTCCCTCGTATGAGAAGTATTTTTAGAATTTTTACCTGCTTGCAATAGGTCCTTTGACGCATCTGGCAGCCAAACTCGACCGAGCCGATACCGCCCCTATCTCAGGTACACGCCCATACCCGACAAAGGGACTTTTCGCTGGACGTTCTCGCGTGCAACGCGTTTTCCGCCGGCGACCTTTCTTCTCGCTTCCACAGGACACTCTGTTCCGTTCCGAAAAGAAATAAATGGCCTTTCGAAAGCGTCGGAGGGTCTCGTTTGCTTTACCGACACCTTCGGGTCAACACGAGTTGTTATCGCGACCTTTCTTTTTCGCGACGAACGCTTCCGCGACTCGGAGTCTCATTTTGTTTAGCAAAGCACCTCGCCGCGAATAAACTCGTCGTCGCGTAAATACAGCTTCGACAGGGTTGTTCGGTGTATTATCTTACTGCAGTTCGGCGAGTGAGATTCGTGCGAACGCACGTTTAAGAATTCAGTTTTGCCAGCGAGAATGCTTACAAATTGAAGCGGGGGTGAGAATGTTGAACGTCGAGGATTACGAATATATTTAAACACGGTTTGCAAAACGAATGGGGAAAAATCGGGGGAACGTGGTTGGATTAGAAGAAAGCGGAAAACGTCGGACCGACTTCCTTCTAATTTTTCATATCTCCCAATTGATTCGAAAGGCATCCGCCACGGTGGATGCGGACTCGAAATGCAAAATTTCCGCGCGTCCCGATTGCGATCCAATTCAGGCTGAAGCCCGCCTCTCGTTCAAATTAAAAGCCCCATTCGGGAAAATTGCGATATCGGTTATCAATTCGAAATGTTTGACGGATTTCATCGGGTCCAACCAATTCCGGCGTTCACTTTATCGAATACTTCCATCCGTCTGGCGCGAGGGGTGCGAGCACGGAGGTGGAGGCGCGGGAACCGGAACCGGGTAATATACCGCTATCATCGGTCTCGGAGCCGAGAAAACAAATGCCGCGGAGGCACAGCCAAGGAACAGACAACCGGTGTAGCCCCGAAGACGCGAGGGGGGAGAGAGGCAGGGACGGGGGAGAGGAGTGAAGACTGGGAAAATTTATTTGGACCATCCAATTGTATTTTCCTAAGTGGAGGCTCGTGCACCGTCGATAGCTCATCCAGACGAGGATCCTCTTATCTCGGTTAACCGAGTGATGGATGTCGATCTCCTTCCAATTCCTACAGTATATACCGGCCCTTTACTTTCCTCCTGGTGGAACGGGTGAAACGCGGACTCGGTGGAATAGCGCGGGCCCGAGAACAGCGCACAAATAAATCTACCGTGGTCGATCCCATGAAGTCCTTCCCCAACAAGACTCCTCTCGGCCCCGGTTCGACATCCGCGGGGAAAAAGCCGGGCCGGAATACATGCAAACGGTGAAAGCGAATGGAAAAGTATCCTTCTGGACTTCTAGCGGGCCACTCGCGATAAAAGGTTTCCTTCTATTGTACTTTTGTGTAATTCCGGCCCGTGTATCCGCGGCTTCTACTTCGACCGGTTTTCTATCCGCCTTTGCTATCTTCGCTCGAAAGAAGATTTACATCGCGAACGTTCTTATTTAAATAGGGGCCCCTCCCCTCCCCCCGCCCCCACGGGGAGAAAAAGGGGGCAGCCCGCGCCAGGAAAAGAGTCAGGCTACTAGCCGTGCACGCCTGGTTCCCGCCGTGTTTTGTTTAAATTATTCAACGATATTATGCAACCCGTCGATCGGGTTTGTTAAGGGCAACGCGAGCCGGCCAACTTTCGGACGTTAATGAATTGTCATTAAGTATCCGGTTACCTCGTTTTTATCCCGCAACCCTTATCCCCCCTACGCCAATTTGAATACGCTTTGCAATCTTCCGGTTTCTTTACGTTTTATCGCGAACGCTGTTCCGATGCAAATGTGCCTTTATGAATTTTTATTATTTCAAGCAAATAATCCGCCGGCCGGTCTTCAACGAGTGGAATGTCGTTGCCTTGTATCGCGTTAAATGATCCACGGCAATTGCAGCTGATTTCTGCAGACCGGAAACGCTGTCTCCGATAGGGAACGATTCGTTTCAATTAGAATCGCGATTATAACTGTAACAATAATATGGTTTATTTCTAGCTGGGAGTTTTTGAACTATTTCTGCACGCAGTGACAACGCCGGTTAAGGTAGTTAGGTAAGGTAAGTTAAGGTAACTTGACATTGCAAAAATAGGTAAATAATAGGTCACGCGAAAGCCAAGGAGCAACGGGGTTGCAGACCATTGCGGATTTGTCTTGATAATAATAGAAATATATATCACTATTCTCTAAATTAAAAAGAAATTATTTCCGCCACACATGCGTTCCTTTGAACCAATCGTTTCTAACAATTTGTTCCTTTGCTCCTCCAAAAACAGTTTCTGTAAGCGCTATATATCGCAATCAATGAATTAGTATAACAGAAGATCAGCTACAAGTTTAGTGCATTAGTTATTCCGACGATTCTGATTCAAACAATTAAAGCTTCATTGCACCCACGACCCCCTAAACCAGAAAACATTCCTCCCCGGTTTACTATCATCTCGGTATCGTAGAATCTCGGAAGTCAGCCTTGCGGAAGGAAGTTGTGAAATTCCACGATATCCGGCTTCATCGTCGCGACGCTTCGTTCGTTGTTTATCGGATTACGGTGAACGATCATGAATAGTCCGACCATCGAAAGATTTCAATATCCTAGCGGTCTTTAAATTATTTTTTGTTTTCCCCGCGAACCGTTCGACCACCCCCATCGAGGCCAGCCCCGTTCGTGGAGCAGCAGAGATTGGAGTCTCGATACGCGATTAGCAAACCCTTGCGCAAGGGTTCTCGGTCTCCAGAACAACCGATCAATCGAGTCTCGGGAGACCGCCGCCCCTTATTACGATCCGATTCACCGGCGAGGCGTATTCTTCTCGGTCGTATTGCCGGTGACATTGTCGAGGGTTCGAGCAGAGGAGTCAAAATTTCCCCGTCGCGATTCGACGCTTTGCTTTTTTTTCATTCGCGTTTATCGCTCCCGAGGATTCCGGCCTGCGGGGGTTGGCGCCCCCAACGTTGTTCGGGCCTCTAGGATAGAGACTGATCAACCGGATCTCGCGGGAATATCGGCTGGGCTCGTAGTCACAAAGGGGATACCGACGCATCTGTTTCCTCCGGGTCCCAGGGTGGAACTTGCTCTGAAACTCGGCGTGTTTCCTCGTTCGTTCCCGACTTCCATATTTCGGCTGCATTCGCGGACCCCCCGGGATGTCTGTTTTCCTTCTGCTTGCCCAGAGTCGGCGAGATGAACTACATTTACTGGCGGTCTACTTCTTTCGGTGCCATAGCAATTATGATACCGTGTATTCGGCGTCGTGACAGGGCTCAGCAACGATAGTGAGTCTAACGTACGTATCACCGCATTTATAAGGTGATGTGAGAAAAGAAAGGGGCAGTAATCGGTTGACCGGTCCACGAGTTTTAACTGAACTTGTGGACTTTAATGTTAACCCCTTTGCCTATGATTTATTTTACAATAACAGTTACTAGATTTTCTTGAACCTCCGTAGAACGACAAAAAGAAAAGACAAATTTGTAACTACTGAGTGCCTAGATATTCTCCAATAACCATACAGGATCAACAATTAAATAAAATGTTATTTCCATTTAACGAAAATTAAGGAAATACATAAGGTGGAGTGGGGTAAGTGCATAAACAGACTCTTATTAATATAATATGATACTAATATGTAGTAATCTACTCTTCTTTTTATATTGATCTTATTTTACTAATCCCTTTGTATTTATTTATTTATATTATTTATTTGCTTTACTCCAAAACGAAACAACATATTTGAATGCGGTAAAAAGCAATTTGTAGCAGACATATCAATAGTTATGCTCTTGCCTCGTAGCATACAATATAAGGCATCAATTAGATTTTAACTGTCGATTGTGCACTTGCCCCATTTTCTGGGAAAGTGTACAGTTGTTGCAATTTTTTACAATTTTCTTAAAAAATTAAAATATACAAGTGGAATTGGCATTATTGCCAATGTTAATTAAAGAGTATTAACTCAGGTATTCGTTGAGATCAATAAATGTTAAATTATTATAAAACAAATTCAAGATATTTGAGTTGAAAGTCATACTTACTAAAAACTGGGGTGCACTTACCCCACTCTACCTTATTTAGAAGATTCAGTTCAAAATCTTGATCACGAGTCTGACACGCTGTTATAGTTCAAGGGGTTAATATACACTCCTGACTAGACCTTTACACTATATTACAATGTTGCCTTTAACTTATAAATGAACGCGTAAAGTATAGTAAACCAGCGTCGTAACGTGGCGTAGAATTCAAACGGTGTGTGTCGCGTAAAGGTAAAAACAGCAACGCGAGCGTCGCAATGCCCAAATACTTATACTAATGTTCATTGATGGGACGTAAACATCCACCACCAATGAGCATGTACAACGACCTATGTAAATCATGATTGGTTTCTTAACCCTCTATGGGCCGAATTTTTATTTTTATATTTTTGACATTTTTGGATGTACTTCTTTAATGACGTATACCTTACAATAAGTATTGTATGAAGTTTTAAAAGATGCAATATTGTTATGATTGCAAAGCATTATTCGGTATTTCTAGTGTTAACAAACGAATTAACCGGTCAGATGCGATTTTGTGAATTTAATTCTGTAATTCCATGTACAGTAGAACCTCGTTCATTGCAACCTCGTTTATAGCACACAACCAACCCCACCGCGAGTTATTAGAAGTTCTGAAACTCGTTGGGTGGGGATTGCCATGGCCACGTGCAGGTCAAGGAGTGGGGAAACAAATTACGCGATTGGTTACCAGTTCCGTTGATCAATCTCCATTTCGCACGCATTCTCGGCCCCGTTTCGTGCAACGAACGAGGACCTACCGTGGTTTTCGAGAGATTGAGGATAGCTCATGTGCGGTATCGTTTTGTCCGCGAGCGTCGAGAGCAGAGTCGTGTTAGTCCTTCGGATTGACCGTCTCGGAAAAGCAACGAGTTCATTTCGCCGCGGAATCATGTTGCTATTGGAAGAGATTCTCGCCGAAAGAGACCATCGATGGCCCGATGTCATGCTCGATCGTTTTACGACCATTCGGCCGTTCGACACTCTCGCGAACCGCTTCTACGCTTTCCAGCTGCTCGCTGGAATTTCAAAACGCTCCACTTCCATCTCGTTCCTTTGCTAGCAACTTTTACTGGTATCGAACGAGCTGCTTGGCGCGGGTTGTGGGTGCTTCAGTTGACCAAGGAACTCTGCACGCCAAAATATCAGGTTCGATAGAAAAGTTACGTTCACTCGATTGAAACTTTTTCTGGATTAAAAATATTTCGATGAGACTCGGTAGAAACAATGTTCAACATTTTTTATTCAATCCTCGGACAAGTGGTAATTTTTATTATATACGAATGACGATGCTTAGAACAATCTACGACTCTAATTATGTAATTATGTACATTTTAATTAAAATGTTTTTCGAGACTTTTCTCGTAGACGCGTTGATCAATTCGATGTCCACAGTGGCAGAGTTATTTGTTTAGTTAAATCACCAGGTATTAAGTACTTAACTGGCGATTTTGATACTGCAAAGTCAAAGTAGATGGATGCTCCATCGTCGAAGATAGACTGCGCATTGTAACGCTAGTTTACGCAATTTAATATTTTTTATTTACAATTATAAAGATTAAAAAGATGCACTCAAGAAAAACGAGTCAATAAATTTATTTCTTCTGGCACGTATAAAAGGAATGTCTAAAAATGCAGATACATACATTTTTGTTATTTTTATTTTTAAGTAACGTAAGGAGGTCGCTTTTACTGAATGGAAACTTGGACCGAATGGAAAATGGAAGTTTAAAAAACTATTTTTACATTGTAATTTGTAACGAAGCGATTAGATAACGTTACCGAGGATGCCTCGTAGATTCCCGATAAAAATTGCTGTCAGTGTTGAAAGATCCGTTAAAAAGTTTTCACTCGTGGATTGTAGACCATAAAAAATCCTGAAACAATTGTCGTTCTGTAAAGTGTTAAAAACGGAAGCGAAACGGTTAGCAGGTTCATTGTTCAAACCAAAAGTTTTTCCGACGTTCGAAAGGGTTGTCAAGTCGCTGCAGCAAGTCTTTCGCCGAAGTTTTGCAGTAGGCGATCAGGTGTTGATCATTGGCTGTCTATCTCGTCGAAAGAAGTGCCATTAAGTGCTGTCTAAAGGATTGCCAGTACCCTTGTCCTGTTACGTGTTTCGACGGCTCGTTCCTGGGGGACGCAGCGACGAGAGGCGGAGAGAACGAAAAAAGAAAAACCGAGGGAAAATGAAAAGCGTGGGAGTATCAAGGCGAAACAGTGAACGACGGAAAAGCATCGTCATCTAGAATAAGCGGAACGCCGCGGCGTGCTGTTAAATTCAGGGAATGAGGAACTTGCGGCTGTCTGGTTTCAATTAATCAACTGCTGCCGGGACTTAATATCGATTCCGGGTTAGGCGTCTTTCCAGTTATATTTGCGGGCTCTGTATGCGCGGGTTTCTCGATGGGAAGCTTGACAATACCGAAACTAATTGGCGATGCTTTCGTTCGGTTCGCTTAACCGATTTACCTTTTTCCCCGTCGTGAACGGCGCTCGTGAATGCAGGGTTTATTCATAATTCTCTTGCAGCGCGATGAATAATAAATTTATTCTGTATTATTTCATTCGAACGCTAATAGTATTATAATCTTATCTCTTGATATTATTTGCAACGCGTGCGCAACAAATACGATTCCCGAGGCATCTTTAACAGCGAAATCCAATCGAGTTTCGGCCTTTTATTCTGGGAAATCGATTGCTCGGAAAATTATATTTCCATAATGCGACAAACTCGTTTCCTCCGACTTCGTGATCAACTTACATTACTAATCGTCGAGGAAAAGAACGAAAAGTAAAAATCGAATCAGGATCAATTCGAATGCTTTTCATTGGATATAAATGAATGTTTAAAATATTATAGCGCCGCGGAAATAGTAATTGTGGTGTATTGTAATTTATTGAAGTCTTTGATTGAAGTTCTTCGCGTATCGTTGATGACTCGGTTAATCTACATAAAAGTTTATGTATAAGAGAATCACTCTTTCTAGACATAAAGTGGTTCTACGTTGTTCCTAAGATTTTTTCTTACTTTACAATCAAAAGATTTTATCGATGCCCAACCTGTTCGAATTGAAGTAATTTTCTTCGACAGTTAGGCTTCCTACTGAACGAACTGAACCACGAGCATTCAAAGAACTTTATTAAATGAATATATAACATTTCATAAATTTTCTTTACCTCTTATTGTACAGAGAAAATCGATTCGAAAAATGATTGCAAAGCTGCAAATAAGACGGAGCGAAATCTGCGCAAGGGACAATCTGCGTTTAAGAGTTATTCGGAATCGTGTCGCGGAAAAGAGTATTTGATTCATCGTTTGAAGGTGTCCCGAGGTCACGTCCGTTCTTCCGGTGCTTCCAAATTTAGACGTCGACGAGGAAGAAGTGAACGAAGGCTCGGCGAGAAAAATGGAAAGAAAATATCGCGATGAAGGGTGCGCGGCCCTCGATCGATTACACCCCGTCGTTTACCTACGCCCTTCGTCCCTGTCGCGCGCCTTTCCCCTTCCTCTGGCGCATTAATGAAAGTACCTTCGGTTATTCTACTCATCTCCTCGGCCGACCCCATGAAACACTATAGATACCAACACGTAAACAGAATCGGGACGCGCACAGGTGTGCGCGGATCCTTGTGCAAACGTTGGCGTGCGCACACGCGCCACGAGTGCGTGTGTATGGGTATACACCTCCCAGCGAATCGATGAAGTTGCTGCGCGTGCGTGCCCACCACTATATCGTTTTCCACAACGATATCGTTTCCCATCGGCTTTAATGCAGACGCGTTTCTACGAGGGGGATAAATTCGCGGGCAACCCTCCTCCAGTCTCGATCGGACCGCGAGCGATCCAACCCTTGCCGCGATCTAACGTCCTGCGACCTAACTCTGCCGAAATGTAAGCATCCCAAAATCTAGGCTTCTCCGATCTTAGGATCTTGAGATCCAGGCGTCCCAGAATCGAAGCGTCTCGAAATCTAGACGCCTCGATATTTAAGCGCCCTGAATTCTAAGCGCTCCGAAATTTAAGCGCCCCGAAATCTTGGAGCTCAAAACCTAAGCGCCTCAAACTCTAAATATCTCGAAATCTCAGCGCCCCGAAATCTAAGCGTCTTGAAATTTAACCGCCCCGATATTTAAAAGCCCCAAATTCTAGGCATCTCAAAATTTAGATAGCCCGAAATCTAGGCGCCCCGAAATCTAGACGCCTTGAAGGATCCGTCTCCAAGATCTAGATGCTCCGAAATCTATACATTCACCTATCCAGTCTGTTTCTCCTTAACACGTTAAGCGCTGGACTTTCCGTTCAGGCCTCGTCGGTCCCTACGGACCGGCGACAGATTTTTCGTTCTGCTATCGCGGCGCGCGTTACGTTACCCAACTGTTTATACTCTGATTCGTCTATCGGCGAGCGGCCCGGCAAGGCCCGCCTGGCGGCTAACCGTGGCTTGAACAAAACGGCACAGAAATTCGGCGTGGCTCTTAACGTGTTCAATAGGAAGGTTTGGGGAAGATTTTAGCGTTTGAACCATGTCCATAGCTCTAATAGTTTGGTCGGGGCACGACTTCAAAGATTTGCCAAATATTGCCACAAAATCGCTAAATATTGAAGGTAACCCCCTTCTTAAAATCGCGAAAAATCTTTAGGTCTCCGATTCTTTTGTAATTTTGAGAACACGTTTCTAGACGCTCGGTCAGAGTGTATGTCAATTTTTAGGTCGATCGGAATCGAATTAGAGCCGTGGCACGACTTTGAATTTTCGGGGCGTTCAATGGCGAAAATGGGAGAAATGGGGTTGAAAAAAGGTAGCTTCCTGAAGTCCCCTGAAACGCTACCCTAGCTTCCTGAAGTCCCCTGAACGGTACAGAAATTCGGCATGGCGCTTAACGTGTTAAGTTAGCTTTTTCACCGATGTAGAAGGCCATTGATCATAAAAATGTCCGTTCCCTAGCCCACTCCCTAGGAGGATGTTACGGTACAATGTAAGAGGATGATTCGATAATCAACTGATAATTATCAAGATGATTATGCACAGCCACCGGGCATGACTCTCAATCAGCGAATCGAATCGCTGCGGAACAGGTCACATGCTCCTGGAAAGTAGAAACGTGATTACAGACTCACGATCGCGATACTGGCTGATCTAAGCGCAGAGAAGAAATTACGTTTCTATGAGGTCGCGAAACCAGCTGGGTCCATGTGACCGCTGGAACATGGGAACGTTTGCTATGCAACAAGCTTTCTCCATAATCCTTTCATTTTAATTGATGAATTTTTCGTTGATAATCGCGAAGAGCACGCTGAATAACTATGTTAACGAGTGTCAACAATATACGTATAGTGAAGCTCTTTGGAAGAACAGATAGTGCCCGGGGTTTGTTAACGTCAGTTTGATACCTTCGCAAGTTTCAACCGGAGAAGATAATGTCACTGGGAAACTTGACTTCGTTGCAAACTAAAGAACGTCGGAAGTTCTGCTACATCTTCTTTGTTGTCCCCGTGCGTTTATCATTTTATTTTTGTCCACGTTAATCTTTCCAGCAAGCCAGTCTACCTTCCTCGACAGGTGACGCACCGAAGATCGTTACACCGAAGCAACAGAATTTCGTAATATTCGACAATTGAAATAATTTAAGCGAGATAGCAGAAATTGTGGCTCGACTTATGAACTTAGTAACAATGTACATCTTTCGCGCACTTTCCCTCAAAATTATGCTAATAGTTAAGTTCCCGAGTACTCGTTTTTGAAACTTCTTGAACGTTCTCGTTAAACAAGTGGCAAACCTCCTGTCCATTACTACCACTCTGAATTTTTATTTTAACCATTGTACCTCCTCATCGCGAATTCCTCTTCGTTATTGCTAACTTTCGAAACAATCTCGAACAAACGACAAACTTGCCATCCGTTTCTATTGCTCTGAAATTTTATTCAAACCATTGCACATCTATGAATATCTATCGTCACCGTCGTTTTCTCAGACAAATTTACCGTATGTGCATAAGTTTATAAAAATATTGACATATGAAAATGTACTGGCACGTGTTCCCGTTAAGTATACGTGTCCAGTATAAAACTCGACAAACGACGAGCAGGCCCGTTGGAAGGTAAGTCCTCCAGAAACGAGTGGCGACTACTTTGTTAAATAAAACGATTCGGATGCGGCAACATCTTCGCGCTATTCGAACGTCCGAGCTCCCAATAAATAAAGTGCCTCGGTGCCCTTACTTCCTATAATTAGCAGAGCGCGCAGGCACGGAGATGTCGTAGGAATAAATCCATTCGATGCATCCGCGTATCGGTCGGTGATGCGTTCTTTGCATGTCGGCGTCCGCGTTAAAGCTCGAGGCCGGCCAAATGACCAGTCATAAAGGTTATAATGAGCCTGGCCCCGTATGGTTGATCGGTCCATCGTGCACGCGGTTGGCACTCGACGTCGTTCTCCGTTTCCACGTACCTTGCCGCGCCTCGTTTCGTCCTCGTTCGTACCAACAGTCCGATCCTCTTTCGCTCGCTCCTGCAGCCGACTCTCGTCTCTTTCGATACAAACTCCGGTGCCCGGGTACAGTCGAGATAATCAAAAGGCGCCCCGCATTCGGCAGAACTTCTGGAATTCGCGTCGGTGCATTGTATTCTCGCCATTATCCGCCACGAAAACTTGGCAGAGATGAAACTGCGTGTCTTTCTCTCTACCGGCTCCTCTCACCTTTCTCCGGCGACCACTCCCTCCGTATAAACGTCGCTCTTTCTTTTCCTCTTTCTCTTTTTACCGCCCTCTCTCTCTCTCTCTCCCTCTTTCTCCAGCTCGCCCTTTCTCTCTTTCTTTTCGCCGGCTACGTTCCTCCGATTTTCTCCTCGCGAGCCTCTTAGTTCTCACGATCCAAGCGGTCCCCGCGTAAATAATGACTTCCGGATCGACCTTTAATTTCCGAGGCGACCGACCCGACTCGACCATGCTCCTCCACTTCCGGATTGTCACCGTAGATTCTACGGTGGCTCGGGAAACCTATAGCAACGCCGCTTGTAAATCCTGCATCGGGCCGCGATGTTTTCACCCCCAAGAAAGTCCGAGCGCTTACGAACTTCTTCAACTATTTCGCCTCGTAAATAACTTTTACCGCAGTAGTAAACAATTACTGTAGGTCTGTGGTAAAAGACAGTAACGAGAATGTCTACGTGGAATAACGATTGTTAACCCTTTCCGTTGACCCTGTTACAATCTCAAAGCTGTTCTTAACACATTGACTGCCAACTACGAGATATCTCGTATTGGGTGCTGCAAATTTAGATTGGCTACAAATGGTATTATATATATAATTTGCTATATACAAATCCTATTTGAGTTAGGAACTATTAGAAAGGATGAATGAACAATGTATATAGTGTAGAGAACATATTGATTATCAATTTTAATTATTAAAATTATTATTAAAACTATATAATAAATTAAGTATATTAAAATAAAACCGTGGCACCCATGGCAAGACGCGCTAAATTTGCGTGGCAGTCAATGGGTTAACGAATATTTGTGTGTGCGTTTTAGAATGAACCTTGAGACCATTTAAGGCGACGTTACCATACAGAATGATCGCTTATTCTGTTCTAGAAGAATTACGCGAATTTTCGTTCGAATAAACTGAGTGCTACGTTAGAAGAGAGAGTTTGAACGTAAATGCTTGAGTTTCCGTCGAACCACGTCGGTTTAGAGGTAGCTCCTCTTCTTGGGACTTTCGCTGCACCGATGGGATTCGACAGAGAGCCGATCACAGCCATTAGCACCGACAGATAGCAATATCTCGGGGATCAGAGATCGAAGGTAGACCACCTGGACAAGGTCACCGAGGCGAAATAGGGGACGCGGTCGCAGCGGAGTCGCGAGTTGCGGTTCCGCGACAGGCTACGTTTGCGTCACGCACTGTACAGGATGAAGCCGTGGCGGCGAACGAAGGGGAAGAAGCTGGAAGAGACGGACAGTCGAGACGAACGGGTTGAAGCGAGAGAGAAAGCGAAAGAACGAAAGAAGGAGGGAAAGACAAGGGGTTGGAGAGAAGGAGAGAGAGAAAGGCTGCTCGTCGTCCCATGGCGTGCGATCTACAGAACGCTCGATTTTTTTCTTCGGCTTTCATTCCTGCTCTTTCCTCTCGCCCACCCCTGTCTTCCTTCCTTTCTCTTCGTCTTCGTCGGAGCGGAGCGGTGCGGAGCGGCGGCTGCACACGTGTACGTGTACGCGTGCTCCATCTTCGTTCGCCTTCTCTCTTTCTCGTTTTTCTTTCCGCCGGTTCTTGTGCTTCTCGCTTTTTACCCCCGCGTCCTTCTCCTCTGCTTCAGCATCGCCACCATCGGGGATCGCAGCCTCCTCCACCACGGTCCGTACCTGTCCATTCTTTTGTCGAATCTCCGCTCGCTTTTTCGGGATACGTACGGCGGCTCGGGGTAGGATGGCTCCGTGCTTATTTTTTTTTCTCTTCCTCCGGTGGTAACGCGGAACAATTTTCTTCGGTGCAACATCCACGAGCCGGTAACCTGGCCCAACCCTTTGCAATCGAAGCAATTTTAACTCCGAAATCGAAATGCTCTTTCAACTAGTTCCACGTTGTACGTAGAGTTTATTTCTCTTCGTGGGCGCGAGGTTTATTGCTGTTGTTCGTGCTTAAAGCACGTTAATTTTTATCGATTTCTTAAATACACAGCGATGTAAAAGTTGTTTGAAATAATAATATGACAATTTTTAGAGGCGCCTCGGAGACGTTATTCGAGCGCTAAGTGTTAACACGCACGCGACGTATCCTGCAATTTTTCTGTGTACGTCTTTTTTGTTTGTGTATCGCGATTTCGTTTGAAGATTATGATCGTGGATCGTTTTAATTCGCTTTTATTTCGAGACACTCGAGAAGCGTTTATTTACTGCCAGACACAAACAACATAGTGACAAGAATTGATCAAATATGAGACTGAATAGACGTTATATGAATTTGAGAACGTCGATGAATAATTTTTGACTTTTTAAGAGGATTCAAATAGAAACGTACTGTTTCATTAGCCTTTGGTATCTTATGATTCTTGTTTTATTCAAAGATTGAAAAAATTGGTGGAAACGAAGTTGATGACCTCACGACTCTTCTCTCATAACTTCCCTCACAACTATTACCACTATTCTATGCACCTACAAATTTGAAACGAAAGGATTACAATAAAATAATTTTTTTATAATTAATTAATTTTGTTTGCAAAGAATTTCTCGAGCGTTTCGCAAAACTATCACGTTTTTGGAATGTCCACGTGAAAATTGACAAAAATGATGATCGTCTGCTTCGTTCACACTTCCACCACCTATTCAATGCACTTTTCAATTTGAAACGAAGGAATTATAATAAAATAATTTTTGTTTCCAAGAAATTGCTCAATCGTTTTGCTAAATCGCTGTGTTTTTATTAGATGCATGCGAAAATTCGCAAACATAATGATCGTACGCCTAGCCTACACCTCTACCACCTATTCAATACACCTATGAATTTGAAAGCAAAAATTACAGCAAAATAATTTTT
>CM052093.1:18818944-18850530 GCA_028453745.1 Agapostemon virescens | reverse complement strand
TTCCACAAAATCAAAGTAATTTATTCAGTGCAGCAACGATTGAGAACTTCAAACGTATTTGGCGGTGGCTGAAAATGGTTTGTATTTTATAACGTGTTTACGGAACTAATGAAATTGGTAAGGTAAATGGTGTCTGAAATATAATGAGTTTCGTCGACATTCTAGATTTTCTATACGCTTGTTGATGCTGAACAGGCGTGGATGGATGAAAAGGTATTAAAGGGTCTTCGGTCTGATGACGTCTATGACGACAACGGTGAGCTTTATTTTCTCGTATGGATGGAACAAGAGAAGAACGAGGGGCGACGAAGTAGAATCTCCGCGAAGTACTCGCAATTCCATGGGACAGCCTTGTACCGTCGCTATCACACATCGTGGCGATACGGCCGATGGAGTCTCACGTCCGCAGGTTCTCCGGCGGAGCATCAAGATGCTGGACGGAGTCCTCGGGACGATGTAATCCCCGCCAGGTCACCGGCGCCGGCAAAAATAGTTCACGAAGGTAAGAACCGTCGCCGCGCTATCACACTAATGTCCGCCGGAGTGTGATTCTGTGTTCCGGGGTTGAAAAAGCGGGTCTCTGTTATTATTTTTCTTCGGGAGCTCTCTCTCTCTCTCTCTCTCTTTCTCTCCGAATCGCTCAGCCGCCTCTCTCCTCACCGTCGTGTCGCCTAACCGTGCAGGCATACCGGCGTGCCTTCGAGCTACGGGATAAAATGATATGTCCTTCTGAACAACGTCCGACCGTAAAGGACCAGATAAGACAAGATGGCGACGTTGGATACAAGGATCTGTATTAGCTTCCCCCATTGCCCGGCGAAATAGAAGAGCACAGGAAACGAACACACCCGGAACACTAATCGTGTCGACGCGTCGCTTCCGGTTAGCTCGCGGTCTCGGCTACGAGCTCGTTGTCGTTTATTACCGGAGGACTACGGTATTCCATAATACCTCGTTCGAATGCAACAAAGAACACACAATGCTTTCGGTCACAAGATTTTCCACTCTTTTCACTTTTTAAACCGGTTTCATCTTCTCGCGACATAAATTTCATCGTTTTGTCAGTTCATCGTGATCGACGACGTCCGAGTTCAATCGACAACCGAATTCGTTGCATGAAAATTGAATACGCGTGGACACGATTGTTTGACTTTTAACACTTTGATTGGCCAACCAACGATCTCAAAAATTCCAGAAAATTAACCCTTAGTAGTCCAAGCAATTTTAATTAAAAAATCGCAACATTTTTTTTTATACAAAATAGTTCCATGGTACATGGTTCATTTCCTTTCGTGAATATAAAGATTATTACTATTACTCGTAAGTGCAGTATTCCAATTTCTGTCGATAAACTTCCATAAACACATAGCTATGCTACAGCTATTTTAAATAATAGTAAGGGAATTTGTAATGTCGCCCCAGAGGCGCCACTGGAGTGCTAAAGGTTAAAGTAATCTATTCGATGAAACAAAAATTGAGAAATTAAAACGTATTTGGCGGCTGAAAATGGCGATGGGTGGGGAGAGAGAGAGAAAAAGGGAGTGTTTCGTTCTGGGTCCGGGATCCGGGTCCTAGGACCCGCCTTAAACGCTGGGATACGAGAAGGTGGTTAAAAACGGTACCTTGTTGCGGCGGTTGTCCATATGGAGTCGCCATAACGAAGAATTGCTTCATAATGAACAACCCTTACGAAAATAATAAAAGTTCAGGGTTGTCACAGGACTGTTGTACCGACAGACATTGTAGAGAAGTCGGAAGCAACTACTGGATAGCAAATTCATCAGATTAACACTTTAACTGCCGAACTAACAACCTCAAAAATTCCACCAAGTCAAAGTAATTTATTTAATGCAGCAACAATTGAAAACTTAGAATGTCTGACACATAGTTATCCTTCAATCTTTTTGTAGTCTCCAGATATCGACTAAATCGTGTGCAACGAATATATTAACGTACAAATTTGTTTTTAAACATGGACAAATAATTCTGTTATCCATATATGGGTGACGCGGCAGTCAAAGTGTTAATCAAAATTGTACACTTGTTTTAAATAGTTATTGACTTATACATACCATATGTAACCATGACTAAATTGGGGTGAGAAAATGCGAATTTGCTCGACGATATTGAAATGACATCGAAAAGGATAAGGGGTGGGTGGTGCGTAAGGAGCGATTGAACGGAGGCTGTTGCAGTTTCTTCCGGCGAGATAATGCGAAGTTACGGTTTCGAGGGTCGCTGAGGCAATTCGAAAGTCGTATCGGTTAATGAATTTAACGGCGTGGATGGCGATACCGTGCGAGCGGGTAATCCGAGCCGCGTCACACGTAATTGCTCGTAGATAAAAGCAAGAGCGGAGCAATAACTGGCTAGTTGCAACAGTTGAAACAGCGATACGGGTTGGCGAGTACTTCGTCACGTGGCTCAAGATCGTGTAAAACGATTATCGCCCCGGAACCTCGAGCATTCTCGAACCGAGAGCTGCGGATAAAGAGCTTATGACTGATATATGGATAAGACACGTGTGTGAGATTAAATTCGGGCCGCGGCGACGCAACGGTGACCATGGAAATGGCGTGGCTGGTGCACACGCGTGTGCGTTTATGGTGACGCGATCCTAATATGATTTATCCCGTGACCCTTTCACTTTCAGAGTTGTGCCACGGCTGATGCTAAATTTTCTTTCAAATCTGTTTGCTGCAGAGATATACGTTCGCTCTACATAATCAAGTTTATATGATCGCAAGAGATCATTGCCTTTGTCGGAAGGGAAAGATCGAGGGGTGAATTTGAGTATCTTAGAAAAAGATCTAGGGAGAGAAAGATAGCAATGTGAAAATTTTAGGGAGAAGGGACCTAGAGAAGGATCAATGAGAGAAAAGAAAGCCAGTGGTCTAGAGTTGACGAGAGTAGGACAGGGGAGAAAATGGGTGGCTTTCGGAAAGGATCCAAAGAAAAGAAGAGAATGGAAGGGATAAATTTTGCGATGTTTAATTTTGCGAATTTTAATTGGATAAAATTATTGATTCTAGCTAGGAACAGATTTAGAGATCGATCTAGGGAAGTATCCAGGGAAGGACCTAAAGGAGGGAAGGGATGGATCTAGAGTAAGATATAAAGAAGAAAAGAAAAACGATAGAGGAGATCCAGAGAAGACAGAATATACGATGAAGAAGGGTAGGAGGGATATAGAGAAAAAGAGGGGTGAAGATTAATTGGGGGTGCATATAGTGCAAGGGAGTGTATAAAGAAAGCAAGAGAGGGATAGGGCGAAGTAATACTAAAGAAAAGGATAAAGGAAATGGAAAAGAGACGAAAGTGGAGAAAGAGAAGAAAATTCATCAGAGTGTGCCAGCGTTCACCAGGATCTAGTAGGGCCACCGGGGTCCATCCTACGCGGGTCCCTCTGGGACTTACACCAACGTTGCACTGTCATTGATCGACACAGCTTACCAGTGTCCAAAATGTCTTCCGACAGCTCAAGACAGTTCCTCGATGCTTTGAATACATTGTCCGATACATAAAGAAACTTAATTTCCCTTAATTGGCCCATGGGGATGGAACGCTGTAATTCATCTTGTACGCACAATGAGAACACCAACAAAACTTCAAATTTTCAATAACTTCGGCATCCGCAGATCCTACGACGCGAAACTTCATATGGCCGATCTGTCTGTAGGTACTTATACCCCAGCAGGGATTAAACGATTGATTCGCAGATTTAAGATGCCCGAGGGCGATTGACGACGCGGTAATCGGTCACGCAACCGGAGATCACAATAGCCTCGGGTGGCGAGAATAAATGAACCGTTTCTGATACGGCGAAGGGTGAAAGGAGTCTTGATAGGAGAAGCGACTTCCAGATATCTCTCCCGCCCTACATACCCTCCAGTCAAAAGGGTTTATGGCGCGGACAGAAATCCCGCAGACAATGGCTGAATTAATTCCTTAAGGTCTAATCGGCCTGTAATGATCCTGATCTTGGTCGCTCGGTCGGGATGGAATTAGCTCAAGTATTCGAGATTACTGCCGTTCGTCACGTAATTAACGACGTTTCGGCAGATGATTTAAGGGTACGGATCGCGAACCATCCGACCTCTGGACTTGGCTGCCCTTTGTTCCAAGCGGAACCGTGGGACGCTGTTTCCGAGACGACTGCCAAAGATTCGTACGAATTCCTGCGGCAACAAAGCTCTGTTGTCACGATGGCTACGCTTCGTTCGATATGTCGTTGCGTTTCGAACATCATTAAAACTCGTTGGAAGACCCTCGGTCTGCTAGATTCGTCGGTCAAGGTATCCTCGGCGAACAATACGGCGTTAAGTACCTGTATTCCGTGCGCTCCGACCGTCGCATTATTCACCCCTTTCGATTTCAACGGAGCTTGAAAACTATCTCGTCGTTTCACCGTTGACGGAAAAACGGTCCTATTATCTTCCGATCACGTAACTCGGCGCACGCTCGTATCTCTCTCGTATAAAATAGAGAAAGCATTAATTAACCCGGGGGCTGTTGATGGGGATGCTGTCAGAGCGGCCGGCGCTAGTGGCGTTGCAGCGTATCGTAGCTCAAAGCAGTTTACAACCCCTGTAAATTCAACCGGCAAGAACAATGGTCGCCTTAAATTTCTCGCGGACCGCGCCGGCAATTTAAAGCCGTCCGATTCCGAGCTTCTTGGCGTTCAGGCGAACGAACGCTATCTGATGGACACGGGGAGCGATGAAACCGGCTTTATTTTCCTAACGCCGGGTGCGGATAAGACGCGCGCGGGCCGTCGTGCACACGCGCCCGGCGACCGTATCCTCTCCGTGTTTGCACGGAGATCAACGCTCTTGGCACCGTGGTCTTTTTTTTTTCGATGCGCGTACTTAACGGGAGATCGATGTAAAGGGTAAATTATGAGAGCGTTCTATAATCCTGAGAAGCACTCGCGTAGAAACGTGACACACACGAGCGACCCTCGTTAGCTGTCCCGGGTATATAAAGCATCGATCCGACATTATACCCTCGGAGTAGAATTACATGCGCATAACGGCCGCGGCATAGTCGCATTCGTTCGTGATTAGCTTGATTGAAGACGAACTACGGTTATATCGACGTCAACGACAATGCCCGAAAGTTCTGTCGGGCAATGTCGGCAAATTGGTGAAAGGGTTGACTTCATACTGAAATTGAGAGGGGTTGGACGTCGCAGTACCCAACATCAGAAGGGCAGAGGCGGGATACGACGCTTCTGGGCTGTCGTGAACCCTGGGTGGAGCCACCGGTGTACTTGGCAGAGAGTGCTTTTCATCTCCGTAAATGGACCGGCGGTAAAGCAATTTTGGTACATTACCTATACCTGCTTTAACCCCCTCCCGCCCCTTTTCTGACAGACTCCGCCCGGCCCTACCCCTCGTCTTTCATCTTGCATCATCCGACTTTCGATCGCGCGGGGAACGTTTGATTTCGATAGGAAACGTCGTAAAGGCATTTTAGGGGGACCGTATCACCGACAGAAACAAAAAAGTCATCTCGACAAGCCCGGATCCAGAGAGAGAGAGACCGGTGCGCCTCTTTGTCGGCGAGCATGATTGTGTCCCTTTTTAAGAAGCTAAAGGGCGCTGCGTCGACCGACGCTTCGATTTTCCCTCTCGGAAATTGTCGTCTCGAGACCGGATCAATGTTTCTCCAGGATCTCGGAGAGTTTGTTCAAAATGAAATGTTGTACGCTGCGAAACGAGTCATCGTTTTATTCTTTTCGTACTTACTAATAAAATAAATACGAAGCTCAATTTGGTTTTTACGACGTTCTGAACGTACAATTACTTAGGCTGTTCCACCGTTTTCGTATTTGTTCGTAAAATACGCAGACCTCTGCGTTCAGCAATTTTTCAAAGTCTTTTAGTCTTCGTTTCGCAGTCGTTGAATATATTCGCGAAGACAAGTTGTTCGAGTTCCGCAATTTCAGTCGATTTTCTTAGAAGCACTCTGTCCACTAGAATTTTTACCTTGAAAACTACTTTTCGCCAGGTTGGCTTCCACTTCTCACAGTCCACTTTAACGCTCGGTGGTTCTAGTGTCAATAAAAGAATGAGTCGTGCACTCTGCGGCGCGTATAAAATAAACACCGGTGATTAGGCGGTCTCCGACAGCTTTGAAACACCTTTCCGGTTGGTTTCGCGTCCGCTGGCAGGCGCATCGATTTTCCAGGCATTAATTCGTCAAGTTTCCGCGGGATTTTGGTAGACGGTAAGCAGGTTTTTCCACGGTTTCTTTCCCGGCCGCGGAGAATTATCCGTGTCCCGTAAAACTGGTTGGCCGGGATCGGCTTGCCAGAGGGAAGGGAAAACGACGGCAAACGAGCGTCGACGTGTGCCGCCGTTGCCTTTCGTCTGGCTTCGCGAAACGTTTACCCGTACTGGCCGTAATTGCGGGAAAAAAATTCACGGAAAGGAAAATGTGTTTGCCCGGCCGTTTTGAGAGAGCGCTCGTAAAATCGTCGCACGACCGAATGCAATCACGCTGGATTAAACGTTGATACCTTCCAGCTACGAGCCAATTCTCTCTGCGCTTGCCAGTCTCCGTTCCTTCTTGTTCGCTGGGGTAAATCTAACGCGGCGCCCGCAAACTGGGTCAACGGGATCCCACGATTTCACGGGTCGCTGACATTTAAACAGCGATTCGATTGCGAACAAGATTTTTGAATTGGATGCGAGCGGAATTAGAGGCGGGCCCGGTCCGCGTCGAAATATTCGTCGGAGCAGAGTCGCCGGCGATATTTGACGTTCCTATTGAACCCGGCTCCCTCGGGGAAACGGCCTTTCTGAACCCTGACACCGAATAAACGTCTTAATTCGATTTTAACTACGGCGTTCCCATACGGTTCGGTTCAACTACTTCCCTCTTGCTGTCCAACCGATATCGACGCTCCAACGCCTGCAGTTCATTTGTCACTTCCTATGGTACGTCATTTATGATTCATTATTCTTTCATTTTCCTCGCAAGCAACGTGTACAAGTGATTCTGCTTAAATGTCTATCAGTTCTGAACTCAAAGCTCGAAATTCATTTGTTACCTTCGCTAGCATCTCGTTCGAGATCCAACACCCTCTCGTTTCTCCTATTTACGACGATGCAATAAATTCTTCACAAACGTCGTCAGGAATTCACACGCACTTACAACAGTTCCATAATGTTCGATTCAACTACTTTCCTCGTGTAGTCCAATCGACCGCGAAGTTTCAGCTCCGCTAATTAATTTGTCATCCCTCACGGTGCCTAGCTTGAGACTCAACGGCCAATCACTTTCCTTATTTACCAGAATATAAGAAGATTATCCGGAACGTCGTTGAAAATTCATTGCCACTCTGAACAGTGGGCCCGGATAAGCTGTCTGAAGTTCGAAATGTGCAGCCCTTCTCAGAGCGATGATAATGGCCGTAATCGATCAAGGATGCTTCAAGTCAACTTTGGATACAAACGTTTCCTCGTGTTCGCGAAAAACGATAGGAGCCAACAAAGTAGCTCGACGCTTTCGTTGAAACACTAAATAGTAGAGACATATTGGAGACTATTTTACAAAGACACAAACAACTGAATTGATTGTAAGAAACCAAGATATACGTAACTCTGAATGCCAATCGTGAGCTGAATTAGTTTCTCGAACCGGCAGCAGTCTTTTTGAACTTATTAACCCCCTGCCACACCATTTTCCTGAAAATGTTACAGAAGAGAAAACACAGTTACAATTAAAAGAATTAAAAAGAAAGGCATAATATATATATTTGTTAAACTTTATTTTTTCGTCACGAGTCTGGCTACCCATAAAATGGCAAGGGGTTAATATTTAATTCGATCCTTCCCACAGTGTTGCCAACGTCGAGCGACTCGCTTTTTACGTAGCTTTCATCGAAAGTGCTAGTGTTTCATGCGTTTCGGTAAATATACGACGACAATAAGTTTCGAGCGGAATCGCGCCGAGCAAAAAGCGGCAAAGGGAGAGTTTATCGTTAAGGGATGGAACATGTGTACCTCGTAAAGTGCTATCGTCCGTTGGAAGCCGCTTAAACGCCTCGTAAAGGCGACGGAGTTCTTCCACGGACCTATCTTCCGCAGGCGAGAAGGTTCGGCTCGCCTAGGTATCGGCTCGAGGCAAAATTCAACCCCTCGTTCGCGGGGTTGTCGCGAGAGTTATTGCGAGGCGGCGCGCGGCTTATCATCGCGTCGTACAAAGGCCGTTTATCATATGGCGAAATTGTTACGTCGACGGGTACCGATTCGTCGCGGGGTTCGAGACCGAGCGTTGGATAGAGAATGGGGGTGGCCGATGAGGGTTGGGCTCTACTCTGCACACTTCGCGGCAGCGAGGAAGGGCTGCTTTTGTCGCGTTGCACAGACGCGTGGAAAAGAAGAGGCTGGGGACGGTTCTGCGAGCGCATTGTCGTTGGCCACGTTGTCCTTCGACTTCAACGTAGGCTGCCACCCCATCCTGCTATTCCTATAATAAACGTCACGGTTTCAAGGCTTCGCTGTCTCGACTTTTTGCCCGTCGCGTCATTCTTCACGGGGTAATTACACGGTGAAATGATGATCTCAATACTAGATTATCTTCGTCGGTTAGACGGTATTTTAATTTAACCGTACATTGTTTCATTTGCAAATACCTGAAATAATGTTTGAATGAAAATTTATTGAAGTTATTCGATCCGATATACATTGGTTCATTTGCAAAACGATTTTTGTGTAGATTATTTTATTATGTAGCTATCGGAAATGGAAATAGAGTACGAAGAAAATTAGTTTCATAATGAAAATAATTTAAACACCATAATTTTTTTAAGCAAACTTGATTCAGGAAATTTTTATCCTTGTATTGCGCATTTTTTCAACATCTTTCTTGCATCGATTTCTACGAAAGTGGATTTCTATACTTTTGCAACGAGCAAAAGATTGTTGACTATTCGATCTTAAAATTGAAATGAACGATTCAAATAATTCCAAATAATCGATCGTCCATGCCACGAATCCGGAAAACGAGCAACGAATATATATATATATCTTCGCTTCTGATAGTCATCCGCACCGTTCCACGCGGAAACGCGAGCAGAGTTTTCGTGCGTCGAAGGTATTTCAATTCCAGCGGAAACGAAACACTACGCTCGAATTATTTTTTTTTTTACGGTGCTCCACAGTTTCCTGCCTCGGTTATCCAGCAGGCCGTGTAGAATTTTCAGTAACGACATCGCAAAATTCGAGCGGCGGGACCGCGAGAGCAATAACTCAGCCCCGCGCCGTGATTCGGACAATGGCGTTGTTGATTAGTCGCTCCCTTTAAGGGCGCAAATTCCTCGAAGAGCTGTCCGTCTCCGGTTGAAGGGCCTGCGGTATCGCCATTTCGTAACACGAAGTGGTCGTTGAAGGACCTGCGCTTACACGGAACGCGGTTCCTAGCATCAGCCTCAGGGGATCGGTACCTTCCTTCGAGATGGCTAGGCCCTCCGGCCCGGGCAACCATGACTTCGCACCCTACGCCGAACATCCGGATTGTTAGCAACATCCCCGGTTACGCGCTCGCCGAAGAGGGTCGTGCCTTTTCTTCGGACTGGGGACTGGTCTAGTCGAATCGAGATTACACCATGACGACCACGTTTTATTGCACACTCGAAGCGACGGTACGCGTAGTCCTCGAACTTTTTTCGAAGCCACTCGATGCTGTCCAACGCGAATTTTTGAGCTCTTCCATAGAACAGTAAACTCCCTTTTATCCGGTCTCGCTTTAACCGGCCTCCGCTTTTACACTTTCACTGCTAAATCGACGATCTCAAAAATTCCGTGGAATCAAAGCGATCCATTTGACGAAGTAACAATTAAGCGCTTAAAATCTGCGATACGTACTTCGTCCTTACACGTAAACTAAGTTTAGGGCAATCGATGCGATTAAGTACAAATTTATTTTTCAATATGGACGTAACGGACAAAGTGTTAACAAATCAATAATCAACTTTGTTCAAATAGAACCACTAAATACTGGGATTATTACGGATTACGAAAATTGATGGATTTGATGGTATTTATTGCGTACCTTTTGCCTCGTGGGCCAATGATTAACAACTGACTCGCGTCTCCACGCACTTACATGTACAGACACACGCACACGTCTCAACGGAGTCATCGACAGCGCGAAAAAACGTAAACACGCGGTCGTCGATCGATTTTATAAGAAACACAATTTAACAAACTTTGACGAAAGATAGTCGACAACATGTTTATACATTATTATATAATATTTTACGATAATATGTCCGCATTTTATTTAAAAGCCATCTATGAAGATACAGTTAACGACTCCTCGAATAGTTGCATATATTTACAGCACAATCAATTCATAGAAAACAAACTTACGACAGCAAAACATTTTCAAACTACAAACGGCTAGTTTCACAACGTATTGTTCATTTTTTAGTCGTTTTTATCGAGCTTAAATGAATTCTGAATTGAATTCTACTTTCATTTCCAGTAGCCACATAATAAAATAATCTACACAAAAATTGTTTTGCAAATTAACCAATCTGCATCGGATTGAATAATTTCAATAGATTTTCATTTAAACAAGGTTTCAAGTATGGGCTTTGCAAATGAATGGAAGGACTGGCACTAACATCACAGTTGTCTAAGTTTGCTATTACTGCACATCGAGTGGATTAAACGCGACTTCGCCGTAAATTCAATCTTATTTGCCCCGAGGCCTAAAATTTCTCAAGTGCTGCGATGTCAAAGTTCTGCGTAAACGATTGCGTCTGTAGATCAAATCTCGGGAAACCGCATCGTTTTCCGCTAGCGTTAGTTTCAGGCGGGCAAACGGGACTCTGGTCGATTAATCATTGTATAATAAAAATAAAAAAAAAAACGGGGAACGTCGTTGGTCACGGTCGCGGTAAAATATGTAACGGATGCGCTCGCGAGTGCAGTCGAGTCTCTCGTTCACCGCGTGCACTGTTCCCGGCCGTATAAATAACGGTGGCAAGAAGAACCGCGCATATATGCAAGAAAACCGTCCCGCAGACGACGCAAAACACACGTGCTGGAAACCGAGACGTGTACCGTGTACCGGTAACGGTGCCCGCGCACGGGAAATCGTAATCTATATTTTATATCGGCCGGAACGAAAATATCGAGTGCGCCGCGGCGGCAGCCTCGTCGAGCTTTTTCGCGCGGCACCCGCCGTATTTTCGATGTTACGGCCATTTCAAGTTCCTCCGAGCGTCAAAAGAGACTGCGCACGGTTTGTCGGTTCCGAATTTGACCAGGAAACGCGGTTCTCTGTTCAACTAAATTCATGGCGACGTCTAATCCGAGGAAATTTATCGAGACTTCGCGCGACTCCGTTTTGCAGGCTTGCGAGAGGCGTTAGAGCGATTTTCGGGAGAGAAACTCGTAAAGTGGTCTTCGAAGTCGTAACAATTTGTCAGCGGTGTCTCTTTTCTAGTGCGAGTCCGTCAAAAATACGAGGACAACAAAATTGGAGGATTCTCTGGTCTTTTAATCCAACGTAAATTGCATTAATTTGTAAATCGTTTTCTAAGAAAGTTTTAAATTTATCCTTGCGCCTCGAGCGCTTAATTTAACAAGGCTCGATATTTAGGGGTGGTGCAAATAATATTAGAAAGACACACGACGTGTCAGTACGCAGAACTGAGTTTAATAATTCCGACGTATTGGTTTTTCTTACGAAAATAATACGGATTTACAAACGAGCGGTTTAGATGAGTCGAAGTTGTTTCAGTGATGTTTGAAATGTGCATCGCCTAGAGTGCGAAAAGTGTGCAGTATTTATAAAAAAAAAATGGTTTATGTACGCGCACCAATCAGAGTCGATGTCAAGGTAAGGGGCGCGATCGCAGGTAAACGTTTGCTTTGGCCGTTGCGCTTGGTCGCAGAATTGAAGAAGAATACATAGAACAAGTTTTGATTTACTAAATGATACGCAAAAATAATTTTGAAATAGTTCTAATTGGTAGAAATTACGTGGGAAAGTAGAAAAGACATTTTTTAAAACATTTTTATTTCAACTCGTAATGAAAATTTAAAATATGCGTTTTCAGAACTGTATTAGTTATACACATGCTGAAAATCTCACCGAAATCGATTGACGCGGGGAAAAATGGTACGCGTAGAAAGATGTAAGAATTTCTGTAGTTTAAGCAGAAACTGATCAGGAATCGTGAAAAATTGCGATTTTTACCTTTTTTGATGGCACGTAGCTCCTGTGAACGTCGATCGATTTTAATGAATTTTTCTGCATGCGTATAACTATCATAGATCTACCAGATGCGTCTTTAAAATTTTTTGTGCGTGGCTGAAATAAAAAATATTTAAAAAGTTCCTTTTTTATTGGTCATGTAATTCACATCAGTTCCAATATTTACAAAATTTATTTTGTATATCATTTATTATATCAATGCAACTAATTGCTCAAGAAAATTCAAGACGTTTGGTGCAATCTTAAAAAAGTTATTTAGGTTTGAAGAGTGTCCGAATACTTTCGTGCGCTACTGTATAGTTTTCGAAATGCGCCATGGCGCCAGATTCGTCGAGCTGTTCCGCGACGCACCCGCCATATTGTCGGTGTTACAGCCATTCGAAGTCCCTTCGAGCGTCAAAGAAGAATGTGCTCGATTTGTCGGTTCCAAGTTTGACCAGGAAACGCGGTTCTGTGTTCTACTTAATGTAATTTAACAAGACAATCCGTTTAACGTCTCCGAAAAGAAATTTACATTATTCCGAATAATTTAAAAGATGTTATTCCGCTTCGAATGTCGTAACGTTAACATGACATTTAATTCTCTCGCTTACAAGTTGTATCGGCGTCTGGTGTTTTTGCAGACACAATTTCAGTTCTAAGAATACATAGTATACTTTCCGACGATATTCTGAATATTCGTGTTCCCGACAAGGTTATATTAACGCTCGGCGAATTCGAAGAATATTAAGGGCAGCCCGGTGAAAGGATTCTGCTTAGCGCTCAAAGACCGGTCGCGTTTCTCGCAATTTTGCAGCTATTTCATTCGCAGGGCGAAGGAAAGCGGGAAGAAGAGGGTGGGATAGGGGGCGGGATTATTCGGTGTTCTTGCGCTTCATTCGAGAACCTAAATCTCCTCCAGTTTAATAGCTTCCCTTTTCCTTGGTTATCTCGTGATTGATCGCAAAGAGACGAGCCCCTTCTGCGCTCTGTTCCTAACGTAGCTGAAAGTTGAATTCAAAATGCTGCGAGAGCCTGGAATCCTTGAAACGAACCGCGTTAAACCGTCCGTTTATTCTGGCCAGATTACTCGCGCGCTACACCCCCGCACTCTTTGCTCTTCCCGCTCTTAGTGATGTTGCCGGTACGTCTTGAACGTAATTTAACGTTAAACGTAAACTCCGACAAATTCGTATCTCCTTACAAACCCCGTCGTTTGTTACGCTCGAAGAATTCGACCGGGTAAAAACCGAACAGTTTCGCGGATTCTTGAGGAACGGTATCAGTCTCATCGACGCGGAAGATTAATCCGAGCGGAATAGTTCGTTATCCTCGCGTATAGTTCTCGCTGTAGAATCATAAGTAAACTGGAACGTGTTTACTATCGCCTCGATAGCCTGTACGGACGAACGGGGACACGGCTTTGAGATCGCTTCGTTCCGCTGTTCTGTTTTCATCCTCGTCTTGCGATCGCTTTCTTGCTCCCGCATATTGATTCTGTGAGATACATAGTTTTCTCATTATTGACTGGCTTTCGATAAGCAATCTGTCCGTTTGATTGACAGAGAATGCGAGCGTGGCCCCGATATTCTCCTGTTTTTATTCCCCGATACACTCTATATTCTATAGAGTTTATTTAACCCCTTGACAGTTTAGGGAGGAAACGATCGTCTCTCCTCGGCGTCTTGAATTTTTTTTCAATTTGTAAAATTAAAGCTGACACAGTCGCGTCGCAAAGGCACGCAATTTTAAGAAAGTCATTCGCTTTTTGTCATGTTATTCGCTGTCACATGGTTGTGACAGGTACTACACGCCGCGTCGACAATAGCTCAAACGCTGTAAAGATTGACATGATCGTACGCTGTTCTATAAATAATTGAACTAATTCAACTAAAAAAAAAAAATACATATATTCTTGTAGTTTAAGTTTATACACACAGACTAAGTACATTCTCATGATGACAGATTTTTCAAAAAGGTTCATTGAGTAGGCATTCAGTCGGTAAAATATTAATCCTCAGTCAAAATATACTCGAACGCGGCGAACTGCCTTTACTATGAATATCACGACGTAACGCATCCAGTGGAAGAGTCTTCCTATTCGTATCGAGTAATAATTCATAAGAGTTATCACAATGTTAACCCGTTGGCCTACGACTTATTTTACTAGTTATTGCGTGCCTAGTTATTCTCCAATGACCGTATGCGATCGACAATTAAATAAAATGTTATTTCTTTTTAACACATTAATTGCCCAACTGACGGTCTCAGAACTTCCATAAAATGAAATTAATTTATTTGACGAAGCAGTGATTGAAAACTTTAAATGTATGGCATATAGTTATTTATCAACCTTCTTGTATTCTTCAGATATCAACTAAATTGAATGCAATGAATATATTTAACGTACAAATTTATTTTTAAATATGACCAATTATTCTGTCACCCATATATGGGTGACATGGCAGTCAAAGTGTTAAAGAAAATTAAGGAAATAAATGTTTAGAATATTCAGCTCTAAATCTTGATCATGAGTTTGACTCGTTGTTGTAGGGCAAGGGGTTAATGCTGTCAGTCAAAATGGTCCCGGACACAGCAAAGTGCCTTTACTGTGAATATCGCGACGTACCGCTTCCTATGGAAGAGTCTTCTTATTGGTATCGAGTAATAACTCGTCGGAGTAATTACGATGTTAATACTCCGAGTCAAAATAGACCCGGACACCGTTGCCGAGGGGTTAATTTACTGCCTCCGCGTAAAAGAGCCGCATATTATCGTAGATTATCGGCCCCGTCCCTCGCGTTAGCAGCGCATAATCGGCGTCACGACCGAACGTCAGCCCTCACCTACGACTTACAGTAGAGTTTAACCGGGATTTTATCTTTAGCCCGGCTTAGGTCCTGGCTGAGCTACGGCGCGATCCACGATTGTTTGTAGAAATATTCTTCCGGCCGTTATTTACACGGCCATCAAAACGTCCGACTAGACCGGGCTGCGCGTAAGCTGGTTTCATGGGCAGTTTGTCCCTGCCGCGGCCCACCTATCCATCGTCTCGTTCAAGATCGGCGGATTACCGGATAGCCGGGTTATGGCGGCGCGGATAACATTGTCCTTCTCGTATCGTCTCACGAAATTACATGTACCTACAGGCTGTTACTTAATATGTTGAAAATACTGCCGGGACGAGGTTTAACGCCGCGCGGCAATCAAATCGCTTTATGCGAGACTGCGTACGAGCTCTCCTTTCGCGTTGCGAAGCCTGCGTCGTGCTGTTGATTCAGGAAAATATTTCTCTTTTAATTAGGCCGCTTAACATTTACGCGAAATAAACTCTTCCTGGGATAGTTTATGGACTGAAGCTGAACGGGGATTTGTCGCCTGTTTCGATAGGGTGTAAACTCGATCTTAACGCTGGGCTTTACGGGACGCGACAAAATGGCGCCTACTGCCACTGCGAAATGCAATTGTGCCGTTTCGAAATTGATGTTTAAGTATTAACTGTCGGTACAGAAGCAACGGGAGCTTTGTCTTTTCCTCCCCCTGTGAAATTACGAATGTTATAGGGGTGCTAATTACAGTAAGAGGTTGAGGAACGAGTAGCAAGGTACCAGGATCGATCGTTACATTCGCAAACGATTGTTTATAAGTAAATGCCCGTAGCATCGGCGAAGAATACACCAAGAGGGATAATTTGTTCAGAGGGCCTCGGACTCGTCATTTTCACTGCACGCGAGCGCAGGATCAGCGTCCGGAGCGAATCAGCGTCATCGAACGTCCAACGGAGCCCGGTTGTCGGTTGTTCCTCTCGGTGCACCGGTGCGTTTATTCGTTTATGCCTTCTCTTTCTTTCTCTGGCGGGATTCTTTTTTCTCGCGTATCGTTCCGTGCCGACTGATATAATGGACTCTCCAGAGGCGGCCGTTCTGATAAAGCGTGGGCACGCCACGAGAAAATGACCATAACGGAAGACACGAATTACATGATGTAAACGCGCCACCTACGGCGAGACGGGCCGGATTGAATTTAATACTAATTAAAAGTAATAAATCGGCGAACGAATGATTTCTGCACGGCGAGCGCCGGTCCTATTCCCCCCTCTTTGCACCCCCTCGCGCACCGCTCAGCCCGCCCTTCCTCCCTTCCGCCGACCGCTCCCTCCGACGTTCCACAAGAGCGTCATTGGCCCCGGGGCCCTGCGCGCGTTTCTGCCGAATTAAGTCGGACAGTATCTTTTTCTGACCCCGCCAAGAGAGAAATGCAATTAAACCGAGATCAGAGGAACGCGTCTCTCGTCCCGCGGCACGCTCGCTGCGTTCTGACTTATGACTCGCAGGAAAAAAGATTGGAACGCGGCTTTTAATATCGTCCAAGTCGACCGTTGTTGTATATTCGCGGACTCTTATTAAGTCACCGCCACCGTCCCCCCAATTTCACACGATACACCCTGAGTTCTCTCTCTCTTTCTCTCTTTCTCCATCTTTCACGGAGCAATTTCTTCAACTCGCTAATGATACTCGTAATTCCGTCAAGAAACTGGGACCTGCGGTTTAACGTTCAAAATTAGAAACTTCGTTTATAACGTCCCAGTACAGCAATGTTGCGTGAAATGCCACTCGGAAACATAGTACTCGTCGAACATACGGTATGTCCCAAAAAAGTTCGACTCCCTTGAAATGGGTGGTTCCTGGGGTTGTTCCAAGACACTTTTTCCTCTGCGAAAATGTTATACGAGCCTTCGTTGTCGAGTTACGAACGAAAAACACGGACCAATCAGGGTGCGGCTGCAGCGAACGGTCTCACAACTCGACCAACGGCAACGCCACGCTCAGCGGGATCTGTCGCCATGCCGGAACCCATTCTCCGTAGCCGCGCCCTGATTGGTCCGTGTTTTTCGTTAATAACTCAACGAAATCGCAGAGAACATTTTTGCAATGAAAAAAGTCTTTTTTCATTGCAACCCCAGGGATCATCCTTTGCAAGGAACTCGAACATCTCCGGGGCACTCTGGGCACACGATCTTTGTGGCTCTTCGAAGGGTACATCTGGTGGGGAGAATATTGTAGCTGTTATCCTGTAGTAATTCGAGCAGTACAAACGACTTTGCTGTAATCAATTTGGGAAAGCAATCGAATGATGGTTACGGGAGCGATTTGCCGGTGCTCAGTTTTAGAGGCCTCGTTTTCAGCGATAGCTCGAGCGAGAATCGGGAGAGGGAGAGATAGAGAGAGAGAGAGAGAAAGAGAGACAAGCAACGAGTACAGCCGAAATGCAGGCGAAACAATGCGCGCGACGTAAATAAATTCGCAACGAGTGCCGGTTCCGTGTTATTCAAATTATACGGTGGATTCGGGGGCGCAGGATGACACTCCAGTTCACGCGGAAGTTCCACGGAAATTCAAACGTTTCGCCGCAGCGCCGGCCCGGGACCCGTGGAACGGTAAAAAGGGTTCGTCGCTGGCAACGAAACGAACAGAAGAACGACGAGGCAGCACCGGTTCTATAAACTTCACGGCGATACCGGTTATAATCGCGGGCGACGCGCGGCTCGGCCGCGTTTTCACGCACTGCGAGAACGGCCGCTGCGATTTCCTAATTACCGCCTCTAAAAAGCACGAATTAATTAAACCCCGAAAACTCCGCCGCTGCGAGTTTTCCGGGCGCGGGATACAATTTCGCGCGACCCGCCAGCGCGTGGGTTTAATTAAACTAAACAAAAACGAGCGTGGGAGAAAAAAAAACGAAGAAACGCCGCGGGGGCGTCGGTCGCAAAAGGGGCTCCAGAGAAAATCCGCGAGAATTCGTCGCAGGCTGTGCAGCAACTCAATATTTAACGTGTTCGCTGTCAGCCCGGTTTCGCAACCGTTGCACGATTCCTTGATCGGTGGTAAACATTCGTTTTCGCAGTGACGGAGTAACCTGTCCAACGAATGAACGCTTAAGCCGCGTATCTCTTGAAATTAGAATTTTTGCGAAACGTTAACCCTCTATGGGCCCGTGTAGACTTTCAGGTCACATTTTAATTTATCGACATTTTACCAAATAATTATAGCTTTTTCCATGAGATGGTGCATAAATCTTAATTCTATAACGTTGCCAAGACAACCAATATTAATATTTATGACCATTGCTAGGCTCGTCAACCTGAAATAACAAAATAAATGCTGTGCACATCTGTATACTTACAATACAATTGTTGACGTTAATGTTACGGACAATCGTACATTACGACCATCCTAAAACCGATTAACACTTTCACTGCCAAACTAGCAGAAATAAAATTTCTATAAAATAGGAATGAGATATTGACTGAAATGAAAATTGAAGAAGCATAATGTATGCCGTAACGTGCTCTCCTATCTTCTTGCACTTTCTGTATAATCATCAACGTTGTTACAAATGAATATATTAACGTAAAAATTTATTTATAAACCGTGCAAATAATTCCGTCACCCATATGTGAGTGACATGACAGTCAAAGTGTTAAAGTTAATGTTATTCCGATTCTTACAGTCCCAGGCGTCCAACTTGAATGATTTTATACAAAATCGTTGCAAATTTGTTTGCATTATGCGCGTAGCTGAAAATGTCCACGCTACTGACAATATTTATTGCAAAACTGAAAGCCGAATCGTCGAGATCTCTCGTGTAATGAGTATTGCAAAGAGAATCGAGACACGCGTCCACTGCGAAACCACACCGCTTTGCTATTTCAGCCGAAACAAACTCGATCCGAATGGACTAAGTTAACAGCACTAAAGTACGTCGCCTCGAAAGCCGATTAAGTATCGAAAATATTCTCGATCCAGGAAAAAGATTTCACGAAACGGCGCGCGCTCAGAATTCTGCTACTAAAATTCCCGGTTCCCTGGCTCCCAACTTGGGAAAACGGTATTCGACGTTCGACTTAAAACCTCGCTTCGGAATCAGCAATACCCAATGGTTCGTAGAATAAAAAACTGCAGTCGGATCGGTAAGGGCAACCACTTTTATTTTTCTCCGACGGCAGATGAGATCGCGTAGCAAACTTTTCCAGAATTCTGCTTGCTATCCACGGGTACAAAAGTCGAGGCACTTTCCGTATGGAACTTTCGCGTTACATTCTGGCAAGCGAGCGTTTTCGAAAGTGGATTTTTTTGGAACCGGATTAGGGTGAGGGCCCCTTGGAACGGCTCTGAAAAAACTGAGGCCGACGCAGCTACAACGGCGGGCTTAAATCTGATTTAAGTCATATACCGTGTCGCGATGTTTCCGCCGAAAAAAGACAAGGATCCCTCCCGTGAGCTACCTTAAATTTACATCAAACTGTACGCGGTTTAATCCGGGAATGCCGTAGCCCTGCTCTCTCTCTTTCTTTCTTTCTTTCTCTCTCTCTCTCTCTCCCTCTCTGTCGGTCTGTCTCTCCTCTCGTCTCTCTCAGAGGCCACGGTTGCTGGTACACGATCAAGCACGCACGCGAGGAAGCGAGTAAGCGAGCGAACCAGTGCACACAGGCAGGACGCATCATTGGACCAAGAGAACCCAGGCCTTACCCGTATCTCGACTTTTAATCTTATTACCGGACCCGGACGAAAGATATGCCCGAGACGTATCATTTTCGCCTTCGCTAATTTATCATTTTCCATAAACTGCTCGGCCTCTAAGCGCGGATTCCGTAACGCCGATGATAAATAGCCAGCGGATCAATCGAACCGATACTGCTTTTCCGCGTTTCGTTTTTCGTTTCTGATTACGCGGTTCCCTACGATTCGTTTAAACGCTAAGAATAGTAGACACTGAGGTGATAAACCGTGAAACAAGTAACTGAATATATTTTCTAGTTTCAACAAAACTTTAAAACTATGCAACGAATATGGGGTGTGCGTCGAGTGTGTTTGCGTTAAGCGAAGTGTTTAGAATGCCAGATGAAGTGTGTGTTGACGAAAAGGTAATTTCGGTATTGGCGTGAATGAAATAACGAGACATGCGGATTCGTTGACTGCATATTTTTCGACGTAAGTGAGGGAAACGGTAGGATTAACGGATTGGTTCATTAGTTCGCGTGGAAGGGAAAAATAACCGCTCCAAACTAACGATCATTCTCGGGTATACTTCACACCTGAGAAAATCGGAAAAACGCACCCGGAAAATCCGCGTGTCTCCAAAATTACCCGTAGCAGGCAATAACCCGAAAAGACGCCTCGACTCGGACGAAGCATGTAAAAGAAAAATAGATTTGTGAAGTCGCGGAAAAGGCTCGACTTCTGGCAGACAGCCGTGAGTCGTAACGAAATAAAAATATTTAACGTACAAAGAGTAATGGCTTTACGGCGAAATTGCCAGCTACGGAGGAATCGTCGTTGTCTCGAATTTTGGGACCCAACATCTGCATACCAGATGGGGTCATTTGGCAGTTCTAAAAATTCTGTATGGATTTGGGGCTTTTACGATGGTTCCTTCTCTCTCGTGCGAAACAGATACCCTGTCACCGACGAAACTTCAAGTGCAGGATAGATAGATTGTCTCTGGGTTTTGTTCTTGAAAGTGATTTTCCAAGTTACTACTGTTCAGCGATTTTTACGAACCTGTCCGTCACAACCGCCTACATTCTCTTAGTTACGGAGAAACATGGTTAAACTGTTATAAAATGCTTTAGAATAATGATGCAGAGCTTTGGAATCAGGTTTGCAGAATTTTCAGAAATGCACAATGGCGAGTCGGACATTGCACGTTTATCACAAAATTGAGTAAAAGATATTCAGAATAACAGGAGAATTAACACATTAACTGCCGAACTGACAACCTCGAAAATTCTATAAAATCTGATTAATTTTTAAATGTATGGCACATAGTTATGTATCAACCTTCTTGAAGTCTTCAGGTATCAACTAAATCGAATGCAAGGAATATATTAATGTACAAATTTATTTTTAAACATGGACTAATAATTTTGTCAAAGTGTTAAAAGAATTTGACAATGTCAATTATGTTATTGTCACTACAATGTTTTAGAAAAATCGTGCAATGTAGAGTTGATTGCGGATATCCCACAATTTATAGCAAATTTGAGTGAACAAGATTCCAAATAGTAGGAGGATTAAAAATACAAATAATATAAAAATCTAAGCTCTAATAGAAGGTATAATTGCAAGGAAATCTTAACAAAGTAAAAGCCCAATATTATTAAATATTGATAGAATATGCGCTGTCTTACGTTTCAAACTGATGAAGATGCAGGAAATGCATAAAACACCGAATAGAACGTTTCCTCTGACAAAGCTATAAATAAAACAATATATCTCGAATTACTATTGCATGCGCATACATTTCGCAAACATCAAGACGCGACTGTGTGAAATCTCACGGAATGACAATAAATAACGAAAAAAACCAATTATACAGAGAACGAGCATTTTTCATCGGTATCTTTTAACATGAATTACTATCTACCAAAGCGCACGATAAAAGGCAGGAAGAAATTCGATTAAAGAAAAAGAACACGCGAAAAAGGCGAATGATTACGCTCAGGTACGATCGCAACGCGGATCACAAATTATTCGGAGCCGGCTGGAGCGTCAACAAGGACAGATAAAGAAAATGATTAAGGACTGCGTTATTTCTCGAACGGGCAATTAAAATCGTGAATTTGAATCGTCGCCGGCCACGTATCCGGAGTCAAATCGAGTATCTGATAGGAGGGGCACGGAATGAGCAGAATTACTCGACCCGGACGAAGGAGCCGTGCACGAGAAAGCTTGATTGGTTTCGCGATTAATTCGCTTAAGCAACAGAAGCGTCCGCTGAAAACTCTCGGCGGGTACAGATTCGCGAACACGATGCTCTGTTCGAGCTTATCTTCTCGTGTAACCCGTTGCTCTTTCAGATAAATTAATGCCGTAGCAATGGCTGCACGGAGCGCCGTCTCCGACGGCGATGTTTAGATTGAATTCTTAATAAAGAGGATCGTGTACCGGGTGATACGGAAAACACCGTTGTTCCGACCGTTTATTCCGCTTTTCCTCCTGCCGGATCAATAAACCATTTACAGCCGAAGCGCTATGTATTCGCAGCGAATAGAAAACTTGAAAATTTTCTAGTTAACCCGTAGAGTACGGAGTCTATTTTGTAACATAAAGGACGGAATGGGGTCACTAAAGTCCCCCACACAAAAAATGTTTTGTTTTGTTTATAAGTTGGCATATTAATATTACCATAGACTGTTAGTAAATTGAAAAACGATTATTTCATTAAATTTACAGCATTTATTTTTAATAAACAAATAAAATACTATCCACTTTCAAACATTTCATGTTTTGACATAAAATAAACTTACAATTATAAATAAATTAATAATAGAATGACACTAATAAGTTTTTATACAGGATTTAAAATAAAACTCGACTACCTAAAGGGAAAAAGAGAGAAAGAAATTATTTACGAAGTTATTAAAGAAAAACTAATCTTGGGGGACTTAAAGTCCCCCACTCCGTACTCTAAGGAGTAACGCTAGGACTACCAAATCAGTCATTTTGCCTGGTCCCTAGTCCTTTCTTGCGCAATTATTGAATTTATGAAAATGTTTTCATCAGAAATTTTCAGATGTACTTCTTCAATAACGTATATCTTACAATAAAAATTGTATGAAGTTTTAGTAGATGCAGTCTCATTATTATTACAAAGAAATGTATGTCCTTGGATTTATTGTTCGGTAGTTTCAGTGTTAACAACGTGGAACACAATTAATCCTTTGCGCTAAAATTCTCTTAACAACTTTCCGTTGAACGGTTAGAAAAAACACTTTTTTGCAAAAGAAAATTTGCTTCTACCGTTTCTCTACGTTTATTTTAAAGCTTAAACGTTATCATCGCCGAATTTTCGACGTAAATGTAAAAACATTCGTATTTAAGAGATTACGTCTCTGAAATCTCTATCGCGAGTCTCGCTCGATACTGTACGGCGGGGGATTAATTTTTATGTCTTTAGATTGTTCTATAAAAATGTACATTTGCGAACAGTTACGCGGGCCGTTATTTTATTTTCAATCCCGTTGATAACCCGGCTCCGCTGAATTCATTGTTTAGCAGAGATTAGCCGCACCAATATTAACTTCGCTCGATTAAACAGTTATTCGAACGCGAATGGGTCTGTTCCAACCGAAGTACTGTGTTATTTAACAGAGGTGCTATATTAAAATGCCGATTACCTTTCACTCGAGTTCTCTTGCATAAATAACACTTCAAAACGCATCCACGGCTATCGTACGCGATGCACAATCTTCTGAAATATTCTACAGCCTTAAAAATCCGAGTTGCTTTCATCTCGTTTGTATCAACCACATTTTTCCAATTCTATTCCATTTCGAGAATAGATCGACCCAAAAATAAAACTTTTTAACCATTTTATTCGGGAACGATCAGATTGCGATTGCGTTCTTCAAAAAATCGAGGAAGGACAATTTTGCAAGGTTTCTCGGCGGATCTTCAACAATTCGAGGGAGATTCCAAAAGACTCCTCTCGTGATGGTTAGGACGTAACATTTTTAACACGTTGAATGCCGAGCTAATTTTGCGTACTTCAGACAAGTTTCATCTGTTACATTGATAGAACTGATGAATGTTATTAAAGAGAACTGTTGGTTACCGTATAATGAAACTCCCACTCCATACTACAATCTGGTTAACTTCCACGAAAATAAATCGATGTTCAATGCCATTAATGTAACGATAATAATTCTTAAACGACGCAATGGTGCCGGACACCGGTAACCAACATGGCAGTCAACGTGTTAAGGGGGGAATACGCTTTAGAGCGCCTAAAAAATAGGGATTCTTAAGAATTTTTTTCTCAATAACTACAAAGCGAATCATTCTCAAACTTTCATGATATTATGTTCTATATTTAAACAATACAACAAATTTTCTATTTTAATGATTAACACGTTAAGCACCACGCCGGTCCCTAGGGATCACACGCGCATCGTCAGTTTGTGTACATCCTAGAGCCTCTAATTTTCATCTGAAATAGGAAAACAAAAGTTTTTTTCTAATCCTTAAAAAATTATCTCGTCGATGAACTAAAAAAATTCCAACAAAAAGTACAAAAATGCAAAAATTTTTAGCTTTATTGAAAAAGTTACGATTTTTCGCTAAAAATTTGGACTTTATAATGTAAATTGAAAGGAAAAAATGCAACTATTTAGGAATTCTTTTAGTTCATCGACGACATTTAATCATTACCTAAAGAAAAATCGCCTTAGGAACTCAATTGGTCCAATAGATCGTTCTGTATCGTGTACAGAAGATTCAGAAATATGATATTGAGAAAAACGCCTTTAAAGTTCTTCGACTGTTAGAGTAGTAGTTATTGAATACTTACTTCTGGAGGAAACTAATCCGCTATACCAGGACCACATAGTAAGCCTTCTGTGGCTTCAAAAAATTCATTTTGCTGCATTTGGTGCATCCTACGAGAGATTCGTGCCTCTTTTGTGCTGCCTTGTCTGCGGCGTGTCTCTATCGGCAAAGAATTTGCATTGTTGCCCGATATTAATATTTAATACATTCATTATTTTTAATATAGCTGAGTAGCCCTCGTTAAAAATGCCAGCCGCAATAAAGGTGGAGGTTTCGATAATTTTTGCTCCGGAATTTAGATGCTTTGGATTCAGGCGCCAAACTGTTGAATTGAAACTTTCATTGCAATTCTGTGCGCGTCCACCTAGACACCTGGTTAATAAATCCTCCTTTGAAAGTTCTTCATATATCAGTTTTAAATGTTTAAGGACATCTGGGTGAAGTGGACTAGGATGATTAAAATTATCTAATTCACCTTTCGCTTCAGCTTTGCGCCACTTGCGCCTGACGTTTACCTGTTCGGCTAGCTGTAGCTCCCAAAATACATAAAATTTTGCTCCGTAACTTTATACACGTATTCTGGACACATACTGGAATCAATTTCAAACAAAAAAAAATTGAAAATTTTCATCTTATAAAGTGTATTCTTCCCTTAAACACTCTGTACACGCATTAACGTTCGCGCTCGTCACAATGCAACATCAGTAGGCTTCAGGAGACGAGGAAGAACGGCGAGGACAACGCGACGGCGAATCGACGCAGCGTGCGTGGATGTTCAAAGAAAAAAATTCAATCACAACCCGTAAATAATTGACCGTTCTGGGTCGCGGGGGCGTTGGGCTCGTTCAATATCGGTAAAACGAGATTTTCCCAGGCTGATCCTGGGGGTAAAACGCAAGTATATACGCAGGCGACGTGTATTCCAGGGCGGTGGTGTGCGATGCCCGGTCGACACGAGGCCGGAGGCGTCAGGCTTAAGGCCTTAAAGCCTGTGCAAAAAGGTCGTAAAACAAAGGAAGGCCCTATTTAATAAGATTACCGCGTCTCGAGGAGATTGTGTTGCCCGACTCTCGAGTATCGGATAACGTAAGCTACCTAAGGGGCAACGTTATGCGAAGTGGAGGGCAGAACAGGTGTGGGGGAGAGGGTGGCAAGACGGAAGAGAGCGAGAGCGCTTAATCGTTCTTATTTTAAACATCGTCGTTCCCTTGCGTTGGACGTCGCATCGGTGCACACGTCAGGTAGCGGACCTCTTCCTTTATTCATCATGGGAATGTCGGGAGAATTTTTCAACGGCGTGCCTAGGAGAAACAACGATTAAAACTACTCGAAATTGAATCATCTCTAAATTAACCCCTTCGCTGAGCGGTTTATTTTAATCGCTTGCAGTACCGTTTTCTTTGCTAATAAAGTTATTATAATATCAGCGTTAAAATGTTAAACAAGAGAAAAGACAACGTATATCTTTTATACCGCTACGTATACTTCAATGGTTAAATATTGATCACGAAAGAATACCATTTAACTTCGTCTGAGAGGAGAGGTATAATATTTGTTAGACTTTGTTTAAAATTTTCAACGCGTTAAAGTTGTGGCGATTTCCGAAACGGAAAAGAAAGTTTGTGGCTCTCGTATACCTATTTTAATAACGACAAAATAGCATTTCCTTTAGGTTTGAAGAAAAGTAAGAATGACCATATTTAGATCAACACCGTCCGAGTTTGAACTCCTGTACCTTTGCGGAAATGATGTTAGAATGATCTGACAAGTTGTCACATTTCTCTTGAAATGTTTTGGTGCTGCAGCATATCGATTAAAGTGCTACAAAATCGCTGCATAAAATTGCAGCACAATTTTCAATAACTTTTCTTTACCAGAAGTCTCGCTAGAACAAACATGGAAAGAAATTGGTTACAAACCGCAAAATCGTTTGAGCATATAAAGTGTGACAGGCAGAATGTTGTATGATTTTTTTTTGCAAAAAAGTAACACGAGTTCAAATCAGGATAACTTCGGTGCTCTTTAAGTCTGCGAAGATGTGTACTGTACAAGGACTAATAAAATCGAGTAACGTCTCGACTGAAAACGAAACCGATATAAAGTTAATGAAACTCACGACTCACAGTGTCGAAAATGCAAACATTCGGTTAGGAATTACTTATTTTTAAAGGTCCTGCTCGAGAGGCACGTCTTCGCGAATCGCCGCCCTCAAAGAAGTCGCTCTCGCAACAGATGTCGAGGTTTAAATCGTAACAGAGTTAGGCGAGTTACGTTCACAAAGGTGGGGTTGCAGCGAGTTCAAGGTATTTACGGTATGATAAAGTTCCCGTAACGATATAATGCGTAACGCTGGGAACGATAATAAAACCGAGAGACAAGAGAGAACAGTGTTCCTCTGGTGGTTGGCTGGGTACCACCGCAAATTGCGGACTGAAACGTGGCCATGGATCGGCGTATAAGTAAAGAATAAAGAGCAAAGACGAAAGAACGGTGAAGTATTCAATAGAATTGTAGCGCGTACAACGTTACATTATATCCTTGATCGTATATTCTGCTACGTAGCTGAAAAACTCCTCGAAGCTCCTGTATAAGCGGCTTTTCTCTTTGCAGAGCGTTTCGCCTCGACGTCCCCCGTTAGTTTCCCCTTTTTTCCCCCCTCATCCCTAACTCTCGTCTTTCCACCTTTTTTTTTTCTCCTTCAGACGACGAATTAACGGGCGACTTTCGTCCGCGAATTGTCTCACATAAGCGACGTGTAATCTTTGAATAATGCCCCTTTTGTCGGAGCTCCTTGCAACGCGAGTTAAATCAATTTTACGAACGTTCCAACGTTTCAACGCTGCAACACCAGACGGATTTTATACCTCGATTTGCTTTCCGCTTCGACCAATTCCAGCAAACTTGAAAATCATGGTTTCTTCGTATCCTCGAACCGAAATTCGAAGTCGTTGCCTCGATATAGATCATGAAACAATAACATTTAAATGACAAGATTTTATTGTGCTTTAATGAAAAGGTTTGTCTAAAAAGTTTTCGTGAAAACTATCTTGTAATTTCAATAACTACGAAAGAGAAACTAAGAAATCGTTTGACCCGTCCGATCGCGAGAGCCTGAATAAATCCGGTGTTCTTGTTTCTGGCGAAAATTCATTTTCACAACACCGACGACAAGACTGCACATAAATGTCTATACATATCCGTTCATATTGTGACAGCTCTACCTTCTACTCTCGCCGATAGAGGGACAGTAGGACGAGACTTTCCCGCTAGTTCCTGATCCGCCTTCAGTTCATATGTATATCGTCCTTAACCGCTTTCCACTAGATGCATAGATCCATTTGTACATATCATACATCTATTCGTTCGTTAAAGTTCGTTAAAGTTGTTGAAGTGTTGTTGAAACTAAAAAATCTATTCAGTTACTTGTGTCACGGTTTATCAACTCAGTGTCTACTATCCGTACCTTTTAAACGAATCGTAGGGAACCGCGTAATCAGAAGCGAAAAACGAAACGCGGAAAACCAGCTTGACTATCGGATAAATAATCACGGAAGAATCCGTAAGAATTCGAACACTGTGCGGCGGTTTTTTGTGAATTCTTTGGGAGGCGCGTGCGTCGCTTCGGGCACGCTACGGCGCAAGTGGGTACAATAAAAAAATGCCTCGGAACCGTGATCATTTTTAGCGGGAAGTAGTTAGCCGACGAGCGGAGCGAGCGTTTCCTTACAAATGACGCGCGTCACGCGGCGGCAGCGCTTCGTTGGCGAATTAAAGGACACCGAAGTAGCCTCGTTACCAGCTCTCCGGAGCTGCCGTGCCACGAACACGGATAAGTGAAACTATTTACGACCACCCTGAAAACAAACAATCGCCGGGGACGAGTTAATAGGCGCGTTGATCACGCGGAACAAGATTTTCGATCAACGTTTTATCGCGGCGGTGTATCGCGGGCCCCGGTGCTCGGGCCTGGCACGGGTCCTCGAGGCCCGTCCGCGGTTTTTCAAGTCCGATTGAGCCAATTAAAAAGAATCTTCGACGTAGAGGGCGCACGCGGAATGCGCAAGGCTGCGGGGCCGTTGCCAGAGCCGTTGCAGCGCGACGGTTGTCACTTCTTGTCGCGCTCGTCCAAAAAGTCGACCCGGGTCGTCCGTAGCCGTAACACTTAATGGCAACCGCGGAGCAACATATTTGGCCAATGTTTTATCGCTCGGAGATAATCCCTTCTGGCCTTCACGCTTTAATTCATTCGGGGGTCGGGCCCGAATCGGGCCTCGGAGCGGGCGCGTGAGCCTGTAAGAGCCGCGTCCGATCTTAATGGCGGCTCCGGCAAAAGCGAAACTGTAACCGGACCAGCAACGGGAGGCGACACGTTGTTGCACCGAACCACCGGTGCATCTCTCCGATGCATTAAGCTTGTCTTAGCTGGCGCGGCGGACTGTCGCGAACGACCGATTAATCCGGGATAAGAATTCCCCTTCGTATAAATGGATTGAGAACCGATCCGCGCGTCTCTTCCTCTCCGGCTTTGCCTCGTCCTTCTCCTTCTCGTATCTGCCGCCGCCGTTGCGTCGCGCTCGCAGCTTAGATTTTGCATTCCGAAGGGTAACCTATGGGATTAAGCCGCTGGAACCTTTAAGTGCATGCCATTCCGCCTTCATGTGAAATCCGCGCCGGCAAATGATTTTGGGAATTTATACAAATTGCGGGGCCGGGGAACTGGTCGAACACTCCGCCGCCTAAGGTCGGGAAGCGTCGACGAAACCTTATCGACTGTCTCACGACGTAAACCTCGTCGAAAAACTGCGAAATTGTCAACCGCTACCTGGGAAACAGACTCGATTTAAAATGCATTAATTAAATATAATTGAAAAGACAATTATTGATAAAAGACGAAACTATTTATCTCAACGGTACCGAACTATCGAGTTAAACATGAATTTTCCTTTGGTAGTCTCTCTGTTGAAAACTCTGCTTAAAAAATGTTAAATATACTAGTTAATATCCTCTGGAATCGCGCCTTAAAAATCGGATTTCTTCAATATGGCGCCTAGTTTAACGAGCCGTTGAAGATCGCAAGCACTCTACTCGCCTGCGAAGATTGTCCAGAGAATTTCACGACTTGGCGACACGATCGAAACAAACGCTACGAATGAATACATACAGGTTGTCTATACTCCTGGCCGCTTATCCTAGCGAAAGGTAGTCCATTTGCGTGTCGGCCTCCGTTGTCGTCTTGGTCACCTCCCTCGAAAACGGGTGCCTCGCAGTGCCGCGTAACTGATAGGATTAAGATCAGCCGATGGTCTCGGTTCGTTGGGCTTAGATCGGGTTTCTACGTGGACTCGGGGCATGTAATTACGTAGGAAAAGATTCGCCCGGTATCACTTAGCTGCTGCTCTCACGAACGATCGCCCCTCATTAGCATAACCCTCGGAACGAGTCGCACACCCCTCATGGTTCGGGACGTTTCCCGCGACCTTCGCTGCTACAGCGAAACAACTTTTTTTCTTAGGAACTGCATCGATTAGTGCACACAAAAATACCATATTCTACTACGAAGATAATTAACTTGACGTACGAATGCACTCAATGCAACCAATTACAACAAACAGAACAATTAAACGAAATAACATCGGTCCTGACAATCAGTATCTCGTATTTCATAGTTACATTCAGTGCATCTCCAACAAATTCAGTTATGAATATCTTTGTTCTCTGTAAAAGTGGGCGTGGCCATCGATGGGCAAGGCCTCGTTGCTGCCAGTGATACTGTCAAATCCTGTATTCTATAAATTGATCGGAAAGTCTGTACGAATGTTTTAATGTATTACTGAGAAATGTTTCTGATTAAACTAAGATAAGTAGGACACAACTGTTAGCTATTCTATACGAAAACGTTCTTCTATACTAACAGTATCTTTGTATCGTTTCAACATTCGTTTCTACATGCAAAAAGACTTCTTGGTCACTATCCAAATCGGGCGGAGTTTCGTAGTTCTGGGCTCGACCGGAGCTACATCAATGCCCCACGGGGCAATTTTCTCTCGACCGAGCTACCTAAACGATAAAGAATCGCGGATTAACCGGCGGCCATTGTAACGCAACGCGAAGGAGTTTTTGCGCGGCGGTTGATGAACGGTCGCGGGCCGATAAAACGGAAATCCTGAAATTTATGCGCGGCTCTCGATTTTTCGGGGATTATTACGCTTGATTTATAAACGGCGCGAAGGAAGTCTCGCCATTATATCGCGCACGAGACGGTCGATCCGCGCGAATTCAATCCGCCGATAAGTAATTAAGGACGGGCTGCGGCCGCGTCATTTTTCAACGTCGCTGTAAATAATCGACGTTCCGTGGAATAGAGTGATCGACGTTTCTTAGCCGATTATTCTACTGACACAAAAGCTAGCCGTTCGCAGATCATCTTTATTCGACTTCATTGTGTTATTCCACACGCTGCAATTCCTCCGGGGAAGACTTTTCATTATCCGTCATAGATTGAACTCCACTGTCGTGTGCTCCTTGCATGAGCACAAATTCGAAGCTAAAACTACCGAGTAATAAATACAACTGATATATAGTAGATTGCAGTGATAAAGAAATTCTGTTCCAATAAAAAAGAACATTCAAAAATTTCTCATGAAAACATTTTAAAATGCCAACCAAATTTTGGAGTCTGAAGAACACGTATAATATTCTCCGATTCGTTTCTAACTCTGACTACAAGTAACTGGACGCGTAGGTAGTGTGTATACCACATTTCAGCTCGATCGGAATGAAATTGTGGCCGTGGAACGATTTTGAAAATTTCGAGGCGATCGAAATCGCGAAAATTAGCAAAATGGGGTTGATAAAATGAAGCGTCCTGAAGTCCCCTGAAACGCTAGCCTAGAAAATGAGGGCTCTTCTTAAAGAGGAAGGTTTGAGGAAGATTTTGCCGTTGGAATCATGTCGATAGCTCTAATAGTTTGGCCGGGGCACGACTTCAAATATTTGCCAAATATTGCCACAAAATCGCTAAATATTGAAGGTAACCCC
>CM052093.1:18786408-18799036 GCA_028453745.1 Agapostemon virescens | reverse complement strand
GTAGGAGTCCCAATTTAGTAATCGTTTAATTTTATGGAGTGGCATATATTAAGTGTTGCAACAACCGAGATTTTTACGATTTCGTACCATCGCCTATAAACGTCGGTGTTCTAATAAATATGAGAACGGCTCCAGATGCAACTTGTGCGATAGATCGGCCAGAAATTCGAAGGACTCGCGTGAAATACGAGTAGGGTCTCTCGCAAGAGTGCCGTCGCGGGGTGTTTTACTTTAGTGGCATGGTTATTGATTGAACCGCCGACAATGCGGTAAATTCAATTGGATTTTATAGGGTGCGTAACGCGCACCCGTGCACACAGGTCGGCTGCGGGAGGATACGAAGGATCGTTACGCTGTGACGTTTACGAGAAGGGATACAATGGCCAGAAAGCGTTAATCCTGCGAGCAGGCCCGTGCACCGTCGCGCCTCCTCCGAAGAAACGAATGGGGCGCCTATGGCGATATTTATTTAACTGCTGCACTAAGTTGGCGCCCCGCGGCGATCCGTTTCGAAGACGCGATTCTGCCATAATTACAGTAAAAAGCGATCTTTAATTTCACGAACGGCGAAAGTGACTCGTAGGTAGGGAGACGGAAGCGAGAGCAACAAGATTTGCCACAGGCATTCATAACTCCGGCCCCCTGTCCTCCCCCGAATCTTCGTTTATATTGTCATATTAAATTTCATCGAATCGCCCCTTAACTTGTCTCTACGGCACTGAAAATAATTAGAGGACTTTACACACTGCGCCACAAAATGATAGCACACCCTCGAATTTGATTGAAATCGAGGATGCGCAACTTTGTTTGCGAGTCGGTAACAGGCGAAAAATTCGAAAGATCCGTTCAATTCTAATTTCTAATCCTTTGCAAATAAGGATTTTTTTAAACGCGAAGGGCATATTCCAGAGAGAACTAAACTGTGTATATCATGGTCATACATCATGGGTAAAATGCACAATGTACAGATTTCTTGTTATGTATATAATAATTAAATACATAACTCCAACTTTCATGGATCATTTTATAAATAGTACGATGAAGAACAAGCTGAATGCAACTAGAAAATTTCTTATGATAAGTAGAAGGTAGAATTGCGAATGAATATTGTTTACTATGCGCACCTTCTTGTATTTTAAAAATGTGTAAACAGTATTATACACAGCAATCTATTCATGAAATAGATGTATAGCCTTTCGCCTGCTAAATCCAAAAAAAAAAAATCATTTTCTGACAAAATAATGTTAATTGGAAGGACCATGAATTATTTTGTACACCCAATAAAATAATTGAAGCACAGAATGCGACTGTGAAACTCGGCAGCTCTTGCTGGCGAGGTCACGATGAAATCAGCATCAGGAAGAAAGCGGAATATGGAAGTCGGAGAAAGGCGGTGGAATTTCTTTTCTACCTTTGTGCTGGTACAGCCCTTGGTCCTGTGGGATTTGAAAAATTCCACGACGCTTTCGAGATTAATTATACCGAGGAGAGGGAAAGAGAGGGAGAGAGAGAGAGACGGTGAGAAAAAGAGAGAGTCCTCGCTCGACTGTTCAAGTAGAGCACAAATGAATGAAATTCCTCGCGCACGATTTCGATCGATCACGAATTCCTTCGCATACAATGTCGGATATCTTATTAGCAAACAGTTTCTGAAATAAGATCCCGGCGTCGATGATCGATCGACCGATGATCCGAACGATACTAACTGCTCGCCGGATCAAACACGGGGGCCTAGAGAGGAGCGGGACGAGGCAATTAAAAAGCGACGAAAAAAAGAGTATAAATGGCCGGCCATGTAAATGATTTCAGGCTCGGCAGTCGTTCGGCCAGCATTAGTTTTACACACCCCGACGATGTTCCGCCGACTAATTATTAGGGCCCATTACGTATTATTTAAAGAAGCAGGCGTCCAGACCCTCTCATTATAATGGACCGCAGGTGCTAGGAGCCTCTATATACACCTTATTCATCGTTTTCCCTTTTAAAGTGCCGCTATTATAATGCGTGGGCAACGAAACGGAGAAAACAACCGTGCAAGAAACCCGCTTCAGAAATCAAGCGACGTCTCCCCGAACAACGTCGCTGGGATTCTGTTCTTCTCGGTGAACGTCGATGCCGGGGCCACTGCCGAACAATAGCCGTGATAAACAAAAAACAACGAAATTTTGTCGGACCTGCTCGAGCAAATCCACCGGAAGAAACTTTCGAGCGAGCCTGCTTCACAATTAATATCTCCACACCTTTTATATCAAGGGCATTCCCTTTTATTTTTCTTTATTCGAGGTTTAAAAAGTCGATTCTTTATTTTTGTTGCTGAAATTATAATACTACTTCTATTGAATCGAACGGCGTTAGTTTTCAATTCGAACTTCGGGGGGAGTCGAAATATTTTTCGCAGCATTTTTCTTTTGTTCCTTTCTTGGACTGTTGCGTTCTTTTGCTATTTACTATACCTATGCAATAATTTGCATTAATCAATGTCAATAGCCAGTAGTTTTCTCCTGTTTCAGTTTCCAACATTTTTATATGATTATTTTTGAATCTCCTGTTTCCGTATCATTAATAATTTGCTATTAAAAATTGAGAAACTGATACTTCGAGAAGGCGTCGACAATATAAAACTGAAAAGGTCTATGAAATATGTGAAGCAGGTTTTCGGAAAGGTATACCGAACATTTTTATTCCATCATACGAACTGCAAACGGGCTGTGCTCTCTTAAATAACTTTTAAAATCGAGGTGGAAAGATTAAACAATGGAGCAGTACAAAAAGCGATTCCCAGCGTAGAAAAAAACTATTTCTGCCATGCATCGATTTATAGGGAAAAAAGTGATCAAACGAATAATTTATATCTCGAAGCCTGGTAGTTGTAAAATTAAAAGAATCGTGCTTGCAGTCGCCATAAATCGTGTAAAAAATCGTTTGAACTCGATGTTTCCCTACGTTGAGATCACCTTTGCTTTCAATAAACAATCGAATTGGTTTTTGCCAGCTTTTGCAAGATAGATCGTTCGATTTTACAGTCGACAGAAGGTGGATAAAAGATAAATCAAGATTTAACCGTGTAGAATCAATATATACAACTTTTCAAAAGTCCTGTATATTTATTATAAATATACAGTTCGTTACAAAAGTATTGGAATTTCCGATAGAAGTTTAAAAACTCACTTTAAAAACCGTGGGACCTGTGTAACGATTATCCTTCATAGGATATCTCACTCGAGCTAAGACAACTCATACGCAGTACTACTTGTTATACTAATCAATAAAGACTGAAGCAGGATAGCACTGTCTGTAGTAAAAGTAACTAAATAACTGCTCTATCATCCGAACAGTCTTATCTGTCTATTCGATTCGATTAATCAAAGTCCTACTACTCTTCCGACCAAACAGGTCTTGCATGTACCTCGAGAACGCTAGGTCCATTCATATTCAGAAACGTAAATGAAAACATAACGTTTGATAAAATAATTTCAACACAACAGCTGCTTCATACCATAAACTGAAAGACCACAACGTACATTTTGAAGAGAACTGTTCGATTTGCAAAACGAAATCCAAAATTTCTACCTCTATAGCTCAGCACTACATATTGCCTAAAGAAAGATAATATTGCACGTTGCTGCGTTTTTACTATCATAGTTACAAGTCTGAGATAAAAATGAAAAGATAACGTAACTGCGGAGGAAGAAAACTGTCTCACAGTGGGCCAGGAAGCTCTTACGTAGAACCGGATGTCCTGATCGAAAGGGGTGAAACTTTTGAACTGTGTTTGGACCGTTTTGACGCATTGCAAAAATAAAAATTGCAAATCAGTGCAGATCGACGAAGCAAAGAACAGTCCCTTTCTCGAAACACAAAGGCTATGACCGGGTTAGCAGATGATTTACAACCAGAGTTTGCAACGGAAAAATCTGAAAATAATACCTAACATGTAGCATAGTACCCGAAATGTGTCAGAATTTTTTCAGAATTTTTAATTAATTAATTGATTATTAAATAAGGAAAATGGGCCAAGAAATCGTTTTTTTATTTTTCTCAATAACTACCCTTACAGATGAGATATGAGGCTGAAACTTTGCAGACGGGGGTCTTTTTGGGTAGGGTATCGCATATTCCAAGCTCGATCAAAATACCGTCTGGGGCGAAAATCACTTCCAAACCCAACCATAGCCTTTGATAGCGTCGCGCACGCGGTCGGTACGAATCCGCTCGGCTTGGCTCGGTTTGGCGCGGCACGCAGCGCGGCGCATATACGTGTAGAGGTGGGCTCCGACTGGGATTTTTTTTCCTCGTGTTACGCCGCTAGTGGCAATACGTATCGTATGCCTGTCTTCCAGATACCTTTTTACTCGTCTTTTGCTGCAAGATCGGAGCAACAACCAGTCCTTGTGTGTCCGACGAAATTTACGACGGAGCCTCATGCACCATGCAGGCTTTATTTTAATACGCCGGGGGAACGGCTCTCGGTTAGGACGCCGCGTCCCGCTGGGCCAAAAATCTTAAATATTCATAATTAAATATGCTAATGAACGGGTGACTTCAACGGCAAAATGATTATCAAATTGTACAATGGCTGGGTAAAGTTATTGTACGATGCCCGACCGGGGAGCGTGTACCGCCGCGGAATGGAATGCATAGACCCACCGGGAGGACGAAACCGGGGCCCAGGACGTACGCGAGGACCCCCGATCGATCAAAAATTTTTAAAACCGGGACGTTGAGTGTTCGATCCGGGGGCCCCGGATCCGGAGCCTGGTGTCGATAACCGGCTCTAGCCAGAAATCCTCGGACCGAATGCAATCTCCCGGTCAGTCGGTGAAAATCGAGGGATGACAGGTGTCCACTGGTGTCCATCAATCCCCTACACAGGCTACAGTTTTTACCGTTAAAGCTTTCGAACGTAAGCTGCGTCCTTTTGGAATTATTTTGTCAGCGTTGCCACGGCCACTGTATCTGGCTCCATCAACCGATACTTGGGAAAATACAGCGGGTGATCGATTAATTAGAAACGCTCGCGCAAGTTGTCAATCTTATATCGTAGCAATCAATTTTTGAATCAACGTCCAGCTGCACTGGATTCTTTTCGACCACGAATATTTGTAAATTAGAAACGTGCAGGTTTCATCGGCGATATCTATCGTCAGGAGATTAGTCGCTTTTCTATCAACGGATGCTCTAGTAAAGGGTTACTTCAATGCATAATATTTTTACAAATATTCCTGTAATTTTTAAAATAATTTTACACGGTTCCAAGGTCGTTACTTAATCGATCAACGTCCTGATAGTCTTTCGACATCTCCCCCGTTCTCTGTTTCTCCCCTGGCAGACATATTGAGCATTCAAAAAACGTGTCATCCGTAGGATTCCGTTCGCCGGTTGATTGAACATTTCGCGACACGAATCACGTGCCGCCATCGATTTAATTTTCCACTTTCCATTCGGTGACTTATTCCTCGACCGATTCGGGTATCTCCGAGCAGCCTAGTCGCAATAATCGTTCGTTGCGCGTGTCCAAACGCAGGTGAAACAGCGAAGCTTGCCAGCAGCCACGGGATAAAAATCCTCCTGACACGTTCTCGCGGCGCTGGGAATGTTTTCCTCTCATTATTACGAGCGGCCGTGTCGCCCGGAGTGTCGAATCAGAGATAAAGAGATTGTTTAAATGCATTACTAGTCCGGGGCCGATCGAAAGAAAGAAACGAACGAACGAGATCGAAAGGTGGGACCGGCCGAGCGAGAGAGGTCCGGACAAAAGGACCTACAGGACGGACAGTGCTGGGAGGAGAGATGGGTAGAGGGCTGGAAGAAGGTTGGAAGACGCGGTTAAAAAAAGAAAAAAGAGAGACAGAAACACAGAGAGGAAGAAAGAGAGAGAGAGAGAGAGAAAGATGACCATAGAGGGCCTCTTTCGTATCGGTCGCGTGAGATAGCCGCATCATTTCTTGGCAGACAATTAATTACTGACATTATGTTTTAGAATGCTTACTTGCGCCGGCTACCAACCGATCTATAGATTTGTAGTCGGGCCCGAAACTCTCTGTCCCCAACCCTACACCGTGCACTCGTGCGCGCGCGAGAAAAGTAGGGCCCCGCTACTGGGTGACCGTTAAATCGCGACGAACCTTCGAGCTCGGTTACCGCGATAGACTATTATGGAAATTACGTTGATGGAATGCTCACCGACGCGGATACTCTCGGCACAAATGTAGACAATGATAATTAATGACCGAGCTATGAATCTCCGGACATGGAAGCCCCGCCGCGATCACGGAACAAGAAACATTGTACGTTCCGCGTTGTGAAACGAAACCTGGGCGACGTGAAATTCTTTGACGCGTTTTGTCGACTTAATCTTCGTCTTCGGGTCTAAAGACGGAAACTGTTAACCGATAACTTTCGCGGTTTTCCATGTACAGATGTAGCCTGTCTTCGGAAACGAAGCTGTCGTTTTTCTGTGTTTCGTCTCGTGCCAAGTCGTTAATCTTACCGATAAACCGTACGAGGTATTAAGTAGTGATATGTTTGAACGACTTAACATCGGCCGAAGAAGTGCCGAAGATACGTAGCTATGATATATTAAGTGTATGAATGAATTCGTGGGCTTTCCTTAATAAATTCGTTGTGTATTTATGGATAATCGAGATAAAGCAGAATAAAGGGAAAAGTGAGATACTCTGTTAAAAGAAGCCGTCTTTCTCTTCAGTTGTTAAAAATGCATGAAACAAATAATTATACTTTCTTTGAATACATTTGGAAGAAACTGATTCTTTGGTAGTTATTAAGTACAATACATTTTTCAATAAAAATTTACAATCAATTTCACAAATTTTTATCGTTTTGTTAAGTATTCAAACAGAGCAAGCTACTCTACCGAAATTATTTTTATTTTTATATTAACCTATATTTTTTCTGTTGGAACTCGCGATGACAAGATGCACGCCACTTTTGTTTATTTAAAAAATCGAATTAATTGCAAAGATCGCGAATTTGTATCTCTCGTTTATCAGTTTATTCAGATACTATTTATTCTCGCATAATGAATCGGCTGACGATGGTTATGTATTGTAAATCGATTTGGTTGCTCGCAGGACACCCAGTACATGCGTTGCACCGTGGTACACGCATCGTCGTCGCGGCAGGATAGCGCGTTGCCCTCCTCGTGAAAAGCAACGATCAATATACAAAATGATAGATATTAAACGAGACTAACGTTGCCATAACGGCCTGTTCTTTGCGCGATGTGATCGATTACGTTTTTCTCTTTGCCCGAGCAAAGATCGAGTCCGATCATTCTTTCGCCTGGTGGGCGATCAAGGAGCACGTCGGGATCGTTTCGTCGATTGCCGTCTTTGATCTTCTCGTAAAATTATAGTCCACGATGAAGATCTTAGAAGTCTGAAGATTTTAGAAATTCATAGAGTAGCGGAATACAATTTTTCTTTTAACGATGTTCCATCCCCTTTCATTCTGATACGTCGAACGTCTTCCATTCGGATACTTCAAAGTATTTTAAAACCGAATTGCTATGATAATTCGTAATCTAGGCGAGCACTATTTAACCAACTTACTGCCATGAGAATTGTAGCCGATTCGCACGAGTTTAATCGATTTTGATTGTAGAATCGATCAGCGTTATTAATAATAATTGTTAGTTGCATCGAAACTCTCAACTTACACCGTAATCTAACGAGTTTCTGCATTTATGAATTGCTACTTGGTTATTGCAATTTTATGATAATAAGTTTTATGTAATTCCATAGCGTCGGTCACCGACGACCACCCCGTTCAACGCGCGAAGAATCGAATCGAGCAGCGTTATCAATAATAATTATTAGTTGCTCGACGACGAAACTCTCGGGTTACACCATAATCTATCGTATTTATGCATTTACGAATTGCTATTCGATCGTTGCAATTTTATAATAATCATTTTTAAATAATTTTACACGGACCGGTCATCGACGACCACCGTTCTATGTATTAAAAGTCGAAGCGATCAGCGTTATTAATAATAATTGTTAGTCGCAACGAAACTCTCCACTTACACCGTAACCTAACGAGTTTTTGCATTTACGAATCGCTATTTTATCATAATAATTTTTAAATAATCCCATAGGGCCGGTCATCGACGACCACCCCGTTCAACGCGCGAATTGTTATTAATAATAATTGTTAGTTGCTCGACGACGAGACTCTCGGGTTACGCCGTGATCTATCGAATTTCTTTATTTATGAATCGTTACTACCTTACGTAATTCAACGATTTCACGAAGAGGTTAGGGATTAATTCTTCGGCAAGTCCTTTTGTTTAATTTCCGACAATGGAGCGCATTCGAGGAAACGTTTGCGGGTAGAAATCCGAGGGCAGAAAGCGGGATCGATGCCTTTCCTCTGTAGATTAATCACGACTGACTTAAAAGCATCGTTGGTACGTGTCTGTAACCAGCTAGCCCGAACCTAAGCACGATTTTCAGGTGTAGCTCGCACACGGACGTTCCTCCACACAGGCTCGTCGTGTCATTAAGTCGAACACAGCCGGTGTTTCACTTTCTCCATCGACGGAGCCACAATACCGGGGGGAAGAAACAATGCCCCGTAACAAGCACGGGGGCGCGCGGCCGCTTAATAATCGTCAGCGTCTTTATTGATGTACCGCGGGCGGAAATTTGAAAACCGTGACGTCAGGTAATTTTTCATTCGACCGCCGCGGCCGGATTCCTCGTCTTTCCACGGGCACCTCGCCGAATCAAAATTAACTACGGCCACGGCCCCGTGTGTGCATCCGTTACGTTCATTAAACGGTTTCACAATACGCGATAGATGAAACTTGGCAGGCTCTCCTTCCTAACTATTTATCGTTCTTTCATCGTCGATCCGGTGTATAAATCTCGCCGCTACGAACGAGCCTACCTCCTCGAAAAAAAGAACGCGACGACGTTGTCTAATGAATTTTAGTAAATACACTCGGCCCCGACACCGTCCATCCGGCTATCTCGACCAAGAGAAATCGATCCGGATCGATCGTTGATTCGACCATGTTTTGCGACTCTGTTCCACAAACGGCTTAACAACTTGCGCTAAACTTCGATACGATGTTTCTTCGACGACGTTCCACAAGTTCAAACGACCGTATAAAATTTAATCAATTTTCAACGCGATTATTTTTTACGTCTTCGCTGCTGAGCGAATTTTGTATTCGTATAAACGGTTAGAGATGTTAATCATTATTAGTAATTATTTATTTAATTTAGTTTATTTCAAAACACACTGCAATGATCACCAGTGACCACTTCGGTGATCTTTCAAAGGGGAATCATGTCTTCGCGACCACAATGCATAGAGTAAACAATTTTTCACACCTTTTATCGGGTCACACAAAATATTACACTTTCATTCAACTTTACCTTTGTATATTCCTCAATGACAAATACTGGCAAATGACATTTTACTTCCAAGTGATAAATACTGCTTCTCTGTTTGGGACAATACTACAAAGAGTCCAATTGTTCAATTAAATAAAATAATTCTAATGTTTCGATTGGCGCCATTTTGGCATACGATGGCTTATTACTTAGTGTGAAGATAAAATGATTTACTCACTGGATTTGAATTCGAAGATGAAAAGAGCAGGATCGGCGTGCGCTCGAAATTTCTTGAAATTTGTTGGAAGGAAACAATCCAGAGCCGTTCTATCGCTTGGCAGGACATGCGGCATCTGACGAAAGGAATTCAAAATTACAGAAGACGACGAGGGAATGCTTGAGCCAATCACACACCCGACACTTTTCCCTAGAAGAACCCGTGTACCTTCCGGTAATTTATGGTCGGTGTATTAAGTATGCCAAACGGATCCCAGGATTCATCCGTCTTCGAATTACCTCGATTTACCTTCGAATTATCTATTTTCTGTTGCTATGACGCAGACCGTACGCTGCACGCAATTTTTCCCGAGACGCCCTGCTGCAGGGGAAACGGCATTCGTAAGTTAACGCCAAACAAATGACTCTTCTGAAATTTTTCATTTCACAATTACTACAGTTATACAATTGCTTTCGCAGGAACCGATTCAATACATTTGTCAGCTCAATCGTTAACACGAGACATATACAAATAAATTTGAATGGTTTTTAATGTTAACACGTTCCATGCCACTTGTACCATAAATGGTACTCGCAGACGTATTTATTTAATGCGGTGAAAACGTATATTTTATGATAAATTTAATTCTGTAAAATATATTCTATAAATATATTAAAAAATGCAACATAGAAGCTAATTATTTATTATTATATATTATTTAGGTATTATTATTGTGTGATAATATATCAATCTTTAGTCGAAACGTCAAATGGCTTGGCACGGAACGTGTTAATAATTTTGAAATTGTTACAAAATTTTAATGTTGACAAATTGAATCGGGCCTGGAACAATTACACGTCTACGATAATTATTTACAATAATTTCACTGAACCTTCCTTGCTGTGGTCCGTTCTTTCGCCCACCTTTAAAACCAAGACGTGTTTTCGTTTCGCCGATAACTTGTTTGCGATCGTATAACAATTTTTGAAAGTCTCTGGCAGAAATTATTTTCTAGATTGGCTCGATTGAATCGTTTTATTGGTTTCATTTAATGGTTCCGCGTGGTTCTATGCGAGAACCATTTAATTTTCAAATGTTTCCTGACCTTTTTGTGGAAACCCACGATTGTCATTGAAGTGCTTCCTGCAGCAGTTTCTCACTGCGCTGCATAAGAAACAAGAGCTTTGAGAATTCTAATAATGGCTTCAAAGGTGTGAGAGTAGTGACTTCGCTTTTTAAACTGAGCTGAAACAGAATGATGTAAGAATTTTTTACACGGTGTTACAGGAATCCGGAGATCGACAATTTTCCAGTTCTAATTTAACGATGCTACGAGGTTTGTAGGTTTTCGAAAATTGTAAAAACTTGTGTACGTGTCAAGCACATATGAATATCCTTTATGCAATTCTTAAAATGGACCCTCCATTTAATACAGAGTGCACAGAACGGTGCCAAACTGCTGATCAAATTCGGACTGTTTCAAAACATTTAATGACAAATATTTAGGATAAATTCTCGTCGGTATTAATACATATGATGACTGCCAAAACTAGCATCCAAAAAAATTGCATAAAGTCAGATGACTTATCGAGTAAAATAAAAATTGAAAAACTAAAAGCTGTCACACTAACTAGTTTTCCGATCTTTTTGCATTTTCTGAGCCACCGTCAAATTGAATACAATGAATCTATTAACGTAAAAATTCGTTTAAAAATCGCACAGATAATTCCGTCACCCTCCTGTGGTCGTCGTAACAGTCAAAGTGTTAAACAAGAAATTTACAGATGTGAAAATAATTTTTCCAATAGAAGAAGCATCCAATCTAACTGCTTTTCGTCTCGAAATCATTGTTCGACGTTTCGCCATTTGCGAGCAATACGTCAAGCCGAATTTTCATGGATTACTATTACCATATTTCGCCTTTTACTAAAGATTTCCGTGTAGGGGAACAATCGATGAGTCCGTAAAATAAATAAATACTTCTCTTTTCTTTCTTGCACATTTCCTCTGAGCCCGTAACAATTCCCGTGACCAATCGTAGCTCACGAAAAGACGAAAGCCGTTGCCAGTTATGGTTCCTACCCCGAAAAAAAAAGAGAAGAGTCACTCGAAACCCGACGATGTGTTTTCATTTCACGCCAGTTTCTTCGCCCTTCTCCGTGAAGAAACAAGCCGTAAGCGTGGCGAAAGCTCCTTGGGCCACATTTATTATTCGTGGATTAGTGGAACGGCACACACGAACCGCGGCCCTCGATACTAATTGCGAGGAGCGGCAAGAACAGGACGCGACGCGTCGCGACGCTCGGCACGTCGTAAATTAATTTACCTCTGTGTGTTTTCGCTTTTAACGTCGCTTCCTGAGGATGGGAAGGGGGGACTCTCACAATTACCGTTTCGAAACAAAAAACCATGCCCACGAGCTACTTCGACGATCGATCCAAGGGATGCCCGGCCAGTTTTTTTTCGAAAAGTTTGTTGTTATGGGACACGCGACGCGTCGGCACTATAATTGAACGATTCGGAATTCATTCGCAAAGAGGAAGAGTCGTTCGACCTGCCTAACCGAGTAAACGTCAAGTTTTTAATCAAAATATATCGCTGCGACGTGAGAGTCTCAACAGTGGTTTCTTTTAAATTTTTTAAAGGACAAACTCCACCTCTTAGGCACGGCTGAATTTTGCTCAATTTTATTCATAAATTTTGTTCAATAATATAAGACGCGCGATGGCTAATTGGATTAGTTAATGAGACCACACGAAAATAAGTCTACGCGTTCGATGGTATTTTCGTAATTTCCAAATAGTTTTCTTAAAATTACTTAAAATAACTTTTATCGGCTGCTGGTGAAAATACATATACATATTAAATAGTGTCTTTTGTTACTGACAATATTAAAGAATTGTTCGAAGAATGAGTGCAGGCAGTCTAATGTTAATACAACTATACATTCGTCAGAAACATTGACTTTAATTTCGAAATTTGAATAAACTTAGAGAGTAAACCTATTTAGTTATTTCGCATTACGTTTATCGCTCTCGTCAGAACT
>CM052093.1:18767510-18786398 GCA_028453745.1 Agapostemon virescens | reverse complement strand
CCCTTCGTGCTGAAAAATGTTCTGAGACACTGAGGAGATTTTAAGGAACGTCGTTCCACAAAAGCGATGACAATGAGTCCATTGTATCACAAGGTGCACATTTCATCAGAAAAATTGGTTCAGACAATCGCGGCTAAGTCAGTAGAAAGTGTACGTGCATGAACTCCAAATAGAGAATACAATTTTACATTGATGTCAAAAATGTTCTGAGACAGTGAGAATATTTTATGGGTCATCATCTGACAAAAGCAATGAGAATAAATTCATGCCAACACAAGGTACATACTTCATAAGGAAAATGGGTTCAGACAATCGCGGCTAAGTCAGTGGAAAGTGAACGTGCATGAACTCCAAATAGAGAATACAATTTTACATTGATGTCAAAAATGTTCTGAGACAGTGAGAATATTTTATGGGTCATCATCTGACAAAAGCAATGAGAATAAATTCATGCTAACGCAAGGTACATACTTCATAAGGAAAATGGGTTCAGACGCTCGCGACTGAATTAATAGAAAGTGAAGGTGCATGAACTCCAAATAGAGAATACAATTTTATATTGATGTCAAAAATGTTCTGGGACAGTGAGAATATTTTATGGGTCATCATCTGACAAAAGCAATGAGAATAAATTCATGCTCACGCAAGGTACATACTTCATAAGGAAAATGGGTTCAGACGCTCGCGACTAAATTAATAGAAAGTGAAGGTGCATAAACTCCGAACAGAGGATACGGTAGTATATTATCGACAGTTTGTTAAAGCGTACGGAACGCAGGCAACGAGCGAATGATCGCACGAATTCGAAGCATATTCGTTGCAACAAAGCGGAGCTTGTGTTTGGTGAAATTTTTGCTATGGAACGACATATTTTTCTCGGGGCAAAGGACAAGATTTATGGGTCGCAGAACCGAAAGCGGCGGTTATTAATGAAGGAAGCAATCGAAACCCAGGTGGACAGTCGTAAAACCATTAAACGGCTTGTAAATCACAGATGCGACACGGGGTGAAGCATGATTTAACCCTCTCCCAGGCGTATTAATTTGCCGGGCGGGCTTCTTCGATGAAATGTGCATTAACCGCCGGTGCTGAAAAACCGTGGCACCTTGCCGCGACGTATTTCATCGCAGCCACCTTTTATCGTCAACTTATAATCCGGCGTTATCTTTCGTTTTGCTTGGCTTTTCGCTAGATCATTCGTATAACGTCGAACGACTCGCATCAATTCCGTTTGAATGCCGCGCTAAGCTTGTAATGAACACGGTTAACGAACGATACGATTCTGGAGCGGATTATACGCTTGCCAAATTTATTGCCGAACGTCTTAAGCAGAAGAATTTTTATACAACACGGTCGGTGTGCGCGACAATATTCCCTCGCTCCAGTCAATTAACTTACTTTTTTTTTTAATTAGCGTAACGTTACTTCTTTCTTCCGTTTAATCGTCCGAGTCGCGCGATGCCTTCGTCGGGCATCGACTTATAAATAAAATCCACAAAACTGCATTTATATACTCTTTGTTTGTCAATAATTGAAATAAAAGATTTCGTCGTCCAATTCTTCTTGACACCTTGCGAGCGAATTAAAAATTCAATTCGTTTATTTAAATTTAACGAAAGTAAATGTATAATTCAACATGTCAATAGTTGCTTAACCAACTCTGTAAACTTGACGCAATTTTAGAAACAGATATTTTATTTCAGCTTATACGAAGACGGTCTATTTTTATATGTAAACGGTATCAATCATGTTTATTATGTTCCATCTTAAATTTCAGTGTTTTCTTCGACGTGTACGTTATATTCTTTAAGAACGAATAGTTGATGTTTCTATTCTTATTCTGAAAGATAGTTGCACATCTTGCACATTGGGCATCATAGAATTTGGATTATTGCTTACATCGTCATCGATGATGTCGCGACGAGAAAACAGATACAAATGATTGCTGGCGATTAATTCTAATCAATGACAACAGCAATTTCATTCGTAGAATTAACTCGACTAGTATGATCAAAGAGCTTCGTTCGAGATGAAAACGGCATAGTTGGTAATTGCCAAGCGAATCAACTAATTCGTCGTCGTCGAAGAATTAAATACAGTATGAAACTTTGGGCGCGCGCGCTCGGCACCTCCGGGTTTATAAACTCCCGGAATATCTGTTTATTAACGAAAAATGTACCGCACGGCTTCGTTTACTCTGCCAAGGTATTTTCCAATTTTCCAGCGCTATCAGTTATTAATTTTTGTAATTACGTCTAGCGACGAGGCAGGATTTTTCAAAATTGAATGGAATCTGTTGCTTCCATGAAAGGGATGGTATTTCATAATAGTCGCACCGACATCGTTCTTTCCGAGCGAGCGGCGCGCGGTGTCCGCCGTCAACGGGCGTAATTCAATATAGCGGAAAGACGAACCCCGTCGGGTACATTGTTAATGAAGAAAGCAATCGCAGGAGGAAGCGGACAGTCGTAAAACCACTGAAAGCATTGTAAATTGCAGCCGTCGCGCGGTTAGAAAATGATTTAATCCCCCCGTGGCCGCATACGTTTCCCTGGCCGGGCGTCTTCGACGAAATGTACATTAATTCCCGGGGGCTGGAGGAACTTGCTTCTCTGCCCCCTTCTACCCCCCATCATCCCGCGGCGATCATTCCGGAATCCCAAGATATTCGCCTATGAAAAAGATTAAGGATGCCTCCCGATCAAACGTGACTTTCATTATTTTACTCGGAGGAAACGCATAAACAATAATGCGGAAAGATCTTTTGGGAGTCGGTACCGTACTGGGCGCGGGGAATTTATTTATTGCAAGCATCGTATTACGGGTGGACGTATCTGCAAAAATAGTTGGAAAAGCGTGCCAACCCTTGGGAATGAAGTTGAACCCTCTGCGATCAAGGACTTTCTAAAATACCGAGAATATTTTTCTCGGAGAACTAGATTACGTTTCATGGTTTTTAAAAATTTACAATATATATTTATCTTTTGCCGCGTGTATAATTAAATTATAGTAACTTCGTATACAATTCTAATGTGGCCAACGCGGCGACATTCATTGATTGCACTGCGGATTGTTAACTGATCGACGTTCCATTTGTTTTCTCCGTGACTCTCGTTTTTCGCGAACTACCCGCTGCACTGGAGAAGCACTTAACCTGAAATGGTTAAGAATAATTCGCAGCAACTTTTCCTTATCAATCTTCGTCAATTTGAAAATGTAGAATACACTTGTAATCGCCAGGAGCACATATGTACAATGCTGTTAGGAAAAGTCTCGCTGCTTAGAAATTTTTCAATCTCTCTTCGAAGTAGCGTAGAGGTTCGTCGTCAGTCCCGTAGCCGGAGGTTTAAATACCGAGGCCCAAAGGCCGGGGCCCTTCGAAGGGAGGACCCAGGCTGGAGTACCACTGGCGGTTTGTGGTTTCGGCGAGTGTATATAAATTAGCGCGAGTAACGCCGCGGCATTGAATCGGCTGATAAATTTTCGTGGTGCGGTCGACGTCACACCTCCCCTTATGGCGTATACACAGGAATCCTGTACGCGCCGCGTATACGATAAAAATAAGGGGAAAAAAGAAATGAAAGAGAAATATATGTATATACACGTACACGCATATATTCGTATGCGTAGAGGTATACACATAATGCGCATGTGTTCTCCCGGTCCAGTCCGAATGGTCCTCCCGAGTGTTCAAAGAGCGGGTAATCGCGATCATGTCCCTCCCCGGTTGTATTAAACGCACACTCACACACGCACATACACACCCATGGAAGATCGAAGTGGGTCCGTGCTAATTACTTTTCTTTTATTCGCGATCCCGCTACGATTTGATCTCTTAATACCTCCGCCCGTTAATTGCAGTTCCGCTTTCCGGAAACTCGAAAATCTGCACGGGCCATGCTACGGTCGAATGGTACGACCATATACTAAATTTTTATAACGCGTTCTTTCTTAACGATTATTTATAAATTACGAGCCAATCTCAGTAGACGATAATCATTATCTGCTAATAAAGCTTTTATTTTGCAATAAGATGGCAGTTTCAATGTCCCGAAATCGTCGACTTTGGTATCGTCTTAATTTTGTCTTCAACTAAATTATTCCTGTAGCTTCGAGTTAGCAGCTTGCCGAACGATTTCATTTATGAGCTTAATAAATAAAATGTCGCGCCGGTACTAATATGTTACTAGACATAGGTAATTTATATTTATTATACGTCTACGTTTATTTTACTGGTTAAATATTCATGACGGACACGTTTAATTTTATTTCAATACGAGAGACATCGATATCGTTTACATTTATTGAATCGTTTCGCGTTATGAAATTTTCTTCATGAAATTAGCTCTAATATGTATTACAAGTGGTTAGACCTGGAAAATATTAAAACTGCTGCATTATTGTTTTAAACAACGTGTCAATCGTTAAATCGTAAACGGTACCATTATTTGTAAAACAACGTCATCGATTTTTTTAATCGAGTTACAAATTATTCTAAACTCTCTAGTATTACACAATTTATATAATTAATTATAAATAACAATAATTATAAATAATATTGTTATTATAAATAACAATCTGAATTTCTTCGACCATCAAAGAAACGGTTCATTCTAAAATTGAATCAAATGCGACTCAGCCAATAGGAAGAATTAAATATTTCATTAAACTACCAAATAAAAGCGACAACTTACTTAATTAAAAATTAGTGGTGATACTGTCCCAATTTCATTTGAATGCTACCAACGTTTAAACCGCGTTTAAAGTTCGAATTTTCGCGAATGGCTTCGAAGTTTGTGCGCTCTCGTCAGCGAACACTGTCAATAATTCTGTTTGAGAGTTCTCTCTCTCTCTCTCTCTCTCTCTCTCTTTCCGTTGATCGCTGAACATTACATCTCCGCGGCGACCGACACTGGCTTTCTTGTATGCAGGAATTCCAGGACCAAAAATATCCGAGCGATCCGTGTACGCTCTCAGTGGCGCAACCGCGACTTCGTGGCATCTTTGTGGCACCTTTATGGCATATTTTCCTCGAGGCTTCGAAACGTTTCACCTTCGTACGAAACGCCATCTTAACCTGGTTTACAGAATTATCTTTCAGACCCCCTATCCACCGGCACAAACCACCGCCACAGCTGATTAAATTCCTCCACGATGTCGGTTAGAAAAAGGATATGTAAAACTGCCGACCGCAAGCGGACACGCAGCTCTGTGTTTCCTTGCGTTTTCCGTCCGGTGGAATTCCGCCTGGCCGTTTTCTTGCCCCTGGAAGTTCATAGGAAACATCGAGGTCCCTGCACACGTTTGCGCAAGTTGCAATCCATGCTTCGGCCGCTAAGCTTCCTGACGCTTGTTGCAAAAGGTGTGCAATGGGTGTACAAAATATTCGTACACGATTTAAAAACTAATAACTATTTTCTAAATTACAGCAAATTACTTAATCATTGTTTGAGGTGTTGAAAAGATTAGTTCACCGGGTAATGTGCGACTAATTGTTTTAAAAATTGCAATTTTCAAATATTATGATCTTTTTACTGTTTTACGTACGTCAGTAATGAAAATGTAAATGATTTATTTTCTTTTTATTTCATTGACACAGGTTAAAGTTGTCGTAAAACTAAATGATTAAAGATGGCAAAAATTGTTAGAATAACAATTTATAAAAGAAGACTTTTGCCATTTATAAAATTTATAGCTTCTTTATTTGTTGTACGATTTAGATGAAACTTTGTACGTGACAATGACGTATTTAGACAAAGATAAGGCACACTTGAAATTACTACAGGCACAGATAAAAAATTAAAGAATGAGGACCTTTATTCTTTTTTCTTCACAATTCTGATCCATATTGATTTCAGAAGAATATATTTACACATTACCTAGTTCCATGACATCTAGATGCTGATGCATCTCAACATGTTTCAATCCAAGATGTAGCTGACACAGATAGCGCTGTCAAATTCAAATAATACAAAATAGCAACTTAATTTTTCCGTTCAGCTTTCGAATCAGCCAAAGCTGTTTCGAGAGAAGTGTAGTTTTACCAATCGGACATTGTTTTAGAGCGAACAAGCAATTTCCGCGTCGCCTGGCTTCGGGAACGATTTTGACGTCATACTCGAAGGAGACGAAAGAAAGGAAAAGAAAAACGATTTTCACAGGCTGTCAACGTAGAGAGGCCCCTCGAAGGAAAATCGCGGGTACGTCGAAGGGACAGGCTCGAGTGCGGAGACTCTCGGACAATGGTCCCAGATTAATTCCTTTTCCACTCGGCCGTCGATTCGCTTTCAACGATCCATTAGACGAAACCGCAATCGTCGCGTCCCCGCGGCTCCCGGTCCAGTCTTCTCTCCACGCAAACACGTTCCTCGGTTTGATGGCTTCCTGTCCACGGATTTGTTCGTATCGAGAGCGACACGGGGGCTCGCGTGTCCCCCGGGGACAAACGCGTGTACCACGACCTTTACGGCTCGTGTAGAAATCAGCAGCGACCGAACGAGAACGAGAAAGAGGGAGAGGGAGAGAGAGAAAGGGAAAGGTAGAAAAGAGAGTGGCAGATGTAAGGGCCCCAGCTGATTGGTTAGGCAAAAGGACCGACGGATTAATCTGGTTATGGCATGCAACCGAGTGCGTTAAAGCTCGCGCCACTTAGATGGACGGAGTGTTTCGTCCTGGTAGCGAGATTACCCTTGTACACGCGGCGCTGTAAATATAAGTCCATTGTAAATATAAATCTATCCGGCCAGTGGTCCTGTCACGCGCAACCCCAGCTAGACCGTAATACGTTTACATCGCCGGACTTGCGCGGCTATTTCATTCCGTCGTACCTCGTATTTCCTTCCCACCTTTCGTCCGGTTTTCGTCCCTTTTGATCCCCCCAAATGCCCGGACCCCCTTCGCAGACAGGGGCCCGCGTTGTTTCAACGCGTCTCACCGCGAAATAATGGACGAGAAGAACGGCAGGTGAGTTCCGAGGCTCCGCCGTTGTCCTCCGGAAACAATCCGAGCGGATCCCGAACCGCGTTGAGTTTCGACCGTCTTATTATGCTAATCCCGCGAATTCCAACCGGGATTCGGGCTAATCGCTACCAACAAATAATACGTAGTTCCTATACAGCCCCATTTTCGATTCGATTCGACACCTGTGCGGCGCCTTTCGCTTGAAAAGAATCCAGTCTTCGCACGAGCTCCTGTCTTCGTTGGCCATTTTGCCGAAATTAGAGCCAGTTGCTCTCGATCGCTTTCATCTTTCAACGGCGTCGACCATTATGTAGAAGGGAACGAAACGGATTACGTATATTGGACGGTCTCACCGTTTTGCAGTCCACGGGTGAATTATGCATTTGCAAAACGAAATAAAAATTGAAAAAATGGTACGAGTGCTACCTTGATGTAAGTTGGGTCGAAAATGCTACTGGAACATCGAAACGTATACTCTAATTATTATTTTGCAATGTCTCGGAAGCTAATCGATGTAAGTCCTTGAACAAGTTCCTGAAAATTCAGATAACTAGGTCTTTCTAGTAGACATAAAGATCTAGAAGAATATAAATAATATTAACAGGTGATATACAAGTAATCTTAGAATTTTTAATATTAACACTTTATCGACCGGAAGCCTATTAATAGGCTTTTCAATATTCGCGCTGTATCAAAACGAAGCTTAAAATTCTATTTTTACATTCCAATTTGTAACAACATTATTAGACAATATTATTGGGGATGCATTGCTGATCCGCAATAAAAATTGCTGTCAGCCTTCAAGGACCCATTAAAAAGTTTTCAGTCATGGATTATAGGCCTTACGAAAATTCTGAAATAATCGCCGGTCGATAAAGTGTTAAATTGATATGGGAAAATTGTAATACCACAGTGTGCGCTGAATAACGTCCAACAAGAATATCTTCTGGACAAAAATGTTTTCGGTGATCCGAGGCAGTGTGCACAAAGGATAGTTAGTTACGAGCCACCCAGTATAGGGCATCGGTTTCCGAGCTCACCGCGAAATTGTGTATCCCGTAGGTCCTCGTGAACACTTTTCCTTCGGCAACATGGCCGCCGGTGAATGCGGACTTAAATTTACGCTGCGCACTCGACACGAAAGATTTTATTATCGCGACCGACTATTCATCACGTCCCCAGTTTCCGAAACAAGTAACCGAAAGGCTAATTCCACGAAATGAATATAAAATGTCCCAATGGTATCCTCATTAGCGTTTCATGATATTGCACCGTTTTTAAGATTTACGGTGTCCATGCGGGTGGTGGGTACACCGTATCGCGTCGTGGGCAATTTTTTAAAACCGTCTCGGCGGTCGGCACACACCGCGCGCACACGAACATAGAGCCCAGGCCCCGATGTAAATATTTAAATATTCCCTCCCCGACGGATAATTAATGTGCCGCTAATAAAGCGCTCTCGCGGGCTCGCGCGCGCGCGCGCCCGTGCGCTCACGTCCGCGCTGTGTGTCGCCCGGGGAATGTGGGTCAATTAAACCGACGCTGGTCGATTAGATGCGAAGCTGTTTCGACTCTAACTTAATAATCATTTGCATTCGAAATCCGTGTAGGTACTTTCACTTTTCGATTTAATGGCTCGCCACCAAGAAATTCGATGGACCGTGTTCGACGCTTGCTCGTATCACGCACTTGTTCCGATCTCGAGGAAACACTTATTAGCGCGGAGAATTAGTGCCGAAAATGTTACATCTTGACGATACTAATTTTTTTAACACTTACAGCGCCGAATGGCTATACATATATCGTTGTTGGCCTCGTTTGCGAGAGTGATCTTTCCATTTCAATGATTTCTAATCACGAAAGAATAGATATTCTATTCTAATTTATGGATTCCTCTTCTTTAGTGTCACTAATTTGGTTCAGTATTTTTATGAAAGGAATAATTTTTTGTTTTTGCTTACCAGTTGTTTCTTTTCAATGGCGGTTATGTGCATTTCCAATGCATCTTGGAGAACGTAGGCTTAGGTGCAAAAAAAAGAATTGTCTGCATTTATTGCAAGGAATGTGAAAAAATTTTTGTTAAAGTTTAAGTTTGTTTGAATTTCGCGGTATCACTGTATTATCACTTTAGGTACAAGAATGTGCCACGGAAAGTAGTTATTAAATTGTTTTGGCCAAGATGATTTGTTGCTTTATAGATGAAATCCCAGCGGGTCGTACATATAATATCTCGCAGTAAAAGAAACGCAACGTTTTACTTGCAATCGCTCACTGATAACGAAATACTAAATCACAGAGTGTATCTCTGTTTTCGGAAAAAGTAGGATCGACCTGAAAACTCTCGCACATTTTTGCATTTACAAAAATCCGGCGGGATTAATAAATTTATGCACCGTGGGATCGAAGCGTTCCACGTTTATGCTAATTCCTGCAGCACCGTCAGTACTCGTTCTCTCTCTCTTTCTCTCTTTTTATGTTTCTCTGGGAGAAAAAAAATTGTTTAATTCACGCAAAGCCCCGCGTTAAGGATGAATTATTGTATCCACGTTGGAAATTGTATTCGCAGAGAGACTCGTGGTGCTGGAATCGATGATAGAAAAACTAAAATGACGTTAATAATAATCAACTTTCTCCAAGTTTCGTGTATATTGGGAGAACAGGGTTCGAAAAATATAGAATATGCCTGAAGGACGTGTATTCGTCCTTCGTCGAATTTTTGGAGGTCACATTTGTTTATTATCGCTTTTGCATTCTTTTTCTAACCCTGTTTTCGTCTTATACAAGAAACTTTCAGGATGATCCAATAAAATTGCGAATCTTGATTCGTCCCTCTCAATGAGTAAAATACTTCGCGACTATAAACAAATTTCACTTTCAAAAAGTCGACGAAGGACAATTAAATAGCCTCCAATCATATTGTACATTTTTCTAACCCTGTTTTCGTTTTATACTAGAAACTTTCAGGATGATCCAATCAGATTGCGACCCATGGCTCATTCTTTTCGATGAATAGAATACTTTGCGGTTATAAACAAATTTGACTTTCAAAAAGTCGACGAAGGACAATTACATAGGCTCCAATCATATTGTATATTTTTCCACCCCTGTTTTCGTCTTATACAACAAACTTTCAAGATGATCCAATAAAATTGTGAACTTTGATTCGACCCTCTCGATAAATAAAATACTTTGCGGTTCTAAAAAAATTTGACTATCAAAAAGTCGACGTAGGACAATTACATAGCCTCCAATCATATTATACATGTTTCAATCCTATTCTCGTCGTATACACGAAACTTTCAGGATGATCCAGTCAGATTGCGACCCATGGTTCGTTCCTCTCGATGAATAGAATATGACGCGGTTATTTTAGCCTGCAAAACGTCATTGAAGAACAACTTTGCCGAAGATCCAAAGATGCAGTTCTTCCATGGCAATCGAGACAGAATATTTTTATACACTCTATACTTTGCCAAATAGTATTTTCGCCAGATTTTTGGGAAAAGGAACCGCCGTGCTTCGTCTGTTAGACGGTGGGAGTCGAATGAAGCTGTAGCGCAGTCATTGTATCATTTCGAATGTAAGTACTTCAAAGGCGTATTATTATTTCGGTGTGCCGTGACGTGGAAAGGGGAAACGTGACACGCCGCAATATTCAAGCTGACGATACCGTGCGCGGCGTGTGTGCTTCGACATTCTGAAGGCGGATGGACGTGCAAATCACGCGATCGCCGCCGCCGCACCGCTACCTTCGACTCGCAGATGCCGGCGCGCTGGGTGGCGGCGGTAATTGCATGTAATTTTTGCTATAGATTAAGAATCGAGGCGAGCCCGTTTCACTCGGCCTTCCTCTCTCTTTCTCTTTCGTTCTCCGGTTCTACCTCGGCGTCCCTCTCTCGCTCCTCGCGCCGAGAACAAAAATTAACCGTTCGGTTTACACGAAACGTCCAAAGAAGGCCAACGGTCTTCTGGGACAACATTTATCGGCGGCCTTCCTGTCTCCTGATCGACACCGTTGATCGATCTCATTGTTCTGTACGATCGCCGGCCTCGATTAAATGGCGAACCAACAACGAGAACATTCCTGCAAGGAATTGGTAACGGCGCATGACGAACGCCTCGTAAACGTACCCTTCTACCAGTCCGTTTGCGCGCTCTCATGGCGTGCGTATTGCGTGGCCGGATTATGTATTTTAATGGGACAGAGGAACAGTTTCCACCTTTTATTCATTATTTTCGATTCGTTAGTACTTTGATGGACAGACGTACGTTCACACAAGCTTATCAGAATATTTACTTTGTACTTCAGTGGTTAATCTTTGGATCTTTCATTGATATTCATCGACATCAACGGTTCTTTGTGTCTTACAATGTTTCATATGTAACATAGAGCGTAGCGGAATTTTATAGACTCGATATGTTATTACAGAAATCGTTGTTCGAGTATAAATGCACAAAGGCGTTGCTGATATCGATTCCCTTCGTTTAATCGATATTAGAATTCTTTACGGAAACAATAAAATAAACGTGTTACTAGTAGGCTGCAAATTTTTATGCAGAATAAAAATTGTCTATATCAATCATCGTTAAAAATTGAAATTGAAGTAACTGCAAGGTAGATAGACATTCGCCTCTGTTCTTAACGATTTTAAAGGGTTGGAAGTAATACCACAGTGTATTTGAACGCGTTTAACGTTTTCTCTGCAAGGACATTTTATAAATTAATAAAATTCGCGGTCTGGTAATGTCTGCTTCGATTCCGTGGACATCGTGTAAATGCATAAAGTCAGCGGCGTTATTGTTGGCTCGCATCACATTTTCCTTGGATTTTACAAATTTCCTCAGGATACAAATCGTAAGCTTTGACAAGTGTGATATACGAGCGAGCCCCTCCTCTAATTAATGTTCGAGCAAGGTGTAGGTGTGCGACGCCGAAAAGGAACACGGGGACCGATCGACCGGAAGACATCGGCACGAAAGTGTGCCCTGGCGACCGAAAAGTTCGCGGAATCGCAAAATTTCGAAGGCGTGTTTAGAGTCCATCAGCCGCGGCGGCGCTCGCTCATTCGACGCGGAGCGACCGGGCCTGGGCCTCTCATTTGCCGCTGGATTGTACCGGTACGTTAATGTATCGTTTGCACGCCACCGTCGAGGGAGGTTTACCGGTGCCAGCGAGACACTCTCACACGTTCGAATCTCATACGTTTGAATCTCACACGATTCCGAAAACCTCGTCACGATTCAATCCGCCGCGGAATCGTCTTCGAACCAGCCGAAACTCGATCGAGCCGTTCGAATCGCGTCTACGATCAAAATTCACCGCCGTTCATCGTCTCCCAATAATGAACAATTACGCGAAGTTACGTCTACAGAGATCTTCGAGAAAAATGTCATTGTGAAATTAACTTTTCTTTTTTTAACCGTTTGAGTGCCGAAATTTTATGTCGAGAAAACCCAGCACATTTCGAGCATTGTGGACAATAGTGCCCATAATTATGAAAGTGGTCTAAGATAAAATTTTTAAACAATGAGCTTATCAGTTATTTCACACCACATTATTTTAAACTAAATTTATTCAATGTAATTTTTACGATATCGTCAAAAATGAACCATTAGATAGTGGTTGTAATTTCAACATTATATGGAATTGATTTAGTGTTAATTATGAAAGTGGTCTCAGTAATGACTTTACGGCGAAATTGCCAGCTACGGAGGAATCGTCGTTGTCTCGAATTTCGGGGGCCCAACATCTGCATACCAGATAGGGTCACTTGGCAGTTTTAAAAATTCTGTATGGATTGGGGGCTTTTATAATGGTTCTTTCTCTCTCGTGCGAAACACGCTGTTTGCGCTTGGTAACGCGAACCGCAACGCGGAGCTCGTTGCGACACGATTTAGCGTACGCTCGACAAACTGAATATTTCTGTCGATCTGCTCAAGTAAATTGAATTCGATTTCATAACCAAAATCGTCGCCACAGAGGATCGGTCGGTCGAGTTTTCTTCGGTATCGGTTTCACCGAGCGGTCAACTACAATTCCCCGGAGCCCAATGCGGTCCGTTGATTCCCTCGAATTACAAGCTCGCGACACAGCAATCAAAACGTTATTATCCGGGAGCGGGCGCGTAAGCGTTCGACGGCAGTCAATGCGCGGTGTAACAAGAACGCGGTTCGCATAAACAGCGACGGAGCCATTTTGCGCGCACCGGAACAAAAACACGGGACGCGTTTGTTACGCAGATTGGCGGCATTCGGGAAACGCGACAGAACGGCTTTGTCGCAGTTTAATGCGCGAGGTATCGCGGCGCAGACGCTTGTCGCGCCCCGGCCTTTACAATATTAATTCCATTCGCTGGCAGACACGATGAATCGCGACCGATTCTCCCGTGCAACTTATTAGCGAGCCACTCGCGTACCGTAGCCAGACGCGTGTAGACGAGAACTCTTTAGAAAATGAGTTCACACGACGCCGTGGCTCTCGGGGTGTTCGGCGTCGAGTGGAGGACAAGGAACGAGGAGAGAAGTCAGAAAGGAAATAGCCAATCACGCAAATGAGAACACAAAGGCGCGACGGGTTCGCCCGTTAATTGGCATACGTTAATTAATACACGGGCCCTCTTTGTTGGGCTACATCGACGTCTGTCTGTGCGTCGGAACGAGGCGACACTTCACCGAGACCCGGCTCGCGGAAATTGCATTCCGAACCTGATAGATTGTATCCTCCTATCCTCCCCTCCTCTTCACCAGCCCCATCGCTAGATCTCGTTTCGCGAAATCGTTGCACGAACCGCGTCTTTAATTAGAACGTCATTCATATTCATAAACGTAGATTATTGTCTCGGGGGCCCCGCCCCGCAAGATCTACTTCTGCCGCGCGCGAACACTTCGACGCGATCTCTCGACCTTTTTTCCTCTCCATTACGCGCCATTAACGCGCCCCGCGAACCTTGCCAGCGGTTCAATTACGTTAACGCGCCGATCTGTAAACAGATTAAGCTGATCCCGCCGCGGAAGGATCGCGCAAACGTGAACGAGAGTGCAATCCTGACACGTGGATGCGTCCGTTCGAATGTCTTCGATGTTCAGATAAAAATTTCGCGTTTCCTTTCAGCATGGAAGCACGCGAATTTGTTTCACCGCGATCTAAATAGTTCTTTCGCCGTACGTTTTCTCGTTCTAGCGCGCTAGAAATGCATTCGAAGTGCAGCAAGATGAAATATAGACCGAGGAACGAGCTGAAACGGTTCCGATTGAAACGTTCCTTCGGAATTGATAAAAAATGAACAATTCGAAAAGAATTCTTACATTTAACGACCCGTCACGTCCGAAAGATACTCTTTGGAACGCGGCGATTGTAAAAGTCGCGGGAGCGACGTGGCACGTCGGGAATCGCGCGGGAAAGCTGATAAACCATCTGGCGGTGATATACATTCGATCATATAAACTTTTTTATTCCTCCGTAAAGTTTAATCTCGGCCCTTTACGAGCCACTGTCATTCCACGACCGACATATTTCATTAAGGGTTGCGTTATAGCGGGCGATTTTCTACCTCTGCCGTGGCTGCTCGTGGCCCATAAGCCGACGCCGGAATATCCGATAAACGTGTACGACTTAATTAATGCTTTGTCACCCCGGTGTCTTACCACGCGTCTGGTACCACACGATCACCGCTCGCCATCCACCGACACTACCACACCGGTGGCAACGAGTCAAAGCAGGCTGAAGCGGGCCGAAGCGGGCCGAAGCGGACTCTCTGGACCCACGCACGCACACACGAGGCACCGCGACTTCCTGTGCGCCGAAGGATCTTCGCGTTAAGCCCTAAATCACCGTATTAACACGTGCACACTGGTCGCACGCATGAAAATGTTTGATTCCGTGATCGTGCGCGGGGTCCCATGCACACCAGGGCCCCCTCTTTCTCTCTTTCTGTTTCTCCGCGAAGGCCATAACGCGCATTTACGAGCAGGGCCCCGGTGGTAGGGGTGATAAAAATCGAATGATTTAACCGGCGGAGGATGAATATTGTGACGGCATGGAACGGGCTACAAGGTCTCGCGATGTGTTCCTAGGACCGATAAATTTCACGGAACGTCCCTGGCCGGGGCCTTTCGCTCGCCACGCGGGCCCCGTGGACCCACTCCACCGTCGCACGACGACGATCCGTTCGATTTTTGCCGGATCGACCGAGCACGTTTTATGCAACCGGACAATGTGGAGCGACCTTGTGGCTCGTGCGTCTTGCATCCCGTCGGGACCCGTACAGACCCATAAGGCCCTGCGTCTCGCATACCCGCGAGCGTCGCATGGGAAAAGCCGCGTGCTTTGTGGCTCGTGGATTTTTCAATCCGAATTCTACTTGGATCTGCTTACGATTTTCCTTTTGAAATCTGCGTGCCAGTATTAGAACAAAATGAAACAAACAGCAGCATGCTTGGGATTAGGATTAACCCCCTCCCCTCCGAAATTAAATACGTATAAAAATTAGGAAAAATCGGAGGGTTCCGTTAATGTGTGCAATAACTGTCCAGCGATTAGGTATTCTTTTTTATTGCATAGTCGCGTATATAGTTGCATAGTTCTTGCAAGCATATTAACTGTTTATTTATAAATTATTAATTATATACAGCGCAATGCAATCTAGATTTGTTTCATCGAATTCGCTGTCTAACCTGTTCGACAGGCAGACTTCGATTATTTTCGATTATTTACTCCTATTATTTTCTTAGGGGTTGTTCACCATAATTATTCATTAACATTCCGTATATTCCGTAACATTATTTAAGCACACCTAACCACGTGCACTGCCAAAAAATTGTCTGCCACTTTAAACAGGAGGATCTACAGAATTGTTTTTCAGAAGTAAAATGGCGGTACCTTCTACAATTGCACTACAAGAAATATTCAATTTTTTAAAATCGCACACGCCCTTTATATTTGCGCTTCTGCGTGCTTGTTTCAACTATAAGAACTTTGTTCAACACTTTGACTGCCACATTGCTGCTACAATGACTGTCGTGTTGACAGAATTGTTTGCCTACGTTCAAAAATAAATTTGTACCCTAACGTATTCGTTACACTAAATTTGGTTGAGATCTGAAGAATTCCAAGGTTTCCTTAGGGGTTGTTCGTCATAAAGTAATTTTTTTTATTATGGCGACTACATATGGACACCGTAAGAACATGGTCCAGTGCTGCTGCTTAGCGATCCCCATGCATGTTCGCGATACCATTAGATGTTAATGTATATATCGAGGTTGCTGAATCCATTTCTACGAAACTTCCCCTATGTTAGGTTCCCGGTGATTTTGTAACAGCATCAAGATGGTATTACGCTCCTCTTATTTTCTTTCGCATAATGGACTACGGTGTTCGTAATGCATCAGCATACCTCTTAAAGCGTGCTTAATGATCTATAAAGTCGTTCAAGGCTCGCGATGATCATGCGCCCGAGCGCAAGAAAACGTTTCAGACGTTCGAGTTTTTTCGAGCTGGTCTCTGTGAACGTGTTCTGCGCCATTGTTTTTGTCTAAGAACTTCTGAAGCCATTTTACAGTCAATATAAAAGCCGACACTCGATGTCAGTCTTTGTAATCGGATTGTTACGTTTTATTTATACTTTGTAGGACTTAGAAGCAAGCAAACGTGCAGCTTAAGTTCGCTACGAGTAGTTTTTTCGCGTTCGATACTGATTCGCATCTTCTATGCGTGCAAACAATTAGCGATATTATTAATAGAACGTCGCGAAGGCTACCTAGCAGGCCGTGCCTTGGATGTTGGGCTATCGGAAGGCGGTTAACCTCTTAGGCACGGCTGAATTTTGCGGGGGCTGTTTTTCTGTACGGCAGAGTTCAACGCGAACTACGTGTAAATGATACAGCACTGCAATGTGCGACGGATAATGCAGTTCTCTACACGAGTACATTGAAATGAAGTGTTTGATCATAAAATTATGATTTTTTTTAACACGTTGAATGTCGAGCGAATTTTGTGTACTTCAGACGAGTTTCATATATTTCATTCACAGAACTGATCAGTATAATTAAAGAGAATTGTTAGTTACTGAATAACGAAGCTCTCAAATCATACTACAATCTGGTTAACTTCCACAATAATAAATCGACGTTCAATGTCATCAATTTAATGATAATCATTCTTAAACGACGCAACGGTGCCAGTCACCGGTGACCACCGTGGCATTCAACGTGTTAAAGATATGATACACGTATGTTGGCTTTAACAATTTACTTTAATAATTAATAATACAATTAAGTATGGTACGTCTTCAGAGAGATGGTCTCCGCGAAAGCCACTATAGTGGCGCACAGTGTCTAAGAGGTATGAATCGTCGAGGAATCTGGTAGTAGCAGAAAGGGGCACGCAATTGTCCATCCGTCAAGCAATCCGAACGTCATCTTCCATGCATAAAACCACTTAGCAATATTATTGCTATATCAAAGATGTGAATTTCACAAAATCTCTACAACGCCTCTTTTCTTCCGATGCCCTAAACACGCGCTTATTTTGTTTATTGGATAATTCCGGTCTGCCTAGTCCGAGGGCAGAGTTTTCCAAGTCGGTGGTGAACGATGAAAAATATATAAATTTTATAATAAATATAAAACCAAATTAAAGTTTTGCTTGTTCGCAAACAAATTACTTTGGCGACTGAAAGGGCAAAGTAGTGGGAGGAAAAGAGAGAACAGGAAAGGGGGAGCGTTCCATCCTGGGCCTGATAGGAGGACTCATCGCGAACGCTACCTAACAGTCCCTACTTTGGATGCTGGGGTAGTGGACGATATGAATCAATAAGGGATCAGGTAGAAGCGAGAAATAGCGTCCAATCTTCCTTGCACACTTAGTAATATTATAACTACGTAAAAGATGCGAATTTCAGAAAACTTCTATGGCACCCCCTACTTTCGATGCCCTAAACACGCGCTTATTTTGTTTATCGGATGATTCCGGTCTGCCTAGTCCGAGGGCAGAGTTTTCCGCGTTCCGGTCGGCGACGAACGATGGAAATGCACCTTTTACGAGTGTTATTCGTTTAGAACGAACGACGAATTTAATTGCAGATTTTCGAGCTCGCGCGGTATCCGGGCGGAGCGGCCGCACGGAGAGATGGAAAACGATGCTTCTGCATATTATTGCGTGCATTCGTATGATAATTGCGGGCTTTTTAACCGTGCGCTCGCCGGTCGCCGACCCGAATTCACGAGATAAAGTGAGCAACGGCGCGCACATCGGACCACCGCGCGCTCGTAAAAGTTTGACAATTCGAGAAATTCAAGAGCGTTGCCGTGGAATACATTTCTGACGCGGTTCTACGTACGGCTGAACGAAATCTCGGGGAATAAAATAGTTTCCCGATGAATGTGGACCGCGAAGCACGGCGAGGTAGCTCTTTACATTTCGCCGGGCGCCGTGTCCGCGAACTAAATGTATTAATTAAAAATATTTTCCCGGTGTTCCCTCTCGCGTATTCCCGCAGTGTCACACCGGCAAACTGCCGTTTCCTTTGCGCGAGACCTTCGCTGAGTTTCATTTATTATTTAATTATCCGAGAATAAAACGCGTAGCCGGAGCTCTGTTATGCGATCCATCGATCCCCGCGTTCGTACGCGACTGCCAATACACGAATTTCATGCAGCTACACAGTCAATTAGTTTCTCTAGATTTCGGGCCAAGCTATTTCGTTATTAGCTCGAACCGAAAATCATTCTCGTTATCATTTTTCGAACTGTATCCACGCGGAATATTTAATCATAATAATTCCCGTTAGCAAACTTAGTAATTGCTGTTCTATTAAAATATTCTCATTATTGTTGCCTGTGTACGATCGTGTTCAATTAGTTTTTTTATCGCCTACGGCGATAGTTACTCGTGATTGAACCGAATAATTAAATTGATCGAACTTGTGCAGA
>CM052093.1:18689470-18756060 GCA_028453745.1 Agapostemon virescens | reverse complement strand
TCGACCTAAAAATTGACATACACTCTTACCGCGCGTCTAGAAACGTGTAGTCAAAATTACAAAAGAATCGGAGACCTAAAGATTTTTCACGATTTTAAGAAGGGGTATACCTTCAATATTTAGCGATTTTGTGGCAATATTTGGCAAAACTTTGAAGTAGTGTCCCGGCCAAACTATTAGACCTATCGACATGAATCCAACGGGAAAATCTTCCTCAAACCTTCCTCTTTAAGAAGAGCTCGTCAAAATCTAGGCTAGCATATCAGGGGACTTCGGGAAGCTACCTTTTATCAACCCCAATTTTTCCCATTTTCGCCATTGATCGCCCCGAGATTTCAAAGTCGCGCCACGGCTGCAATTCGATTCCGATCAATCTGAAAATTGGCATGGACACTGTCTATCGGTTTAGGAGCGTGTATACAAAATTACAAAAGAATCGGAGATCCAAAAATTTTTTCCAAATTTTTTTCAGTTTTCGACAGGGGCGGGGGGGGGGGCTCGTCCCTCCAAAATTAGCCAATCTTTGCGGACGTTCTCTGGCCAGACTATCAGCGCTATCGACATCGTTCACACGCTAAAATCTTCCCCAAACCTTCCTCTTTAAATATAATCGTTGTCATTACTACCAGATAATATACATCAGTCCGGTTATTACTCGGTAGTTCCAGTGTTAACCCTTTGCAGTCGATTGGTGACTCTGAAGCACCAGCAAAAGTAGCCGCAACACTGTTTAAAACAATTTTTACATCCCTATGCTTGTGTCAAAGAAATTCGTAAAAATTGAATTGTTGCAAGGATGAATAATACTAAAAGAACTTCATATGCATAAGTTGAAATGTATAGTGTGGGTATGAAAATATTTTATGTCCGAAAAAATGCCTTGTATTTGGAGTTAAAACAGCTTCGAGTGCAAAGGGTTAATGTGCTACGAGAATTAGCGTACTCCCTTAATCTCTTTAACTTACGAAATACGAACAATATTCTTTCCCTTCGCATCGAAATAAATTTTTGCTGTTGTGACAATGCTTAATCGTTAAAATAATTTTCATTTTCCTATCGCGTCTAGGACATTACAATCCTAGACAAGGAAATTCTAATCAAAGAAAATGGTAGTGCTCGGGATTACGTGTTAAACCCCTTATCGCAACAGTATCGCGCATTGTTTGTTTAATTGTAATTGAAAAGTGTCTCGGAAGTTCCGGCAAGTTGAAAATAATGGCGCAGTCCTTATCGAGAGCAAGCCCGGAGCAACGAGTTGCAGCTTCGCGCTCCGAGAGAGCCTCTTAAACTTGGTTGATCTAGAGGCGCACGGGTGTTCGCGCGACGATCGCTGTAGATTCGTACGGTTGGATCCGGGGATAGCTTTTAACGGGGCCGGGATGCTAATTAACAGGAACCGAATGACGCCGTTTCGCCGCGTAATCGGTGGCCGATCGCGTTTCGCGCGCGATCGTATCGCAAACGTCTCAATATCGAGGCGTCACGTGCCATAATAACCGACCGGGCAATTACGATTTCCTGTTTCTTGCGCTCCCAGCCGCGGTTTCCGTTCCTCCTCGAGTGCTAGAGAAGATCGGCCTCCGCGTGAGAAATCGTTCTCGGCTCGCGTGCTCGATCCTGGATAATTATATCAGCGCATCGAGCACCTGCCATATCGGCCGGTCCCGGTCGCCTCGTCCTCTCTTTCTCTCTTAATTTCCATCCCTTAAGCTTTCACGCCTGACGCAAGAAAATGTCACGCGATCGCGAAAAAATCGCAACTTCGTGTTCACGCGAAAAACACTTTCTCGGTATTTTTAACCCTTCTATGAAAACAATTTCTTGTTGCCCTCTGTACGATGGTGTCGCCAGAAGTTACCATGTTCGATGCTTTTAACAGATTATCAGAGATTATCAGAGATGTAGAAGTATGGTTTCCTTGACGGTTAAAGAACTATTTGACAGTTTGAAAGTAGTAGCAATTTTTGTAAAACGATGCAACAGACTCGAAAACCTTAACCCCTTGACGTACAAATAAAATGGAATTTAATGCGTCCGAAGAATATTATTTAACTGGTTCAACTGAAATTTTATTTCGAAATTTACATTGCATTAACATAAGCATTATAAACAGCTACGTCAAGCAGATAATAGAACGTTTTTTTATACACTTTGGTACTCGAATCGAATCGAAATCGATGGACGATCTCCGGCGTCGCCAGAGGCTGCTCTTGACGTCTCCGGGACGTCAAAGTCTACAATGGCACGTGAAATGGATGACGTTTAACGGACGTCATTGTACGCCAAGAGGTTAAAATACCATTCCTTTTTTTATGTTTATTCGAATTAGTGTCATTATCCTCGCGCGAGTAATATCTGCTGCGTCTTTAAACCTTTAGCACAGTTTGCTGTGTTATAATGACTGACCAAAGGTATTGTAGCATCGACCGACGGAACTAAAGAAGCCATTATTCCTTTAAGTTTGAAAGATTTCGAGCTCCAATTGTTTTGACAAATCGTTCAATTCGACGAGAGGTAAACCGGTAACATAAATCGCGGATCGTTACCGGCGTTTCACAATGCGAAATGTTTTAGATAGCTCGTGGCGTGCGTGACTGCGAATTAATTATTGAGGCCGCGGTTTCGGAAGATCGTGTTAGATCGAGCAACAAATCGCACTCTATCATTTCATCCGAGCGGCAGGCAGGTGTTGCAGATCGATCCGACGGAAAAATATAACGCGAGCTATCCTCTGCTGCCGACATTTCATCGGAGTCGAAGATTAGTTTATTATAGGACAGCGTCGGTGAGCGGCGAACAGCTGAACGCTCGCTTTAAACTACGTCTGAACTCGCTAGCCCTCCCTCCTGCTCTCCTCCCCGTGCATACGTGATTCTCTAATTGTTTTGCTCGTATTAACCTGAGAGAGGAACTAACTAGAGTACCTGTCACAACACTGACAGCTGCGAATTGGGCATTCAAAGAGTTTCCATACGAAATCAAATATTCCTCTGGGAAAACGACAGCGAAGAAAGTTTTGCTTTCTGTTAATAGCAGGTTGAATGCATTCCCATAAACGGTTTATAAAAAGGAACCTCGCGGACTTTCGTCTCGAACTTCGTCGTTTTTCGTTGTACCTTGATCGACTGTGAAACGTCACCTCGGTTATCTGTTATGCCGGATTTCTACCGGACTTCGTTAGCCAGAAAACGGTTTCTGCAAAAACGAAATCTATTCGTGTTCTACGTTGATCGAGAATTATATCGAAGTATTTTAAAATTGACGGGGCATGCAATGTTCGTTTCAAGAAATTCTCAAAGGTTACGTGTTTTTGTCGGTGTGCCGAGACTTTCACCTGGCCGTAGATTTAATCACCTAGGAGGAACAGTCTATAAAAATTTATCTGTGCTTATATTGTCGATGAATGTATCGGGAATATTGGAAACGGTTAGGTCAGCTAGTTTTGCCTGGAGAATTTTCCAATATCGCATACTTCTTTGACTGGAACTGATCAATGCGTCGTAGTTAATAGTGTCACGAGGTTAGGGCGGAGCTGTTGTTTAAAAATGTGTTTAAGCTGTCTAAAGATCGATAAATACGAAATATGAAAGGAATAGATCAGTTAGTTTCGCTTGAATTAATTCCGAAAGGTCGCACACGTGTTCAACTTGAAACGATCGTAGTGCAAAGGACCGTGTAGAAAGGCTTTCGCTCGATCATAGATTTAATCATCGACAGCAAAGTGCACTGCTTCTATAAAAATTCATGTATACTTACCATACATCAGTAACAGCATCTGTAAAAGTTGTACTACATAAATTCACCGGTCCTGTTTAAATAAATTTCCGTAGATCATATAGTTAGAATCGAAGCTAGATTTTTTAATCGCCAAGGTCATAGTGCACTGGTCCTGTAAAAATTCACATATGTTCTTGAAAGGCTGATGCATATATTGAAAAAATTTCGAGTAGACAGGTTCGCCAGCTTCGATCGGAAAAATTCCCAAAGATCGCATGGTTCGACTTGAACCGATTGTTGTGCGGAAATTCTTTCACGCGATCGCAGATTTTTTAATCACCAAGATCGTATTCCAATGGTTCTGTAAAAATTCATATATACTCCTCAAAGGTCAATGCACATATGTAAAAAATTTCAAGTAGACAGGTTTACCAGCTTCGATCGGAAAAATTCCCAAAGATCTCATAGATCGACTTGAACCGACCGCTGTGCGGAAATACTTTCACTCGGCGGTAGATTTAATTAGCGGGGTCAGAGTGTAACAGTTCTATCGTCGACTCTCGACCCAGACAGCGGCTATGCAAATGGCGGCTAGTGTTCACGGATAAGTTAATGGCTTAGATCGCGAGTTCTAATAACCGGCCGGTTGACAATTACAATTTCCTGTTTCTTGCTCGCTAAATGATCCGGTTGTGGCTTTTGTCCCCCTATAGCCTAGGATCTCATGCGAACCGCTGACGAAGATGGGCGACGATTAAAAGAACCTAAGCGAGAGGGGAGAAGCGATTAACGCTTGGGAATGAGCGTGGTTCGCGTGCAATCGCGAATAAAGATATCGTGGAGTACAGCGCGTAATGCGGACAACGATGCTTTGGTTCGCGCATACGGTTTGAGGAAAGAAAGGCGGCGCTGAGAGAAAAGAAAAAGAACTGGGAGGGTGTCGGCGGGGACCAAGAATATGAAAAGGGAGCCGAACATGTTCATTTCGACCGGTTAGGTAATTCCTCGATGCAGAAACACGTGCGCGGCCCTCGCGTTTTAGAAAGTCACGGAAACCACGAATTAACATAACCTGGCAACGGGATTTCGCTCAGACAAGAAATTTCATTGTAAAAAGAGTAATATCTTTTTTTTATATGTTAATAATGAACTTCAATCTATGACACATTATTAAGTGATCCTTTTTTAAATCTAAAAATTACGGGAAATTCTAGAAACGGAATTTCCACTGCACCGCAACTCCAGCAGCAATCGAGGCAAGCAGAAATTAATTTTTCAACGTCGTTAACTTTCAGATCATAGTGCACCAATGCCCGAATACGTTTCGCCACTCGGTGCGTTTTCTAGCCACTTATGTTCCATCACGAAAAATTCACTAGTCTCCCAATTAGTTCATAGAAAGCATTCCTATTATAATACAAGTTTCATAGCTGAATTGCGGACTTAAAATGGCGGACAACCGAAAGATTCAGAGAATTTCAAAATGACATTTGCTACAACTTCGACGTGGTTGCTACGTCTTGCAATAGTTACAACGAAATTTGATTTCCCATAGAGATCCGCAGACCGTTGGTTCGTAGAGAAGCAAAATTGATCGGGGTGAACCATTGCGAAATTCGGGCCGGATTACGGTGCACCAATGCACGTGTGTGCGTTCGCGTCCTCCAGCTTCTTTTCTGGCTGGCTGAACCGTAACAGTTTGCGTTTCTGTAACCACCGCCGCCACGCAAGTCAGCCGGCCCCCGCGGTTTCCATTTCGTTAATTGACATCGTCGGACGTTTCGTTCCGTTCGTCTTCGCTTTGATGTTGGCAGGCGTGCAACGAGAGGAGGCCGCGGATCCACGAGAAGAGAAAGATCGCGTTACTACCTACGCGGTAACCTACAGGTAACCCGGCAACAACGAGAGGCTTCTCTCTCTCTCACTCTCTCTCGCTCTCTTTACCTCTTTCCTTCTCTTTTTCTCTCTCCTCGTCTTCTTCCTCGAACCGGCTCGCGGAACGGGTTTACGCTAGCGAACGCATTGCGGGACCCCGAAGTATCAGCGGCGATACCTACCCCGTTTTTATTTATTCCACGCTTCTATCGTATTATGCCGGGTTTGTGTTCCGGATGAACGGGCGAAATTACAAAGCTCCGGGCTCGTCGGCGGGGCACGTAATGCCCGGAGGGGCACGCGGCCGGGCCCCATTTGCACGGTTGCAGCGTGTCGTAAAGCAATAAGATTTCACCGGCGCCCGATTCTCACGAAGTGAAACGCTCGAGGTTCGACCGAGTCCGCTCTTAAACGATCGTTGTCCGTGGAAAACAGATACGAGTGAGCCATCTGTATGGTAACCGGCTCAATATCGGCAACCCTTCATCCCACCTCGCGTTTATCGCCGTTCGAGAGAATAATCGCAATTTCGTATTTGCACTACCGGTTTCGTTAGCTTTTTCCCTTTCCGAATTTCATTATATTAGGCTGTTGCGTATGAATTATCCGATTTCCGAGTGCAAATTTTACGAAGCGTTTTCATCGAGAATCGCTGTTACAACCTACAGGTTCTGTTGTATCAGTTTCGTCGGGCAGTTGTTGTCCTTTTTTCTTGTAGCGTCGATTCTATTCGCGATCGCTTCACCTTATTTTACAAGCGCAAAATCGTCGTATCATTACGGGGTAAACGATCCTCGATAGCGGCGAACACGTTTCTCATTTTTCCTCGCAAGAAATCAAATTACCTTCCGAACAAACCGATACCGCGTTTTAAGGTACAATGCTGATATTTAGGGGCTCACCCTTTAACCCTCGGCTTTCCTCTTCAACCCTCGTCCGCCCTTCGTTTTCGCAACTTAATGTGTCCCCTTGACAAATTGACATAGTGGTAATTTGATGTAAAGAAAAGTATACTAAATAGATTATTATACGTAAATACGCATTTTCTTTAAAATGAAATATCGAACCATTTAAATTTATTTGCGTAATCGAATCGATGTAAAGTTTATTTCGAGTAAAGCAAGATATCTTGTAATATTTTAAAAGTCTTCGCTTCAATTTTCATAAAAGAAACTATTTAATATACCAAGATTTCATATCAATTTCTGTAAAGCGATGCAACAGAGTCCCGAAACCTTAAAATATACCGGAAACGCGCGAAAGCTTTTGCGCAAACGACCATTCTTTTAACCCTTAATACTCTAATGGCTCCTCTAAGGCAACATTAAAAATTGCCATACTATTATTCAAAACAATTATTACACGACCATAATTGCATGTAACACATCGTTAAAAATTGAACTGTTGTACGTTCAAATAACAGTAATAAATTTAACCTGTTAACTGGGTATGTCGAAATATTTCATCATATATTATTAATATTTCGTCAATTTGCTGTAATATTTTGAACAGATTACATTTTATGTAGTTCTTATTCAAGTAAATCAATTATATAAGTTTACAATTATATAGAAACAATAAGTATTAAAAAAAGAACAAAGTCCCCATTGTGAAACGAGTCGAACAAAAGTTTATTCCCCGGTTAACTCATTGACTGCCAACTACGAGATATCTCGTAGTAAGCGTTTGTACCAAAACTGCTAGCTACAAGATATCTCGTAGTGGGTGCTGCAAGTTTAGATTAGCTACAAATGGCTATTTGAATTAGGAACTATTAGAAAGGATGAATGAAAAATGTATATAGTGTAGAGAACATATTGATTATCAATTTTTATTATTAAAATTATTATTAAAACTATATATTAAATTAATTATATTAAAATCAAACCGTGACATCCAGGGCAAGACGCGCTAAATTTGCGAGGCAGTCAATGGGTTAACAGGTTAACCCTTAGCACTCCGATGGCTCCTCTGAAGCGACATTGAAAACTGTCAAACTATTATTTAAAATAGTTTGTACATTACAAATGTTTGTAATTAAGAAGTTACTAAAAATTGAATAGCTGTACGTACGATTAAGATTAACAAATTTGATATTCACGAAAGGAAACGAACCACGTGCAATGGAGTTATTCTAGGACAAAGAAATGTCTTCGAGTTAGGAGTTAAAATTGCATGGAGTGCAAAGGGTTAATATCTTCCGTTGAAAAAAAATAAATTTCCAATTTCCGTCGTTCGACGGTTTCCCAGAAATGTCGCTAAATCGTTCTAGCCGGACCACTGTACGAAATGTGGAAAGGAACGATCGCGAACAGACAGACGAGACGACGGTGCACCATGAGACGATCCCGGGGTCTGCGCAGGATAGACACTTTAATAGACGTAATGAGGGTAATTGAGTTTTCAAATCATTCGTTTTGATTACATCTACGCACGGACCGGTGGGCGAAACATAGGGTAGGTAATTACGGACCGCCCAGTCCCAAAAGAGCAGGTGCCTCTCGGCCACGAGATCGAGGTGTGAGGTTCAAATACTTGGACCGCCCTAATAGCCTCGAGGTTACAGGTCCCTTCGAGAAACCGGAGGGACCAGACTGGCCTCGTACCCCGGTGAAGATGCTGCGGCCCTCTTGTATCGCCGATATACATACACCTGTACCCTATGGTGGTTTGTGCCTCGGCTATATAGCCCGGAATAATAGTACCGGGGCCCGAGAAGAATGCATCCTCCGGGCTGACGTGAGAATCGATGCCGGCGAACGAGTCCTCGTTTCGGATTAATAACACTCTTTACCGGGGAGATGTATATTCCCAGGACCGCGGACCTTTAAGGGCATCCTTTACGGAAGCTTCCCTGGGAAACGGAGACCTTCCTCTGCGACATCCGCGTCGAAATTTTGTATGCCTTTCGCGTCGGCGGCTGCCACGCAAAATTACTTAAATCGCTGGGTACCGGGCGTTAACATAAGTGGCATTAGATTCGCAGTCTACAGTGTTGCGCCGTGGCACACCGTGTCCTGCGTAGACGGGAATTAATTCGCGAACGACGCGTGGTCGTTGCACGGAGATCGCCAGAGTTGCGGAATACTTTAACCCTTTGCGGTCGAAGCTGTTGCAACTTCACAAACCTAGGCATTTCTGTTGATCTAGAATATTTTTATACTCTGTGGTTTATTTCTTTCGTGAGGTTTTTTTGAAGCAGTTAAATTGCTTTAAATAAAAGTGTGGCAATTCTTAGTGGGACCTGAAAGTCACTATTCAGACGGTCTATTTGAAATATGAAATAATTTAAAATAAAAATTCTAATCAGAATAGGAAGACGAAATTTCAGTGAAGCTACGTGGTCCTTCGAACAAGGTCCCGAGGATTTAAAAAGCTGCTGCGCAAATTTATGTTACAAGAGGAGTACCAAAAATAATATTAAATTATTATTGTAATTTCAATTGCTGAACTTTCCGGTCAAATATTTTGGTTAGCCGAAAACGGATGCATTTGTAACGTGAAAACGTATGTTATTGATTGGTTTTCATTTGGTTACTTATTCATTCGATTCAGTTATAATTCACACGCAAATTACGTGTTTAATAGCTTGTTTCATTAAATACTGCAAATATGATTAAACCATTTGTAATATTCCCCTGTGTGCTTTTAATCTTATTATCGGGCTTCGAAAAATATTGAACGGGCTGCCGTGGCTCGTCGCGTTTCTTTTCTTTTTTGCTTTGTGATTGCACTATATGAAAATATAAATATTATACTTGAATAAATATACCGAAAAATAGCGTAACGCGATGGAATAATTTACTATAGTGCGGACCTCGATGGATTGCACGCGGTACACTCGGTGTTAGCTTTTAATATCAATTTGCACAATGCAGAAGAATAAGATAATCATTTAACTTTCTATTCTGTGAATTTTCTCGTTGCAAACGAAAAATATGAACTATGTGCAGTGCGCGAATGTAAACATAAAGTAAAAATGAACAGAATTGGTCGGATTGGCAGGAGAGTCTTATAAAAATAAAAAACCAGATGCTGCGAGCGATATTAGTGAAATTAGGTCAAGCTGGCATAAGTTTAAATACCAATAGTGTTAAAACAATAAAAATAAATACAAGTAAAAGATAAACATGAGATTTGTTAAGATTGGCAAGACAGAAGGATAAAAATAAAAAACGAGATCCTACGAGCAATATTAGTGAAATTAAGACGAGCTGGCATAAGTTTAAATACCAATAGTGTTAAAAAAATAAGAATAAATATAAGTAAAGATAAAAATGAGATTTGTTAAGATTGGCAAGAGAGAAGGATAAAAATCAAGAACGAGATCCTGCGAGCAATATTAGTGAAATTAAAACGAGTTGGCATAAGTTTAAGTACCAATAGTGTTAAAAAAATTAGAATAAATATAAGTAAAAGATAAAAATGAAAAACAAAATCTAACAAACGATACTAGCGAAATTAAGACGAGCTGGCGTAAATTTAAACCGCCAAGGGTGTTAAAAATATAAGGATAAATATAAATAGTAGATAACAGTTAATAGAATCGGACAGGTTGGCGAGAGACTGATAAAGACGAAATACGAAATCCGGCGAGCGATATCGGTGAAATTTAGTCCGTAAAGAAGTACGAGATTATCGACCGGGAACATTGATTCCGGGACGCGACTCATTAAATTCACAATTAAAGCGTTTTAGCAGGCGTAAATTTGTTAACGAGCCCGAATACTGCGGCCCGTTTTGTATCGTATCGTTATCCGAATCCGTGTAAAGTGCCGCTAGTCCATTACAGGGGATTATTAAATTCTATAACGGACGTTTGGATCAAGGCCAAAATGCGCCGCGGTTGTTCGCACGCTCGACGATCGCGGATACACCCACGCGAACCGAGATAAAAGGTTAAGGAAGGAAAATGGACGACTCGGAAACGATGAGTAAACAAGAAGGGATCACGGACTTCGGTTGTATTTCGTTTCCAAACGGCATTACAAACAGTTCCATTCGATTCTCGTCCGAACTATTCCATCTGTTCCACTGTGCTCACGATCGCCGCCATTTTTCCAAATATCTCTACGCAATTCGCCGATCCTATTGTCGAAACTATGCACTCTCGTCAGACCGCGAGAATGATTCAACGAAAGCAGAATTTTACGCGCGAGAAAAATTTTTATCAAATCGCTCCGTGACACGTTTGTTCCTTCCTACTTCAAATTTCATATCTCCGTTATTTAAAAAATTTTTTTCATTTAATCTCTCGAGCGTGTACTCCAAATTATGCACTTTTGAACGAGGCTACCGAGGATTCCAGAGATATGCGATTTTACACATGAAAAATAATTGTATAGATAACTCTACTATCCTCTTGTTCTTTCATATTTGAGATTTCATATTCCCGTAATATTTTTTAATTCCCTCAATGTAATTTTTCGAACACACAGTCCATTATGCATTTTCCACTATGCAAGAGTGATTTCAAAAAAAAGATACGATATCCCAAGCGAGAAAAACTTTTCACATTCGTTCTATTTAAAAGATATAATGTCGCTGGTATGCACTTTCGAAGAGTGGAAACAACGATTCGATTTATCTACAACTTTAGACATCCTGAAAAAGACTGCACAACAATTCTACGATATTTTCGTCCCGATTCGTAGCGGGTGACGTAGCATCGCGCGTCATTTCCGGGAGTATAGCCGATCTAGACTCGTCATCGTCACAATCGCGTTACATTTATACAATGGTCGCGAGCAATTCGCGTTCGCCGGAACCCCTGTAAGAGACCGGAGACCGGAGACCGTCTAGAAATAAACGCTGGTAATTGATTCTCTCGCAAATCAGCTTGATCGATGACCTTGGACGAAAGGTTTGCCGATAACGCGCGGCGAGACCGATTTCCGGCGCGGGACCGTTAAACTAATAACAAGCGAGCAGACTATCCGTTTGCGATATAAACCAATCGAACCCATCAAATATTTTTAGCCATCCAGGGCGGCAGCTTCGATGGCCGCGTTCATCGCGACCGATATGGCTTAGCGTTTCCACATTTATCGCGTGTAGAAACTCTATTATACAGTTGTCGCACTCGCGCTACAGTTCAACATGTAGGCCAGCCCGTGCGATTCACGTACGCTGCTCGCTGTAATTGTCTAATGTGGAGCCGCGATACGTGTATCGGCCACCATAGAACCGAGCGATATTCCACTCGCGGATACCGGCCAATACGCTTCAAATTGATAGGCTTCAATTAATACAGCCCGGGGCCCAGTCTGCCATGACACTGACTCGATAATACTGGGTTTATGAGGGTTTTAGCCGAACCGTGTCACATACGTCGGCCAACTAGCTTCGTTTACGCGCGCGAACTCGATCCGGACGTATTTTGTCCCGAAAATCGCTGAAAAACTAGCCAAAATTAATTATTCCCCTCTCAAGTCAGCTCTCGCGGCGTATTATAATGAAATATCGGAAAGGTTACCCGGGCTAATTTCGATGTACGCGTGTTCTCCGTCATGCCAGTTGGGTGGCGCTTGTTAATGTGGCCACTTCTAAATTGTTGGATTGTATTTTGTCGATGATCTTTTCGTATCAATTATTCGATACCTTAACAAATGTTGCAGATTCAAATGACGTTAGAGGGTTCAATAAATTTTTCTCGAGAAGCCTTCTCTTTAACACTTTGACTGCCACGTCACCCGTATATGGGTGACAGAATTGTCTAGCCATGTTTAAAAATAAATTTGTACATTAATATATTCGATTCCCTAAATTTAGTTAAGATCTGGAGAATAGAAGAAGATTGAAAGATAACTTTGTGCCGTACATTTTAAGTTTTCAATTGTTGCTTCGTTAAATAAATTACTTTGATTTTGTAGAATCTTTGAGGTTGTTGGTTCGGCAGTTAAAGTGTTAAATCGTCTCTAGATTCGCTACCGTACTTTCGTCTAACCGAGATAAGATCCATCATAATAATTATCGATAAAATTTTCGAGGTTCCTATAGCTGCCTTTCGTGTCAGAAAGCCAAACTGCATCAGACGCCTTTAGGCGTCTTCAGTCTCAGGCGCCCAGAATAGGAAAAGCCCCTATAGGTGCAGTAGTCTAGGGGTTAAACGTTGCCCAGAACGATTGATAGTCCGTCGCACCCTGCTCCAAGAATCTATAAACTTTTAATCAACGTATCTCCGTTCTCAGAAATTAAGAGAATCTATCTTTGCGAAAAACCACGTTTATAACAATTAGGGAACATTTCCTGTCTGCGTAAAGAAGACTGTAATTCGTTGGAACTTCGGTGTTGGAATTTTCTGCGCGAAACTGTGAAACTACGAAAACGTTGTGATCGCAGTAGAACGATCAATTAAGTAGATTGTTTCAATTTCCCCGTGGTGCCTAGCAGAGCAAACTTCGGCGTTGCTGTAAATCTATTTATCCACGGCAAATACTGCAAATGTGTTGTGAATAATTCAGAAGAAGAAAAACCGTCGGACCCAGCACCGCAAACTTGTTACTTCGCAAAAATATTGCTCTCCCGGCCAGATAAACATGTAATACACATGCATATGCACTGCATGCAAACCCGCTCGGAAATGTGTGCGCCTCTGTGTATGTCTCACCCGCACAATGTCCGTTGTATCCGCTCGCGTATGTGTGAATTCCTATACAATGAATATGCATAGGGCGGGCACACGTTTGTCTAGGACCTACATATGTAAACATTTTAATCACAGCGCCGATATGTATGTATATCTCGAAGCGTCTACCAATCTGCAATAATCTAAGTCGTATTATTATCGCATCGGGTTAATCAGCTTGTAATTCAGTGGGCTGAAATGCTGGTTTGGAACGAGTCCAATCGTACTCGCCCCTCAACTCTTACCGAACCTTATTGTTCCTGCTACAATGACCAAACCGACGATAATCGACCACTATAACAAATCGGTATTTCCACGTTGCGGCATCGAAACTTCTATTTGCAAACGTACGCTCTTGTCTTGCTCTAGAAATAGCGTACGATCGATTCATCTTGAAATTAACCTCTTAAGCACGATACGCCACTATAGTGATTTCCGCGGATGTCATCTTATATTGCGATGCGTCATTATAGTGGCTCCAGCACACTCAATTCTATTATTAATTATTACAGTAAATGATTAAAAATTTAATTATTAAAATTAAAAATTATAAAAATATCTTCATTGAAAAGCTTCGAATGAATTTCTTCATTGAAGTAGACATTGTAATAAAAATGGGCAGGGCCTGAATAGATGCAGTCTTGTCATTATTACGGGGATTATTTAATTTCGATTTTTTCTCGCGAAGATACACAAGATGCATCTGCTAGGAATTTTTCGTCGAAGATTCGGGGAGGATTTAATTTCGATCGCCGGCGTTCGAATTGATTCCGGAACGCAGCTTGTTTAATCGTGTTCTTGAACGCGTGGAGAGGGCGTTCTGAAGAAGATCGATCGGCGGGAAGGAATAATCGCGGCTCGTCTCGCCTCGAATTTATCGGACATCCTGTGCACACGTTCTCGCGCGGATACCGGCGAGCTTTGCGAGCAATTGTATCTCGTACACCGTGTATCGTTAAACGCGCTCGGTTAGCGAGCGTAGCCGTGGCCAGTCGTGTAGCGTAATGTCCCGCGCAAGGTTCACGGTATAACACGTTAAATGGCCCTTGCCCGAATTTCCTTTCGGTAATTAACTTCAGCGCGGAAGCGATATACGCATCTCTCGGCCATTGCTAATTAGAACGTCGAATTATCCCCGGGTTCCCGGGAGTTCTTTGGCCCGTATAACGAATGTTTAAACATCGAACGAGAGAGCCACCGGCGACGAGACCCCGCGCGACCAAGCGAAACGAACATTCGAAAAAGTTACCTCGGACCTCTCTCCGTCAGTTTTTTAATTGGATTCGAGGCAGAAGTTCGTCGATTCGTTAAAAATTTAGTTAGGTCGGTCGACTCTTTCATTTCGACGGGCTGAATTGTTTTCTCGCCGTCCGGCCGAAAAACGGAGCCCTAGACGGCACGAATTTTCAAGTGCCGATCGTTTTTCCGACGAACTTCGACGCCGAAGACGCGCCGAAATATTTCCGAGACGCGGCTGCCGTGAATTAGTCTCTTCGCACCATCGAATTCCATTCCAGAATTCCTGCTGTTCTTAAGATCGATCTTTGTCGACTTTGTCGATCGGAAGCCTGTCGATAGGATTTTTGATAATCATGCTGGAACGATCGTCTTTCGCATTGCAATCTCAAACGAAATGCTTAGATAACATTACTGGAAAAATCCATTAAAACGTCTTCAGTCATATACCGTGAATCTTAAAAAATTATGAAACGAAAAGAGGCTTATGTAAACTCACGTAAATTTCACGTAAGTTTCCCGCAATTAAACTGAACGAATAGCTGTTACATTAGGGTCGACAGAAAGACTTAGATACAACCATAGGTGATGTAAAAATTATTTTAAAGCTTAATATCTTCTACTCAAGGCAGAATATTTATATAAAAGCGTATCATCTCTTTTCCTAACGAAGAAACCCCAAACTGAATTTTCTAATCTTTCCAATCCCATCTTGCCTCTTCGCTTTAGTTTATTGAATTTTTCTAAATATCTCCGGACAACGTTTTCGCGAAGTTACACTGGGGGTTCGTCGATAAGAAAAATACGATTATGAACTGGCCGGAGCGGTAAGCCTCCTCGGAGTTCAACGAAAATATCTGTCGCAAGTTGTCACTGAGAATCGACAGTGCGCCGTACGACCGGGGACAGACGAGTATGATTTTAAACGAGGAACAAGGGCACCGGTAACTTTTTTCTGGCGATGATACATTGGCGGGTTTCAAGAGTGACTTATGACGGAAGGGGAACGACTGGCCGTGAAAAATAACAAATTATTGCAATATCCATCGAGCGGACGTGCCCTCGTATGGGGCAAGTGCCACAAGCACGTGTACCCGCATCTCCGAGCGTTTTCTCTTTCCACCGTGATGGTGTCTCGTTCGTTCTTTTCCCTTCTTTTTCTCCCCGGTTCGCTTTCCTTTTTTTAATTCTCGTTCGCTTCTCCTTACGCGGCCTATGGTAGACCGCAATAGATGCCTGTACGAAGAGGTAATCAATAATGACTTAATGTCCTCCAATAACGGACACCATGGGTGGTTCGAGTTCTACCTTTAGGGTCTCCCCCATATTCTCTCTCTTTCTCTCCTTCTATCCATCTCTAGCTATCTCTTTCTCCTCTCCGCGGAGAGAGAGAGAGAGAGAGAGAGAGAGCGAGTGAGAGAGAGAGAAAGAGAGAGATCACTCTCCGCACGGAGTTTCTCTCGCCTTTTTGTGCTCAACGTTATTTGCCTGTCTTCTTTCTTTTTTCGTCGTTCCTTCTGCCCCGGCTAATATACACCCACGTCCCCTTTGATCGTTAAAACCGGGCATACTTTCGCAGAGAGAGGGTCGTTCCGTTCCTTCTTAAAGTCTCGGTCCGGTATACCAGCTATTAACCGTTCCGATGTTTCTTTGACTCGTGATCCGGCACGGGGAACACCATCGGAATAAATTAAAACGTGGCTAGCCAACGCTACAAAAGAAACCGAAAAGGGGTGGAGGGGCGGAGGAGTGGGGAAGTCGGGCAAAGGAGAATTCGAATTGTGTCGTCGCTCTTTGATTAAGAGCTCGCGATAAGCTTGTCGCTCCGGGTGAACCTGTGTGTCTGTCGCTGTGTCGAGCCTCCGCGTCGCTGCTATTGACTAATCCTGTGTCATAGGTCTCCCGTAACAAATTGGAGGAGCACCCACGACCAACGAGCACAAGATGGATGCGAATACGGACATAGTTGCCCGTCGCAATAGCAGAAATCGTGATGCCGATCGTCTGGCGAATTTAATATGCAATATTCCGGGGGTTGGAAGCCTGATGGAAACTGACTATGTTCACTTGGGGTGGGAATCAGTACTTGAGGGATAGACCCACTTTTATCTAAAGCTTAGTTTACCATCGCGAAATTCAAATCGTCTCTGTACATCGAATTTTTAGCTGCGAACATTTCCACACTTCGATGGAAACTTTAATCGCGCTTTCTTTGCAACCGCGTTTTAAATCTGTCAAGTTTAGATAAAGCTCGTACGAATACTTAGAAGTTTATGTTGAGACAGTGTCGGGGATTTTATCATTTTTTATGAGTCATATATTTGTTAACGATATGCAATTGTTTCTTTTGTATTTACTCGCTTAGAAGCAGAACAGATTCATACGAGATGCACATCAGCCAGTCGAATGCAACTGAATCAAAATTGTCCGAGTACTCTAAAGATATTTCTGTAAATCCTTCGTGAACTAATTTTCATATCTCTTGCACTTATTATAGTAAAAGAAGGTTCGCATAATGTCACGCCGTTCAACAAATAACCAAACGAATGCAATAACAACACAAATTTACTATACACTGAGAAAAACTTCACAATTCTAAAGAAAACTTACTCCCACACTGGATACAGTTGTCTAAGAAAAATTAAAGATCACTCCTGATTCACGCTTAACACTAGAACTACCAAACCAGTGAAAATGACTGTTCCCTACTTATTTCTTTCGCAATTACTGAAGTTATAAAAATGTTTTCATCAGTAATTTTCCAATGTACTTCATTAATGAAACACATGTTACAATTGTAAAAATTACCACATGTAAAAATTGAATGAATTTTGAATAGATGCAGTCTTATTATCACAAAGCAATGGATATCGTTGGTTTTATTGTTCGGTAGTTCTAGTGTTAATTGTCAAACAGATTGATACGATTCTGCGCTGTCTAGCAAACAAATACCCAAATAGCAGCTAAACGAAAAATATTCTATCGTACTTGAAGGATGTCTTTACATAACGAAGTTCGTTCCCATATGGCGAGCATATGGCCCAGAAAAGAAAATCGCTAAAAATCAGTGGACGCAGCAACAGTTTGGCGAGAATGCTGTCTGAAGAACGCGACGTCCACGGGCAGCGGAAACGTCGACGCCGGTGACGGATCCGCCGGGTGGTGCGACGAGGGATCAAGCTCGGGTTCGTCATCCATTTTCTTTGATCGACGCGTCGACGTCATAGGATCTTGGGTTCTGATGGACGTCGAGCCATCAGGCTGGTTCTTTCCCCGGCGCGGACCGTTCGGGACGTAGTCGCCATGAAGCGTAATGCGTTGTCACTTACGCTGAGTTATGTAAGTCGCCGAGGGAAAAGGGTCTTGACATGGTCGTCGTCGCGCGCGATCCGGGAGACGCCGCTTCCTCTCGCCATGAATTAATCATCCGGGCCGCGGCGTATAAATAATTAGCCGGCTTCGCACAAAATCGTCGATAAATATTTATGGGCGGCTGGTCGATATGCAAGCGTAATGGCGATTGTTACACCCAGCCGCTCGTCGAAATAATCATGGCAGCGGCGCCGATTTACACGGGAAAATAATTCGTTCGGCAATTTTGTCAGTCGGCCCCCGAAGTAGCCGCTGGGAACAGGAGAGAAGCGCGATCCCGTGTTATCGTTCCAACGACCACAGCAGTTCCGTCTCTGTTTCACTCCCTTTTGCACGATACTCGTCTCTCTCTCTCTCTCTCTCTTTCTCTCTCTTTTATCTCGTTCTCTTTCTCTCGTTCTCTTTGTTTTATTTCTCCTTTTTCCCTTTCGTACCCACCCCCTCTTTAGCACACACACGGCCACGTACACGCGTGCACACGCGCGCGGTTTTTTTCATATTTCTGCCGCTCCATTTCGCGGCGACAGGATTTCACGGACAGTTGATTTCATCTCGTCCGTTTGTTCGAATCCCTTTTTAATTCCCGCTGTATCTTCGATGCCGCGGAGCCACTCGATCGAAGCGCAACGGATTATGGTCTTGAACCGCGATGGTCGAGAGCTCGCTGTCGTTACCGAGGCTGTGCACCTTAAATATACTAAAGTAGCCGTCTCTTTCAATTACTCGATTCCCTGCAAGAATTCGTACTGCATTTTCCATTTCTAATTCATTTTTATTACCGATCCACGAACTACTTTAAGGATTATCCCGTGTAGAAATTTCACGGCTTCGAATGCGAAGTTTTTTAGCATCTTTGTTAGTAAAAATGAATTTACTGATCGGACACTTGTCTGTTTAAAAATAAATTTGTACATTAATACATTCGTTGCACTAAATTTAGTTGAGATCTGGAGAATAGAAGAAGGTTGAAGGATAACTTTGTGTCATACATTTTAAGTTTTCAATTGATGCTCCGTTAAATAAATTACTTTGATTTTGTGGGATTTTTCAGGTTGTTGGTGTGGGCAGTCAATGTGTTAAAGCATTCTAGAGTCTACACAACTTTATCTATGCCATTTCACGGCAGCACATCTAGATTTAAAGAGAATTCAATTCTAAAGCTCGGCAGATGTATCGTCGAGACACTGAACCGAGAGAAAATGCGAAAGGAAGATTTATCGAAAGCATTTTGCGCGTAGGATACGTGAAAAACTCTTAAGACCGGCACTGTTCCGTAAGACGTGGTTGTCGACGGTAAACCGGCTGATTAAAACCGATGTTAAAATAGATGCGGTCGTTAAACACCGATGACAGTGTATAATAAAATCGGGAATAAGATGTTTATTCGCGTTGTGGCCCGGTTCGGATGAGAATGGCCAGAGTGTATCCCGCGGAGATCCATCTTAATAAAAGAATTCCTTGTTTCGCGGAACGACAGAATTTATCACGGACATAAATTGCGATGGGCGTAGCCGGCGGGTGCGTGTAGAAGGGAAATTTATTCCGCAACGAAAACATATTTGCGGGAGCGTCGCGCGATCCAGGCAAATATAGCCTGGCCGGTAGTACGCCGGGGCAGAAACACAATTCCGCACTGTTTCTGAGTATCTCCGCAGCAAGAATCTTGCCGGACGTGTAATTTCTTCGGGGTTTCTCTATAATTTGCATCGATCGGGAGGTCTAAACGTTAACGACACGTCGCTGGGGACACCGTGAGAGCAGACAAATGGTGTCGGCGATACGAGCAGGAAAATACTACGTGCCCCCGTTTACGCCGTTGCCCTCTCTCTCCCTCTCTCTCTCTCTCTCTCTCGTGCGCCCATTTTCTCTATCTTTGTCTTGCGGAAACTAGAAAAAGAATGCGAATACTATTGGTTCGCGCGACGAAAGCTCCGATGACTATACAAGCGTCGCTCGAATACCAGCCACCGCTAAACTTAAATGGATATCCATAAAAGCGCGTACGTCTACGTGGAAATCGGATAAGTTCGCGGGAAAAGGGGTGGGAAATGGGCGGACAGAGGGTGGTGGGAAAAGGGGCGATCGGTATTATGTAACGGTAGGGTAGGCATAAAAATAGAAAGGGAAACGATATAAAGCGGAAACCGGCTGGTCGGGGGAATAACGTCGCCGGAAGAAACGAATTCTTCTTTCGACGACCGCCTTTCGAGAAGTTCCCGGCATACGTAACCGCGGGTGGTAAATTTTTTTTATGCGATCCACGGTGTACCCGCGATCAGAACCGCGTGTAACACACTCGAACACATCCCTTCGGGCTTCGACTTTCTTCGAAGACGCTTTGCAACTTCGGAGAGGCAGCCGCGTGTCTGGCGACGGTCTTATTCTACTTAAGCGGTCCCCGTAGGGATTCAAAAATTAGGTGCGGCTCCAAGCTTTTTTTATTATCAAAACGACACTCTGCATTCGGTTTAAACTTTTCTACATTTTTCATCGTACGTTCAGGCAGTGTATCAACTTTTTTTTGCAAAGGTACTGTTAACGTTAACCCTTTGCACTCGAAGTTCTTTTTGTTTTGCATGTTTTTTAATGTCGTGTTTGTGCAGTGAATAAAAATAAAAGTTTGACTTCTTATATGTGCAAGTTTTGTCAGAGTAAATAAAATTACTATATAAGAAACTGGATAATAAAATATTCCTAAACATTATTACGCTTTTCTCTTACTAGATGAACTCTTAAAACTTTCAAAAATGAACAATTAATGTTTGGTCCATGTTATACATTAAATGAAATAATAGAAATCTAAATTACAAATTTAATTTTCTTTTAAATTTCACCTATATCTTTGAAATACTATGTGATACTTATTTTCCAAATTTCATTGAAATCCTACTATTGGTTGTGAAAATATTAAATGTTTTCTAAAAAGTGCACTTTTTTCATACTTCACTAATTTTCGCCTGCTGGACGTGCGAGTCAAGCTCATGGTGTTACCCGCCGATAGCGTGTTAACTCCTAAACCAAGTCAATTCTTCTTGTCTAAAATATTTTCATTCTACGTAATTTATTTCTTCTAAATTATTTCTTTATCGACAATACTCGATTGTTAAATGTAGCTGCTATGAAATCAACTGTCTTAATTATTTGAAGTTAAAAAGCGTTTAGGAAATTGAACTTAAGTGTAATGTAAAAAAACTTAATATTTTGAATGCGTTGGAATAAAGAAAATTATTATACGTGCGTACGTTCTTCGAGGTTTGCACATCGACAACAGCAGAATAGAATTTTATTTCAGTTTAAAACAAATTAATAACGTTTAACAGTCGGTTCGGAATCTTCGTCGCGAGTCTGACTCGACGTTACAGCGCAAGGGGTTAATGGGACGCGTGCGGCTCGTAAAAACTTGTGCATTTCAGAATTATTTTCAACGCACGCGAACATTCTATAAATCTTATCAATCGTGGATTCAAATTCGTACACTATGGGAGACATTTAATGATTTTTCCATGAAAGTACACTCGTAAGTAACCGCGTTATAAAAGTCACTTTACAACCCCATCCCCTGCTTGTTCGTTTAAATTAACTGTACGGAAAGTCGGTGATAAAAATTTTCCCGCGAACGGGAAATTTTCGAGTTCATAGAGAGATTCGGAAAACTGTGCTCACTTTGTACGGAATAAATTGAACGATTAAAAAGGTAGCCGGATTTAGCGAAAACTCCGCAAACAGTCTTCAGAATTTCCGTATGATCTCCATTCGTTTCATCCAAGTTTTTATTTAGCGGAAAACGTATCGCAGCGGATTCGTTTCCTGACATTTATCGTGTTATTCGACGTCTGCGTCGGAGGTTATTTTACAACGGGGTGGCATCGAACGTGACACGAGTGAAGGCGTTACATCGCGCGCGTTCGTGCGACCATCGATGCAAAGTCTACGCTCGTTTGACATAAAAAGAGCTTCTAACAGCCGGAAAACACGCACGTTTACATAGCCGCCGGGTTTTCCCAGAGGCACTTCGAAACTGACGCGAAAACTCGCCTGCGCGTTTCCTCTGTATACCAATCGCTCCCCGGTATTGGAATCTGTCGGATCGATTGCCAGTTGAATAGCTCGTATAATCGTCCAACAAACACCACTTGCTTCGGAGATAATCGTCGATGCCTAATGCTGCCGCAGAAATTATAAACGTGCTAGAAAAACGCGAAACTCGGTCGCTCGATCCGACGTTGCGAAAACGAACGTTTACCTATAATTCTAGCCGTCCGACTGAGCTATGGAGCGATCCATATCAAGCACGATGAATCACAGCACTATACGAATGCCATCGACTGTCTAATTTTACTATCAACGTTATATATAGATTATATAAAAATTCAATCTCTCAGCTCGAGGAAATAAAATTAGAATTACGTTTGTAGGCATTTTTCAGGTAGAAGGGTGAAAAGTCTGAACAAAGGGACGAGTTTATGATGCAGACGCGACACTTAGTCAATTGGAGGGCATAATCTGTTAACCGGGGAATAAACTTTTGTCCGACTCGTTTCACAATGGGGACTTTTTTCTTTTTGTAATACTTATTGTTTATATATAATTGTAAACTTATATAATTGATTTACTCGAACAAGAACCACATAAAATGTAATGTGTTCAAAATATTACGGCAAATTTCCATGACGAAAAATATCGTCATGAGCATTTTAGTTGTAGTTCGTGTATGACGAAATATTTCGTCATACCCAGTTAACAGGTTAAAGAAATAGCGACGAGTTTCTAATTTTGTCAAGAGTCCTCCGAGTTTCTTAGGAATGGTCGCACCATGAAACTCTTGTACCACAGACCATGCACCCCCTAGATTTAACCTTCCCTTACTACGTTGACATCGAAGGGCGGGCATTTAAAGAAAACTCTAGCGATTGGGTGTCGCAGAGATAAACGCCCACTGAACAATACCTATAAGACCGTGTGTGCGACCTGAAAATGAAAAACCCATTTACCAGTCAAGTCCCAACGGGTCAAACCGATCGTAACTAAATCCTACAACCTAACCTAACTGCAGTTTAATTTTAAACCTCTCGACCGTCCTACACGTTCGACCCTTATCAGTTCTCTCGGGTGTACATCTGCTAAAATTAAAGTTAGAAAAAGAATCTAACTTTGTTCATTAGTTAGTTTCCGTTCTATATTTTAGTTTATCGTGTTCCATTCGTGACTCTATATTTTATACGTCAAATCACGACGTATGGAAAAATAATGAATTTTGCAAGGTTTAAAAAAGTAAAATGGTTGAATTTTCATCTGGAAGACGCGGCGTTCTGAAGAATTAATGGGAAGCTTGGTGTGCGAAATAATTTATGGAGTATTTAAACGGATTACGATCGCGAGTTACACCGTGGCATTAGCATTCAGGCTATTGCCCCTACGAGAGTAACCGCGACACGAAAAGCGGATCCGGTGAAAAGGCGACGTCCTCTAAAAAATTTACGAAACAACCTGTTAGCTCGTCGAATCCGCTACGAGCTTCCGGCGAAAGTGTCTTGGGGAGCAGCGGGTTGTTGTCGGTGCGTTGATTGGGTCTCGTAGGCGGCACGATATCGCAGTTATCCGTGGTTACATCGATAATCGAGGCAGGGTCGAACATTATAGGACGATAAACGTTGGCGAAAAACTCTGCGGACGGTTTCGCGACGATGGGAATAATCCCCTGTAGCCACGCATCAGGATTATCGGGACGCGCGGACCGGGACACGATCAGAATCTCCACGGGAACGATAATTATCTCGGATCGGTTGATGGGGTTACCTATGTACACCTTACATAAGCTCGCCTGTTCCCGGGGTATCGTTCGAGATCGACGCACGGGGGCGCTAGATGCGATTATACATTTTCATCGGTGCGTTACTCAGGAGGGCAGATTACCGTAATGAACTCCGGCAACCCCTCTGCACGGGCCAACGACTCGAAATATGGATAACCGCCACTCACCTACGCGATTTGTTCCCTGTCGCTTCTCGTTCGCACTTTTTACCCTTCCGAATATGATCGTGGAACGCCCCCGGTGGTCGGCGAGCACGAAAACTGGGACAAAATTTAAGAAAAGAGAACATATTTTGGATATTGAGAATTGTATAATTTAGTTCGATAACTTTTTCAATCACCATAGCCCTCGATCGCATTTGCGAAAAGCGATTGTTCCATTTGTAAGAGTTTCAGGAGTTTTATTAACACTTTACCGACCGGCGATTGTTTCACAATCTTTTATGTTCGTAATCTGTCACAGAAAATTTTTTAATGGATCCCTCAACGCCGACAGCAATTTTTATCTAATAATTTCGTTACAAATTCCAATGTAAAAGCAGGTTTTTAAGCCTCATTTTGTTACGGGACAATTATTGAAAGGCCTATTAATACATTGACTGCCATGACACCCATATATGGATAACAGAATTATTCGTCCATGTTTAAAAATAAATTTTTACGTTACTATATTCGTTGCATTCAATTTAGTTGATATCTGAAGAATATAAGAATGTTAAAGGATAACTGTATGCCATACATTTAAAGTTTCCAATCGCTGCTTCATTAAATAAATTACTTTGACTTTGTGAAACTTTTTAGTTCGTCAGTTGGGCAGTTAATGTGTTAATAGGCTTCCGGTCAGTAAAGTGTTAACACATTAACGACGGCGGCATTTTTATTAAAATATTGCAGTCAACGAACATTAACTTTCAAGCTGCAACACTGTTAAACTCAACCCATAAAAATCATATAAAAGAACCAATATTTCGTTGATGACGTGCTCGAAACAGTGCATCGATTTTCGTATTCGCATTAATTTTGCATAGGCATTAACCTTCTGCCATGTTAGAACGAGTCAGACTCGTGTTGAAGATTTTAAATAAAGTCTAACAAATATAAATATTGTGCCTTTATTTTTAGACAAAATCAAATGTGTATTTGCAATCAGTATTTAAGCATCGAAATAGACGTAGCTGTGTAAAAGATACGAATTGTCTTTTAATAACTTCAACGACAAAGGAGTTGGTATGACAAGGGATTAAGTTTCAATTTCAGTACAAAACTGGTACATTCAATGAACATTACTGGCAATACGAAATTTTTCGGGTCTCACATTTTAATCGTACGCTTTGAATGTTTTACTTTTGTTGATCGAGCGATACACAGCACCATCCTGCTCCTGCGGGAAAAGTGTCCTCGGCTATCGATCCGACGATCCCGCGAATGAAATTATTTCGCCCGGAGAGAAATTCGACCGGGCGAAGGTTTTCCCTCGCGAAGAATTCAATTTCGTTGCTTTAGATGGCTCTAGCCGGTCCTAGCCGGTCAATTTTGACGGGGATGTGCGATACCAAGCAGGTTAGCTGACGCTAGCGACGCCGCAGGCTACGCTAACATACAAATCATACATTTTTTGGATAGATTATGCTTTTTGAGGTAATCCATGCAACGCTGTCAAAGTATCGGGCGAACGGCCTCCGAAAAGATGGAATTCGCGTTGAAACGTTTCCGCGTGTCTGCTGGCGTTTCGATAAGTGCTGTCTGAAATCGATTTTTGTTATCGAAACTGAAATGGCACACCGTATTTATGAATTATGAAACGTCGCATTGAAGCCCTCCGAGAAGCACCATCGAATTTGGTTAACATTAAACGTATCGTGACATTTCTGCAAAGGTACGCTTTCCTTTCAAAACTGAGCAAAACTGCGATGAAAAATCGTTTTTGACAGAGCTCGTTATACAGCAGAAGCTTCAATCTCCAAATGCATGGTCACTTAAAAATTATGGCCGTTTAAGAATAATTTGGGACATCTATGGAAACGTTTTTGGCGGCTACTGAAAAATGGAGTGGAAAGAAAATGGTGACAGGGGTCGGTGCGATTGGTATCGCGCGAAAACGAGCCGAGAGACTTTACGTAGATGCTCTCTGGTACACGGAATTACTTTCTAGAAGGCTGCGATCCGGTGCATCGCAGCCGGCCGTTGCACAATGTTCAGCGTGTGCATCGAAACGAAATTTCACGGTATCAATATTTAACAGTTGCAGTGTAATCCGGCTTTTTACAATATCCCCGGGCTTCTCAATTTATTGTCTCAGGCTTATTCTGTTCGAGTTCTCGGTTATTCGTTGAAGTTTGTAAAGGACGATATCGACGTTCCAGTTTAACGGTTGAAGTCTTCATCAACTCGCGATCGAGAAATTGCGCGGCTAAATCGTGAAACTTGAGGGAAGTAGGTATTGAAAGAAGCTATTAGAGCATCAGAGGAAAGTGGATGAACGTGTATAGCTGAATTCTCGGCTATCAAGTTTAGCCATCCATTGCGAAAGGGACATTTGTTCCTTACACGCGAGACCATTGACGAGTCCCTTCAAGTATTGACGCTTCTCTTAAATATCCGCTGAATGTTCAAACAGCAATATTTTATAGTTACACAAATAAATTGTACAATAAGTTGTTCTACAAATACATTGTACACTAAGTTGTTCTACAAATAAATTGTACAATAAGTTGTTGTACAAATAAATTGTACAATAAGCTGTTGTACAAGTTAATTGCACAATAAGTTGTTGTACAATAAGTTGTACAAATAAATTTTACAATAGGTTGTTGTACAAATAAATTGTACAATAATTTGTTGTACAAATAAATTCTACAATAAGTTGTTGTACAAATTATTTTGTATTTCATGTAAAATCGAATAAATGTTAATAATCAGGCGTCTGAAAACGTAAATAGCGATGAAAATGAAGTTTGGCGAAAAGGAAAGAAAGTTACCCCTGAAAAATAAATCTTAATAAATTATTTAGTTCCCCGTTTCAAAACAGCATGTCGTTGCACCGATTTTGTGATGTTCGTCGAAGGTTTATATTTCCCATCGACGCTTCGAATCGTCCGATCGAGCAACCGTATCGGATTAAAACCGAGTCAAAGAAAACGAAAATGTTCTGAAGATTATAAAGCAGAAACTAGGCGAATTTTTGTTAGAGGAACGCAGAGGGTTAAGAGCGCAATTCCAATTTCACGAGTTTAAGCCGGCTTTCGTTCCGTACACATAATATTTCACAGGCGCGCCGTTGAAAACATGAAGAAGACCGACAAGAAAATAGATAATTTCGCGGCGAAGCGTGGAACGATCCTCTCCAAACAATTCTTAGTTTCCAATCTCGCGAAAGCATATAATTCTTTAACAAATACTCTCGCCGACGGTTTCCCGGAGAGATTCTTCTAAAACACGGGTTCGGTGTCCCGTTCTTTCTGGAGTGCTCGAAACGCCGGGAAATGGGAGTCGCGGCCACAATTCTCGTAGCCGGGCGATTTCCCGGTTTTCTGAAGAAGGAGAAAGGGGGTGCGCGGCGGTGCGCCAGCGTTTCCTTATTGCCCGCTCTTATTGTCTGTTTACAAGCCGGCATCGACCCCATTAATAAAGCTCCGAGAAGGTTGGGCGGAACTCTACAAGCTTTTAATTTCACGGGAAAGCGTGCAGAGGCCGGTGGGGAAAAGGTGTGGGTGGAAGGGACCGCGGGAAACTGATCCTGGCTCCGGTAGCCGGGCAGCAGCGTTCAAGTAGTCGCGGGGGTCTTTAATAAAGTGAACTTTAAGGCCGGCCCGGAGATAAACTTCACCGAGGGCTACCGTCTCTCACGGACTCGAGGAAATGGCTGCGAGGACTAGTGCAAGTTTCCGAGCGTAAGTTTTGCGGCGGCAGCGCGGAAACCGGCTAAAGGATCCGCGAGACGACGGTGCTCTCTCGCGACGACGACGACGTCGGAACGGCCCGGTTATCCTGGAGAAAAGAGGACGACGGGATAGTTTTCCGTTAGTTACCGGGTGCTGATCCCGCGACGAAATGTTTGTTATGTGAAGCAGAACGACTACCGGAAAGTTTCCCGCTCCCGCAGTTTACACTTTACACTTTCCTCATTCTCTCTCTCGCTCTCTTTCTCTCTCTCTCTCTCTCTCTCTCTCTCTCTCTCTCTCTCTCTCTTCCTCTCTCTCGTCGGCCAACCGGAACGCAGTGTCGCCCAAATATTTCGCTCGGCAACCACCAAAACGGTCCCAGCGATAAATCGAAAGAGCCAAAAAGACGAAATGCTGCTCCGAACGAACGAACGGTCTCGCGCAGAGAGAACCTGCCCTTTGAAAATACACTCCACTTCCGCGGAGGCTCCTTTTTCAGCCTCGATACCGAGGACAGACCGCAACTTCAAGAGCTGCTTCAACATTTTTCCGAGCCGTTCAACTCGGACTCGCTCGTCTGCGTGCGCTCGCAGGGATCAATTTGACCGAGTTTTCACGAGAGCGTCGACGCGGTGTCAAACACCCGGCTTGCCTGTCCCACGGCCTGCCGTTTAGCCAATACTCGACGTCTTCGTTCAATTAGGCAAAGCAAGGGCCACGTTGGACGAAATTATAGAATCGCGGAATATTCGATGAAATTTCGTCGACGTTCAACGCAACCTGCATGAGCTTTCAATAAACCGTCCTGCGTTTGTTGTTTATGCAAAACCGTATATTCGTCTCAAGCCCCTTAATAATTTAGTATCTTTCCAAAATAGTTCCTTCGAATACAGGAGATATTGACCGACTGAAATTTCCACTTTTGTCAACAACCCTTGCTCCCACTTCACGAGCTCTGGTCAACGGTTTTACTAACCCCTCCATTTTTCCACTACCGAATCAAATCTTTGTACCATTTTTGTAAACGCCCGAACGTAGCGAATAAATAGTAAGACGGAGCGGCAGAGACGAGATTCCTACAGCATTCGCCAACAGAAAAGGGAAATCTTAATCTTTGAAGTGCGGGTTTAACTATAACAAATAATAGAAACCGTGCACGCAACATAAGGTGTCCGCCCAAAGGCGGGACAATTATTAGCATAAAAAGTAGAACACCTTGTGTTCGCGCACGATGGTTGGCCGATGCATGGCTCGCAACAATCTCTGGGAAAGGTGAAATTGAGGCATGATCTCTGGAGGCAGCACCCGAGTCGTATCTCTCGATCAAAGTTACGATTGCGGGACACCTGGACCGTTAAATTATTAATGCCCCGATCCTAGCCACCTGTCCCGGGCGGAGCGCCTTGGGTACGCCGAAAAGTGGCGTTGCTCTCTCGCATCGACTTACCCCTTTGCCACTAAATATTCCGGCCTCGCAGCGCAGAAGGGGGCACGAGGAAAAGGGGGAAGACGAGGGTCGGTTGGTGGCCCCTTGTTCCTCCCGGTTCGTCTCCGCGTGTTTGCGTTTACGCGTTGCGCCGTTAACACCGACTGCCGAAACACTAAGTGGGGGGACTCGGTGGAATCGCGATCGTTGAACACAACCGCCCCATGGGTTGATCGAGCCCGGTGGCCCATCCCGGTGGCGATGTTCTTCCATCCCTTTCCCATTGTCCCTTGTCCCGGTAGCGGTCTCCCTCTCGCAACCGGGTACATCCCTCTCTCGCCAGCCACCCCCGACAGCCATCTAGACTCCGGGAGAGATGTGCCATTTGAATACGAAATTCGAATACGCTGACGAACTGTGCATACATCAGTCTACGTCTGTTTGAACTGGTCCCTGTATGGTAATGCCAGGCGCGCTGCCGAGTGCGGTTGCGACGTATGAGCCGATTGCTCGGAACGCGTCGCGACGCACCGCGTCGGATAGCAGGCTGCTCCCCGATACCGTTCCGGGAGGACGTCGTTGTGTCTTCCGGGGTTGTTTACTTTCTTCGTTCCGGCGACAGGGACTACCACCACTGTCGTCTGCCGCTGTTTGGACCTCGAACAATTTGCGGCAGCTGCGCACGGGCACTGCGAATCGATCAGGGTAATATAACCTGCCGGAAGTTTCGCATGCGATGATGGTAGTCGAGGCTCCAGGCGATATTTGAAATACTAACGACTCAGGGACGGGACTAGTTTCGTCGTGAACGTGTCCGGAGAAAGACTGCGTTCTTGTGGAATGGATTGCCGCTTCGACAGTTTGTCAACACCTTGGCCTACGAATTGTTTTGCATTAAGGGTGACTGGACTTTCTCTGTACTGCACAGAACGACAAAAAGAAAAGACAAATTTGTATTCTCCGATGACCGTATACGATCAAAGATTAAATAAATTGTTCTTTCCGTTTACAGAAAATTATGGGAATACATGTTTAGAAGATTCAGCTCAGAAATCTTGATCACGACTCGTTGTTGTAGGGCAAGAGGTTAACGCGAGATCCGTTATGTTGGTTCTAGACATTTGTGTGCAGAGTACGGTGGATCTATGTATTACGCGGGAAACTGTCTAGGAAACGCGTAGACAAGGGTATCTCGCTTGATTTTAACATTTGGTTTCACGCCATTATGTTTGTAGCAAAAATAATTATAGCGAGTGTTTGATGGCTTCGATGGACGATTACTACGACGATGTTGGTTTGCTTGTTTCTAGATAGACGTGTAAAAGTCGTGCGAAGGTGAATATTGTTTTTTTTTAAGATATGTAGCGAAGATAATTATTTGTTTGTAGGTTGGTGCATAAAAGTCAAGTGGAAGTTAATTTTCTCTATAAAAAGGTGTTAATGTATGTCGAAAGATCATTGTATCAAGAAATATATTGATTTAAGTGTATCTTACCTTCATTTCCGGTTAGAGCTAATAGTTGCCGAGGTTCCCATCTCCGAGCATTAAAAATACGCGGACCTCGGAAAATCGCTTAAATCTTGTCGGGAAAGTTTCCGTGGCGAAACAATTACAAGAATCGTTTCGAAAGCGTTTTCCGCAGCTTTGCATAGCGTTCCCTGGAGCGTGCATTAACCGGGAAGAGCAAGGGGCGGAGGAGGATGGAAAGATTCGCGGGAATCGAAGTTCGGGATCGGTATTCGGTTAGACTTGCCGATACGGGGGAAGTAGGAACGGCGTCTGCGAGGCGGTGAAATGTAAGAACGCGGTCCTAACACGCATTCGCCGGCCTCCCCATCGCATTACGCAAGCCTCATGCCACAGGAAGTCGATCTAGCCCGTGGAACCGGCTCGAGTAAAAAGCTAACTCGAATGTGAAATTTCAAGCGTAGCTTTCAGGCCGAAGCGAAGCGGCGCGGCGCGGCGCGGCGGCGAGGATTTAGCGATCGGGCCCGCCTCGGGTCGTGTCTCGTACGCTTGATCCCGAACCGAGTCGGTTCGAGGGTGAACCAACCGGGGTGCTTGCGGGGTTGGACGAAAGGAGAACGGAAGGACGGGGCGAAGTAGAAGAACGGGGAAGAAGGAGCCGCAACGTTCGAGGGTACGGAAAATGAGAGAGGTGACGCGAACGCGGGGCAAACTTTAAATGACTTTCACTGTTTTCAAAAGTTCAGTTACCAAAGGGAGTCTCCGCAGCCCCGTCGCTCGCCGCCCATCCACCAAATAGTCCCACTCGTCGTTTCCCTCCGTCGAATCACCTCCGACACCTTCACCCCGCCTCGACCACCCTACCCACGCAATGGATGTGCTGTTTACAAACCTTACCCGACTCGTAATGGAACTTTTTTCAAGTTATTTCCGGGGGAAATCAGCCACTGGCTTCTGTCCCTTCGGCTCGCTTTCTCGCCGGCGAAAGCACCGCCCTATGGACCAAACTGATCTCGTATCAAATCGATGTTGTAAACCGAAACAACGCTCGATTTGTATTCCCTGTCGCTGTACCAGACATTCCACAAATTTAGTAGACCCTGCAATTTATGGTTTCTCAACTCGATTACACCTTGCTGCATTCTTTGCGGCTACGGTTCGTGTTAAAAAATTTATTTAAATATCGATTGCACAGCAAGACGTAACATTTGTATCTGTTAGATTCTGTTTAAAATTTTCATCATGTTAATGAAAATTAGAAGAACGGCGGATAGAAAATTAGCAGACAATTTTTCTTATATGTTCGTAGATAAACATCAAATTTGCGAAGAAATTATTTACATCTATTCATTACTTACATCGTACATCTAATAGTTTTGTCCAGCTATCGTGTACTATTCGAAATCCTAGCTTGACTCGTTCTACGTGTCAACGGACGGTCGCAAGAAAAAGTCCTCGACAGCCTCACGAACAAACGTGCGTAATCGCGCGTTTAATCGACAATTATGTCCGCAACGTGGTGCAACCTCTCCACGATACGAGTCATACCTTGGGACGAATTTCTAGGTGTCGCCGAGATGAGTCTTGATCGTGACGCTTCCGGTCTGGCCGAGTTAATGCTCGCACTTCGCACGGCTAATAAGTTAATGTCGTCCGAGAGGTCTTCTTAATGAAAGCGTGGCCGTCTACGGGGTCGAAGGGGAATATCAGGGGGAGGGATATACAGCCGGTGACGTCGCCACGAGACGTCCAGCGGATGGATAATACGCACGGGAGATACCGAGACCCTCAAAAGCCCGGGGAAACTTTCCCTCGATCCTCATTAAAATCCGACGCCGAGACCACGTCGCGTTTCATAAAACATCAGCCGTCCTCCGTGCCGGATGTGCCTGAATATATCAGGTATCACGGGGATGGAAGACGGAAAAAGTAATCTGCGAGTCCTTCGAGGTCCCCCGATTGCTTCGTGGCTTCGCTCACCGTACTTTTCACGGTGAAATCAAACACTGCCGCGATAATAGCTGCTCGAGGCTTCTCCAAAAATCTCGTACGATCTCTGTCGACGCTCTTACAAGTTTATGCTAGTTTAAAATGTGCTGCGACACATCCGGTTTCTTCGCGTAACAACTATTCCCGATGTACGTATTGTTTACTCGAACATTTTCGAACTGATCGCACCTTCCACTTCCTCGGGAAGTCGGAATCGTCGTGCGTGGTCTCGCAAACGTTGCCAAAGGTGACGACGATGGAGAGTAGACAGAAACACGGTTCGAGTCGGAAAGAAGCAGACGCAAGCGGAGAATTAACACATTGGTGACCGGTGACGAGTTAACTCGTTATTGCACTTGCATTATCATGCAAGCACATGGCATAGTTTCTGTGTAAAATTGCTGGTCAGCAAAGTGTTAAGACAGAAACTCGTCAGTGTTAGAGAAAAACGTGTTAGAGTTAGAAGAGAACAGAAACAAGTAGATAGTTGAAACAGACTCGTATCAGGGTTACAAAGAAGTAGATGGTCACGACAGAAACACAACAGATTTGGGAGGGAAGAGAAACAGATAGTCGAAAGAATGAGATCCGAATAGAGGAAACGATGAGCAGAGACAAAGTTAACCCTTTGAGCGCTGAGTTGCTCGACGTTAAGCGTGCGCCATGGACTGCCCACTCCGTACGAAAAAGCCTACCGTGGGCTGCGTACCTTTTACAAAAGAGCGCAAGTTGAGTAGACTGAATTTTCATTGCAAGGTATATTGATTGTAACTGAAATAAATTATGTGGTGACCTCAAAAGCATTAATAACCATTTATTTCGGTTACGGTTTAGCAATCGCAAATAACGAATGACTTAATGCCAAATTTACTCCTTTTTGACGGAATATATTGTTTAAAATATAATCTCCCTTTATAAAGTAAAAGACTTTCATCTATGCATAAATATTCATATGGATAAAATGATTTAGAAAATGAGTTTCTAAGTTCAGTAACCACAGGTCTTATTTTTATCAACGGATCGTGCCAGCTCATATTGTTGTTATCATTAAAATGCAACTTTTTTAGCAATGATTCATATCTGACTCTGCTCATTAGTTTTGAAAAAATGTCAGTTTTTATAACTTTATCGGTAGACCAATATTCTCTTATAGATGTTTTTTTCATTCTGGACTTTGGATAGTAATAGCAATAAATAAATTTATTTCCGAACGTGAAGTTTGGTTTGATTATGTTTGTTCTAACATCCAACATATTGCATTGATATTTATCGCTTGCGTCACTGCTTATTTTTAATATCTTGGTCTTCTTATAGAGCTCCTCGGAATCCGAAGACGAATTCCACATCCGTTTTCTTTCAAATGTTTTAATTTAAACTGTTTCAATTTCGTGTCCATAGCCCGTGTCACTACCACTTTTACTAAAATATTCAAGCTGATTCTTAGACATTTTAGGGATAATTAAAAATGAAGTTTTAAAACGTAAAGAACAAATTTCCAGAAAGTAGCAGCACTTAACCTCAAAAGTCCTTGGTCGATATGTTAACTAATGCAGAATGAATGCATACACAAATTTAATGAACAATACTGATAAACGATTGTAGAAGAGCACATTTAAACGCTTCTCGTCTTTTTATATCTATATAGGCTTACAAGCACCGGTCACATATATCTGTTCATAGATTTCTTTTTCCAGATTGAATAGTTTTGTGAGAACCCACATATGCGTTCATAGTAAAAATCGAATGGTTATGCGAGAGCTCATATATGGGTTCATAGCGCTCAAAGGGTTAAAGTAAAGCGAGAACAGATTAGAAACAGACTGGTCCCACATCGGTGGGTGGTCCGTTGAACTTGGATCGGCACCAAGGTGCAATATTCCACGAAATGTCGAATAGAAGCCCCGATACCGCAACAAATTCAATAAAAGGAGGAAAGGAAGATGTTTCTGGAAATTGTTTGCGCGAGATTATCGCCGGCGTCGAATTTCAAGAAATCAATCGTTGGCTATGCTAATAAATTGAATTCAGCAGCAGCGGTAGGAACGTCTGACCTTCCGGGAAATCGACACCGGACCACTATATTCCTGCGCACGAGCAGCCTGGCGGAGCTAACAAGGAGTTCCCGGCAGAAATTCTCCTTGCGAAATCCTTCGCTGCCGCATCGTCAGATCGTGCACAGTGACAAGGGGAATCTCATTAGCCCGAGGGACAATCCGTGATCTTTGTCCAAACACAGGAGCAGTCCTCTCGCGCGCGAGCGCGTCTTTTAGGAGGCAACCGCCTTGTCCTTCGCTTTCAATCCTAGCGAAGGATGATCCGAGAGGATGAATCCGATTGACGGTTCCTGCCTTCAACCAGATCTCACGGCAGTCGAAGATTTTCTTCCCCGACGACGCCGAGCGAAGCGGCGTTTCGTCGTTAAGGGCCGTCAAACCCCGGAACAGTGACGGCCCTGTTTTAAAGCCACGCCAAAGCTCACTGACAAATAGAAACTTAAACGAGACATATTTTTCTGTCCAATAATGGTCGCGCCGCGCCGAGTCCCTGGACCGCTCGGTTCGCTTCCCAAGCGAAAGGAAACGATTCCCGGTTACGAACAATAATAACAATGGCGGATTTATCGCATCACGAGCCGCGATTGACTTGCAAATCTCATCCGCGTCCGAAGAAATTGCCAACTACGCGAAAACATACAAGCTAAGAACTCTGAAACATTGCCAACAGCCAGAAGTTTCTGGAAGATTCGACAAAGGAAAATGTTCTCGGAACTTAACGGCAACGCAGTCGACCAGGCGATCGAGGAATAATGATCCAAAGTGATGTTTCACCGGGGATTGGCATTAACTCGACGTTAAACTTAACAAATAGTCTCGAAACGATAAGACGCTGCGTCAACGTTCTCAAAGCAAATATACAATTTCCATGGATTAGTTTGCAAGATTTAGTAACCAAGAATTATTCTGTTCACCTTCTTATACGTCACGTTAGTTAACTTTACGCTTAACCCAGATTTAACCCTCGCGGTACCGAATCCGAATCTACTTCGATTAACAAAATCGTTACTCAATTTCAGACAAATCGATCAAACGAAACGCAGTTGCAATAATCGATAGAATAACTTATCGTATCGAAAATACGTTTTAAAAATTTGATAGATGTACCAACGAACGATCCCAAATATCGTTAACCGTGGCAATCATGAGAATGGCATTCGTCCAAAGATTAAAACGCGTACAAACGTGTGGTTAAATGTTGTTTGCAAAGTATTATACCATTTGTTTCGCAAAACATCCCCTAGGCATGGAAACACGCTGTTTACCTTGAAACATCCCATTAAGAGGTCCTTGCCGGTGAATCGCAGACACGTAAAAAGAAAAACAAAAAAAAAAAGAAAAGAAGAGAAAGAAAAAGAAAAACCGTTAAACCTCCACCAACGGCGCGTTAATAAGAAAAATATTTTCTCTCCAGACACAGGGCCGCTCGCTTGCATCGTCTATGCTCGATGTAGATGTAAAAGTGTTCTCGGGCTGGCCATAAAATATCGTGGACGGCTCGGTTGCTGCCACCTACGCTTGGGACGAGGTTGTTAGAATCAATTTCGTTCCGCGATTCCGGCAGCACGCGAGCCATCGGGAAACGTTCACTTGTCACGCGGAGAGGCCCGAGCAAAAATCTTCTCCGTCGAAAGGGACAGCGTCGCATGATTTATTGCGGCGGCTGCGTGACGCTCGCATTTATCACCGGGTGGATCAACCGGTCGGCTGTTATGACATAAGGCGTGCTACTTCGCACGACGCGACGCGTCCGGATCCAGAAAATCGAGTCGTCGGTTTTCGAGACCGGGGCCTCGTCGACGCATAATTGGGACCATTCGTTTGCAAACGCGCTCGCGAAACGATCTGTCGCGTTGCCTGTTTATCCTCTCTCTCTCTCTCTCTCTCTCTCTCTCTCTCTCTCTCTCTCTCTCCCTTTCAGTGTCCCTCCCCTTTCTCTCTCTCGGTCTCTCTTTTTTTCCATTTCTCTGATCGGACAGCATCGGAACACCGTGTTTTACATTCTTCCGCGCGAGCACACGGCGAACTGTGAAAAGCGAACGACGCGACTCGACGCGACGCGATACGATGCGATGCGACGCGACGGCCCCCGAGTATTTTAATTAAATAATCGAACGGTGGCTGGTTTTAAAGGGGTTTAGTGTGTGTCAATATTAAAAGCGGCCCGCTTATATTTCGTTGTATTCTATTAATCTCGACGAACTGAATTATCACGTTAAACCAGATAGATAATTAAATTTCCATACGCGTGTGCAACGCCCCCGCCCTGCCGGCCGTCGCCCCCGCGCCGCCGACAACACGCCGGGCCGCCAAGTGTTTGCGCGTTTTTCGCGCCACGGTAGAATGTAAACGAGGGATTTTGACAAACAACGATTTCGCTCTGTATGCAAATTCACCGACGTCGATACGGCGTCGCCTGTTCGCCGATTACACGCGTCCCAAGCACTTTTCCCATGGCGATTCGCCCGGTACTTTCGCTCGGAGAATCAATTTTCTTCGGTGTACCGGGCCACGATAGAAACGAAAGTTTTAATCGCTCCTCGTTTAAATTAACGCGAAGAATGGCCGGTTTATTGTCCTCGAGGAAACTTCCAATAGTTTGTCCGCGAATACCGAAAAATATATTCGCAAACAAATATTATTTGTACAGTTTTAAAAATTAGAAACCACTGGAAAATGCTGGACCAATTTTATGATACCGAAGGAGAACCCATAAATTGGAATAAGATATCGTTTTTTGCAAAAGAAGCCCATTTGTATCGTTGCCCGGCACTGAAGGGAGTAATGCTCGAATTAAAAATTGTATAATTTTCTTTACGCTTACGTTAATTAAAACGCCTTCGGCCTGAACAATTCTCGCTACATTTAATCGAATGCCACAATATTTATAAAAAAGAATTGTTTAACATTTTCGTCACGAGTCTCACAAGTTATAATGCGGAAAGGGGGTAACATGTAAATACAGTGACATTTGAGAAAACATTTAATCAAATTCTTAAATCGTGAGGAATTAAATAATAAACGTTTCGAATTAAGAAATGCAAGTTTGAAAACGAGACGGATCAATTTTTGTTTAAAAGTTTATTTCGAAGATACAACTGCGGAGAACTACCGTCTTTTATCACGTCATCGACAGTGTTGAAAACATGATATCGTTTAGGCAGCATCGTTACCGAAACGACGACGTAAGGAGACAAGAAGCAGTCGGTTGGACGCCGAGGTGGACAGACGCAAAAAGATAAGTGCTCCTCCTCTCCTAATAAAGGGAATACGGTTTTTATAACACGGCTGCTTCATTATAGCTTGTAACGCCTAGAATATAGGGGCGCCCAAGGACAATATGTTTGAAAAATGCGTTCCATCGAAGAAATGCAATGAATTGATAATTATTACCAACCATAAATTGGTTGACCATTTTTCAGACAGAAATAACAAAAGAGGTGAACTTTATGAAATTTTTATGAAAATTCTACCCTAAAAGAATTTTTTCTTATTTAGTATTTTCAAAAGAATACCTAATCTATTATTATAAAATTTAGTTAGCAAATCTCAAATTGGGCAAATTCGAGAAAAGTTTCAGGGAGGCAGGATTGGAGAAAACGGAAGATGACTCGGGGTAGGTCATTCTTGGGCGTGTCTGCGAGACGTTGACTCCACTCTTGAAACCTTGATGACTTTAGCAATTCCACCAATTAGAGTATTAGATAGAAAAATAGAGGACGAATGAATTTTGAAAACGAGACTGCTCCGATCAGCCGAGTACTTAGTCGCTGTATACATATTCCATTTTGTAATAAACTCTTGTTATATTTGCTGTTTACCAATCCTGACGTTTACTCGGCCAAATGCTACGTAAAAATGATTTTCCACAAAAATGTTCACTTGTCCATAAATAAAATAACATTCGTATACATACTTTGTGAAAAGTTGACACGGATATACTGAATTCCATATAATATTTACTTCGATAACGATTGTAACAACAAAATTTACGGATTTTAATATACTTTTTCTGGCTGAACGATAAATTCTATGATTTCACGTTTCCGATGTTGACTCAACGTTCATAAAATGTTCAAAATATTTGTTTTCCGTAAACGATTGAAATCCATCAGGTGTTTATCAAGTTTTCTCACTGACAGTTAATATTTCTTTGTAATATGCAGACAGCGGATCGTTGTACAAAATAATAATTGCCTGCTTTGTCCGTGCAGCCCGGCAACTACGTACGCTAAAAGCATAATTAGTTGATCGGTTATGCAAATTTTCTGCATGGATAATGGCAAATATTTTTCCCTTTGTTAAATAAAACAACTCGATGCATGCAAACAATATTTGTTATTCTTCCATTAAATTATTCAAATTCTGTAGGCACTTTCGGAAATTCAATAACTACGTCTAGAGTTCACATCTTTTACATTCGGTAAATATAAAATTATAACAATTTAAGTTTTACGTCCGTTGTTCCGATAAACAATTAAATTCAAATGAAAGCGTGTTAACCCTATTTTCATTTTTCTTTGAAAAATGGTCAACTATCGATACAAGGCGAATAACTAGCGCAATTGTTTCGCTCGTTTATTTCGTATCTTAATAATTGTGGTCAAGTAAAAATAATACAAAAGCATTTCTAAATTCTTTAACGCGTTCCGTGCCACGTGTATCATTTATGGTACACATTAAACTTGACTTTAAGGCCACCATAAATGGTACACGCAGACGTCTTTATTTAATGCGCTAAAAACATTTATTCTATGACAAATTTAATTCTGTGAAATATATTTCCTCCAAAAGAATGAGGCACTATTAAAAAGTGCAGTATAAAACAAACCTAAACAAGCTAATTACTCATGAATTGATGATGTAACGAAATATTGTGTGATAATACGACAAGTCGGGCAAAACAAGTTCCTTCCATTTTGCATTGGATCTGCTCGCTTAGATCGTAAATGCGTGTAAACCCACCGTCTACTATGGTAACACGTATTTTCTGGCTATACCAAAAGAAGGGTAAATCGCATAGGAAACCGGCAACGCTCCGGTGAAATGTTTGTATGCCAAGGGGTGAAAATCGATCAAGATACTTAGCACATCCAAGTCAAATAATTAACACGTGCTACACGTGTCTCGGTTAAACGGCGTCAAGTTCCCCCGAAGAATGCGTGGAATCGATGATCGCCTGTTCAACCCGGGCGACTGTTAATTGCCGAAGGTGTTCGTGAGCACGGTGGCAACGTCCTGTAATTTACGCGTGGGTGTCCAAGAACGGCGGGGTTAAAACGTAAGGGGTGAGTTTTTGCCCGGGTTCGGAATTGCGAAGTCGCTCGGCGCTCATAGATTCTGGCGTCGCCGGAATCGCGTGTTCGCCATTGCGTGCGCAAAGACAACCCGCAAAAAGCTCCGTTACGCTTGTAAGCGATGTCAGCGTTGCACTTAGGCACCGGCGTTATACGATACCGTTCCGAGGCGAGCACGAGGAGGGGAAAGAATGATGCACGAACATGGATTGTAATTGTTTCAGGAACTCGCGCGGGGGTCAGTCCTGATGGGCGAACGCGTCTCGAAAGTTTGCCGCCCGGTGTTGCGAACTTGGGAACGCGAGAGCCACCGGCACACGTCTGACACTTATAATTATGCGAGAACTTGTTATGATACTAGGCACGCATCGACCGACCGGCGTAAAGCAACAAAAATTAAACTGTGTTCCACAGATTTCTATCGTTCGAAGCATTTTCGCCCACCTCCGTCGCCCGAACACCGTGATCATCGGCACGCTTAATTCGCCTCGCAATTACAAGGTGTCAGATTATCTTATTAGCGGGATAACTTTGTACATTAAACGGGCAGTTGCGAACCGCGATAACACGCACCTAACTCCGCCACAATTTTTCCAGCCCCATTGTCAGGAGCGAGATACGAGAAAGCGGTAACGAAACTTTACGCCAACTAACGGGATTTTCTACCGCGAAGCTATCGAATCTCTGAAATAGTTTCGCCTGTAAATTTGCCGATGATTCGACGAGCACCTCAAATTTCTAAACATACGAGAACTCGTTGTTGCAATTCTTATATTCGATCTTTAGAGTAGAGGGTTACTAATCGCGAGCAATGTAGAAAGGCTAGTTAAGAAATTCGGTTACGATGAGATCATCGAACCTTCGTCACGGGACTTCCGAGTACATTTTTGTCACCGTTTCGGCTGTGGCGGCTGTTGAAAGTGTGGTGGAGAGACAAAGAAAAGGAAAGAAGTAAGGGGAACCGGGTTTCGTCCTGGGTCCGCTAGAGGACTCGTCAGTAAGGCTGACTAGCGGACCCTGCCTTAGACGCTGTGTAGTGAAAGGCGTTTAAGGACCTAAGGGGTTCCTGAGGTCATTTGAAGTAACTTTTTCCTTTGCGGAAATTCAATCTGCGGCTTCGTTTACGAGTTATAAACGCAAAATTACAGATCAATGAGAGGAACGCGCGCGATCAGAAGTGAAGAACAAATCAGAGAGCGCGAACTTTCCGATTTCTTTTTACTACGCGACGATAACAATTTTAAGAAAAATGCTATTCATTCTTATTTCACAATGTCTAAAGAATAATTACTAATTTTTCAGATCCGAAATAATAAACAATTTAGCCGTGTCAGCCGTTTTAATTTTCTGGTATGCATGACATCTAACGCGTACCACATGACATATTTACACGATACGTACTGTGAAGATAAACAATAAGTAACCCCGTCAAAATACGTAAACGATATTTTAATTTAAATAATTCTGTGTCTGAACAGAATTCAACGAACGATTCGCAAAACTAATTTAATAATAAATAATCTCGTTAAGGAACATGCAAAATATGTGTGTTTAAGAATTGTTAAAGAAGAATTGTCATTAACAGTAAACTCACCCATTCTGTTGTAAATCCACTGCATGGTTGTAAATGTGGACAGCAGGACAGTGCGTTGACCCCTTACAGTGTATACTGAACCGATCAGCTGATTCGTAGCGAACGAAGGCAGGCTATCCCAATGTTCACTTTCATTGCACTATCACTGAACATTGACACCACGACTTATTTAATAATATTTACGACGATGTTTCTTTCGTTTAAATTGATAGCTCTGAAAGCTAGCCGATTTTAAAAAGAAATACCTAACACAATGCCTAAAACACACGTTTTCTCTAATCCGTTGTTCACACCGCATAAGAACATTTAAAAAGATATAATGCAATAACACGCTCGCGACGTCCCTTCCATCGGAAGAAACTGTGGAAGACTGGCGCGATGGTCGTGTTTCCCTACAAGCGAGCTTGTAAACCGAACTGAAAGAGGACAGATTAATTCCTTGTCCTGAAAAACAGAAAAGGTAAATACATACCTCTCAATAGAACCGTATTCGGAGTAAATCGTCGCCTGTGAGGGCTTTCAATCGATCGGCCTCCAAAATCTAGACTTTGTCATATTTATGACCCATCCTTGAGACCCGGTCGCACGTGGCACGCACTCGGAACGCACTCGGAACGAAGCCCAGTCGAGGAAAACGTATCGCGTCCGAATGAAAACAAAATTTTCACGACCTTGTCGTCACGTTCCTTGTAGAAAAACACGACCATCGCGCCAGTCTTCCGCAGTTTCTTCCGACGGAAGGACGTCGCGAGCGCGTTATTGCATTATAACATCTTTTTAAATGTTCTTGTGCGGTGTGAACAACGGATTGAAAAAAATTTGTGAAACGTGTGTTTTAGGCATTGTGTTAAATATTATTAAATAAATTGTGGTGTCAGTGTTCAGTGATAGTGCAATGAAAGTGAACATTGGGATAGCCGCCTTCGTCCGCTACCTGCGTTCATCGCCATCGAATAGGAATCAGCTGATCGGTTCAACATACACTGTAAGGGGTCAACGCACTGTCCTGCTGTCCACATTTCCAACCATGCAGTGGATTTACAACAGAATGGGTGAGTTTACTGTTAATGACAATTCTTCTTTAACAATTCTTAAACACACATATCCTGAATGTTCTTTAACGCGATTATTTATTATTAAATTACTTTTGCGAATAGTTCGTTGAATTCTATTCGGATACAGAATTATTTAAATTAAAATATCGTTTACCTATGTCGACGGGGTTATTTATTGTTTATCTTCACAGTACGTATCGTACAAAAATTTCATGTTGTACGCGTGAGATGTCATGCATACCAGAAAATTAAAACGGTTAACACGGCTAAATTGTTTATTATTTCGTATCTGAAAAATTAGTAATTATTCTTTAGACATTCTGAAATAAGAATCAACAGCGTTTTTCTTAAAATTATTATCGTTGCGTAGTAAAAAAAAATCGAGAAGTTCGCGCTTTCTGACTTGTTCTTCACTTCTGATTTCGTTCCTCTCATTGGTCAGTGATTTTGCGTTAATAACTCGTAAACGAAGCCGCAGATTGAATTTTCGCAAAGAAAAAATTGCTTCAAATGACCTCAGGAACATTTCCCTGCCAGTGGTGAACGCTATCTGGACGAGTTCCCTTTTACGATAATCAGTGTTGAGGTCCAGGAAGGATGATTGAGATGTGCTGCAGTTCGAATGCCCACTCGATGACGATTTTTCGTAAATACCATCCTATACGGCAATGCTCGTACATTTTTAGACAAGCACAGAGATCGGAACTGCATTCACGGTGCAGCATCGGAGTCGAGGGCGAATTTCGAGCAGTCGGAGTTTCGAAGATGGAATAACGAGTCGAACTTTGCGTCGCGGTTTTCGTGGAGGACTCGCCAGCCTGGTCCGAGACACGTGGCAAAGGGAGCCGGATTTCTGACTGGACTAGAGACTGAAAGACTCGATTAATATAGCAACGTGGCCGTCGGTGGTAGCACTTACAAACTAATCCGCAGTGAGACCGCCAAAGGCGATCGACGAGCTGCGGCTCTGGACGGGTTTAGCGATACCTTTGCGTTTCCGTGAATCGGCCGAGTTTCGTTGTTTGCGTATACACGATTAACCGATGCGACTATTATTACGGGTATTAAACGTGCTCGACGGCCAATCCGCGCGGCGGCAACGAATCGGATCGGAGGCTGGGCCGCTCCGCACCGCTATGAATTATGTACGGCATAATTAATCGAAGTAGTCGTTGATTAAAGTAGCGATAAAGTTCGGAGGTGTTTGCGCATCGGGCGCCGTAGCTAGAATAATTTCCATTACTAACGAACAGCCGGAATTAATAGAACTCGCAACGCTCGTAGCGGATATACGAGCTTGCACGTCGGGAAGTTCGCTGCCGAGATCGAAGCGATCTGTTTTAATTCAATTGGTCGAGACGGGGCGAACGCGGGGATAAACAGGAGCCGGGAGAGGGGTTGAGAAGGTCCCCCGTAATTCGTTGGGTCGCCCTAGTGACAAACGTTCGGCACCTACGCCAATGGTCGCACTTATTTAGAAGGGATTAAGAAGCCCTCGTTCTCGTCGACGGTCTTACGAGGCGCTTTTCTTCTCCGCCCTTCCGCCACCGCCCTGCGCCACCCTTTTTTGCCTCGGAACGAGCTACGGAGCCGGCTGCCATTAGCGATCGATTGTTTTTCCGAATTAAGAAAAGACCCGGCTGCCGTTCGTGACCTCGACGAACTATCCCTTTTCGGCCTTGCCGTGCTCGAGCTGGAAGCGCGCTCGAGCTCGTGCACTCGCGCGTTTATTTATCCGTTTGCATCGGAAGAGCGTCGCAATGATTCAATTTTATGGTGCATTACGGAATTGACAGTGTCACGCTTAATCGTGGGGGTATAACTTGTGTTTTACTGCGCGATCGTAAATCGAACGGGAAATAACTGGATTGCAAAAACTCCCGATGAATTATGGCATCGTAGGTGCACGCGTCCGTTTCTCCGCCGCCCCTCCCCCGCCAGCATCCGTTGCAATTGTTTGCAGCTCGCCTGGTCTCGCCCGGCACCTTCGACGTTTCTGTCTTTCCTCCGCGTTAATTTCTTCGAGAACTCCGTAGAACGCGTGCACGGGACATTTATTTATTTTCCGATTTCTTGTCGCGCCGTGTCTCTGCCTCGTGACGCGCTTTTTCATCCCCTCGCGCGGAGGAGCGGAGTCGAGGGAGCCGGGGAGAACGAGGGAAGAAAAGACGTTCGATAGGCGTGTCCTCGGCAAGTAGTAAATTTTTGCTATTCATGGAATAGCGATTGCTTCCGCCGCCATAAGCGAGCACGCCGGCAACCGGCTACTACCGAAGAATACACTAATTTTACGAGGGCGACAGTCCTCGGTCTCTACTGCGATTTTACGCCGGCTTTTTACTCCTCGTTCCACAGTCAGACCGTGAAAGGGGAGGTCTTGCAGAAATCTGTGTGATTCTTCGGCCCCTTCCGAATTCAGGAAAATTGTTTTATTGAAGGTGTTAGCTTAAAACGATTTCTGTTCGACTGCTCATTTTATCCGGCGACCGAAGGAATTGTTTTTGTTATCGCAGTCGAGGTTCAATTCGAGTCGCAGTTTAGTCAAAGTCGTTGGATTGGAAACATCGGAGGGCTGATTGCAAATGGCACACTGAAAATATTCAACAGGACTTGTTGTATTATCATTTTTGGTTAAAACAATTTAATTATAGGTTTGTTGAGAATATATAATTTAGCGCGTCTATAGTTTTGCAGCTGCTGAATTCTTCCCAGTTTCTGCCGATTACTTTCAAAACTGCATAACAAATCGCAGCACCGATTATTGGCAACGAATTTCGAATTTCGAGAAAGAGAACAATTTCATAACCATTATTCCGGATCAAACTTTACAGAATTGTTAGCAGTTGATTGACGCGTTAATTGATTACCCGTAAAAATAGCTCGGTAACTCGACGTGTATTTTAAAAACGAATCAAGCACTTTCCAATAATTTATTGAGTCTCGAATAATGTAGTTCGTTCCATTTTATACGATTCTAAATACAGCTGCAAAAATCATGGCAGATATTCAGCTTATTCCGTAACAAGAGAAAATGGACGACTCTAGAACGACGTGTTAGGATTTCCAGCTACTTCACAAAATTTTAATTTCACAGACTATTAAGCACTTATTTTAAAATGATGTCTCAGTGATGTCAAATACTAAATTTGGCAGTTTTAACGTTTACTTAAAATTTTTTTATTTTACATTTATCTTAAATCAAAGCAAGACGGATCAAAATTACTCGTCTCTGACCTTACCTTTCATTTTTATCGAAATTATAAAAATATTTTTATGACAACTTTTCCTGTGAACTTTGTTATCGCTGCACGCGTTAACATAAAAATTATAGGAAATCTTAATAAATGCAATCTTATCGTTATAAAGTAATGTACGCTATTTTAGTTCAGTGCTTGGTAGTTCTACTGTTAAATAATACGTTTTCGTGGAAGCTCAAAATAAACTCACGAGGAAATAACTTAAAGATTGATATAGCCTTCTGACAAAATTCTTTCTGACATTCCTCAAAGAAAATTGGAAAAAGAATTTCTCCGACGACTTTATCGGTGTCTTGAACGCCGAAAAAACGAGAGGGTGTCGTTCCAGGACGAAATAATTACTTCTGCTTGATCTCTGCAGTCTGACGCTTCGGTGTACGAATCCCGACGATTAAGTGGCTCGCAATTCGCAGCGCGAGTGTATCGCCGTTGACGACGGGGAATCGTTGATCAATTCGTTTAAACGCTGACTCGCACGCGCGTCGTAACCGGACACCCGCAATTGCGAGAATCGACATCTCGAGGGGTCGAACCCTCGGCAACCTGAGAGGTAATTTCACGAAGGTTTCGCTATCTTGTTGCGGGGGGCTGATACCCGGCGAACCTATTCTCCTTTCTTGGTGGAAAAGTTCGGAGGGCGAGATACCTACACGCGGCGACGGAAAATCGGTGAACTTTTTTCCGAGCCGTTGTTCGCAAGATGTTCGACTGTGTTTACACCTGCACTCGCTGTCGTTTCCTCGGCGAAGCAAGGGGTCGTGTTCGAAATGGTTTCACGCCACGTAATTACCAGGTTGTAGCGTCGATGCGGGAGGATCCGCGCGAAGGCGTCATAGTTCCCAAGTTCGGAATTCAAGCTCCCCGGGCTTTAATCTTCTTTCGGTTGATGGGAGACCGAGGCTGGAGGACCAGTCACCGCAATTTCCAAGGAACATTGACGCGAAATCAGATTACCTTTCATTCATACGAAAACTTCGGACGCGTCAGCGGCCTCGTCGTTCCATTTTCCGTACGACAGCCAGCCAGCCAGCCAGCCAGCCAGCCACTGTTTTTCTCGTTTCCTGTATCGCGCGAAACGATACGAGAGAAAAACGATCGATGGACCGTTCTCGGGCGAGTCTCGACGACGCAGCTCGCGGACGGTAATAGACAAATAGCTGTTCGGCTAATTGAGAGGCACGACCAGCGACTTAAACGAGAGGTTAGCCGTAGCGACGGCTTATAGCCGGTGACCGTAATTAACCACTTGTCCCTGGTGCTCGTTTCCTTTTCGTTCCCTGCCTCCTCGAGATCCCGTTCCATCTCCACTTGCGCCAATCCGGCACCTTAATCGAAAACCATTCTCGCGGCTGATGAAAAGTCGAAGAAAGAACCGAGTCCGTTCTCGTTTCTTTTCGCCTCTCGTCCCTCTGCCGCGCGCAGACCAACTCCGGTTAAGTTCCTCGTTTCTTATAGGAACCGTTCTTCTACTTCTCCACGGAGAAAATCGTGGAAGCGCAGCCAGCTTTGTCTATTCCGGCGGCCCTCGTTTGCTCTACACCCCCCTTACCGCCGCCTCGCAACCCCTTTCCACGCCGCATCTCATACCAAACCATCGTTTGCTCGCTGCTCGGAAAACCTCGAACGTGGACCTGCTCGAAACGGATAATGGCACAGCCACAAATCGAATCAGTGGTTTATTTAGCCACGTAAGACACACTGCTCACCTATCGCGGCTTCGTCAGGTATTTACGATACCTGCAGCGCAAACATTATCGATATTTCAATATCGGGTCACCGAGAAGGTTCTCCTATTTTTCAAACTTGTTTTCTTCTGTTTATTTCAAGCAACGAGGTTCCCGAGATTCGTTATGGCTGATGAGAGGATAGAATCTCCGAAAACCAAGAATTTATCCAGAAGCTGTAAGGTACGCCTAAGAATTATTATTTATTTAATCGTACCGAAGGGCAACGAGTTAGAAATCATTCTATCGTGATCTCACTGTTAACACATTGAATGCGGAGCCATTTTACTTTTCTTTAACACATTGAATGCCAAACTAGCAGCCAAAAAAATTGCATAAAGTCGAAGCAATTTATCGAGTGAAATAAAAATTGAAAAAATAAAACCTATGGCGCTGAGTTCACCAACCTTCTTGCATTTTCTGGGTTCACGTCAAACTGGATACAATGAATATATTAACGTGAAAATTCATTATGTGGGTGACGTGGCAGCCAAAGTGTTAAACAGAAATAATGCAACTGTGCATAAGCAAAAGACTCGCTAATCCCATTTGTGCTTTTCTGTTTTAATCGAATCTATTGAAATAGTGCGAATATTTCTTAATGTTATATGAATTATCTATAATAACTGGCATAGCATTCAACGTGTTAATGCTAAGATTGCTACTGCGATGATTAAGAAAACCCAGTTTGCAAGCTGTGTATACAAAATTCACCCTAGATCTTGGACGCGGGAAGACAACCGAAGAGTGAAGTATAAAGTAACGTGTTTCGCATAGAAACGAAGACGAAGTAAAAGAAGAGGAAGGATGGAGAAGAGATAAATGGCAGCAGCCGAATCGGGTTCGATCGCAGACACAAGCGCATCGAAACGGCGATTAACGAGGCGACGACTAGGGGAGAATCGCAGTACAAAGCAACGAAGTTCCGATGATCTCAAGATAAACAAGACAAGACCGATTGTTTCGATGGAGTCAAAGTTCGAGCCTTTGATCTCCTGCCGGGGCGTCCTCGGGGAGGGCGCGGAACGAGGTTGGGCAGAAGCGGAAGTGGTACCACGGAAGGCTTAATTACGATGTAACCAACGTCGTTGCTCTTGTTTCTCGTGATATCGGGTCCGAGATCAGCGACGCACGTCCGACAAACTTTAGCATGTCGTTATTAATGTTAGCCGGCCGTTTTCGCGTATCCGATTCCAGCGCACGAGAACGGACCGAGGCAGCTCATTAATCAGCTCGGGCGAAGAAGAACGGCGACGGATGCTCGACGCAGATACTATGTTGATGCGGGAGTCGTCCAGCCCCAAATAAATAACGGCCGAGAGAGAGACTGAAGCTACCTCTCGGTGAATCGCGCTCGGAATATTTTCCTTGCGAGGCCGGGAGCAAGATCGGCTCGCCGATTCTTCGACGAATCCGCTCCGCGCGCAATGGAAAATGCAAGCATCCAGTTTGTCGTACGCCAACGCGTCTTAGAAATCATCCTGAACGGTTCCCCGTTGCATGCATCTTCGACGATCTCCTGACTATTTTATTCCTTGGTCATTACTCAGCCGACGCAGCTTGAGACCGAATTAGTCGTTTAAATTTTAATACCGGACGCGAATATTTCTCGGCGGATACTGTGTTGTCTGACAAACCATCGGGAAATGCATCATTCTTGTCGTTTCATAATTGATAACGTTCAGGACCATCCACCGGTCTATTCGTCAAGTTTAAAACATAGTTTTAGCGGTATCTCTTGCAGATACGTAACTTCTTCGTTGATTCGAACTTAACCTCTTAGGTACGATGCGCCACTGTAGTGGCTCTCAAGGATGTCATTTTATATTACGACACGCCATTATAGTGATTTGAACACACCCAATTGTATCACTAATTATTAAAGTAAATGATTAGAGTTAATGTATATGCATCATATCTTTAAGAAAAATTATAATTTAGTTATCAAAAACTTAACTCCAAAACTTCAGCCGTGTCTAAGAGGTTAATAACCGTTTCAACCCTTTGAGGTCTGAACAATTTTTATTCCAACATCGAGACATTTTTGATCCCCGATAGTTTCACTGCAAATGATTATTTGCAAAATTATGATTTTGACACCCTAGGTAAAAATAGACTCCGGCACCGTACTCGAAGGGTTAAAATCTGGAGGTGTAGACGAAACTGAATAACGTATTCGCGGTGTCGTCGATACGTTCCGATTCCGAAAGAATCGACCGATTCGAGGTCGCGTTTTCCGCTGAAGTGAAAAGGCGTGAGTAGGGGGCGTATTCGGTGATTAATTAAATTAACCAACAATCGGGGGCCGGGACACAGCGGAGGATTGGAAAGAGGGCAAAAGGAGAGAACCCGGCAGACGGTTTTGCCGTCGCGTCGGGTCACCAATTAGCAGGGCCCGACTCGGTTTGCTCGTTTTTTTCACGGTGGATCTAGATAGCGCCGTTCACGGCGACAATCATAACGAATCGTTCGTCGATGTCCGCCGCGAGCTGTATCGGGAGGAGCTTTCCGGAGGACACAGTGGGAACCAGTTTGGGACCGGTCTCGGAGAAAGAGGGAACTCCTCTTCTGCCGGGCCTGGAGATGGAACGGCTGAGCGTATCCACCGATCGGATTCAAAATTGATATTCCTGCGGTCCCCTCGGTTCTACCGCGCCCTCTTTCTCTCTCCCTCCCACTCCTCCTTATCTCTCTTGGACTTCTCTCTCTCTCTCTTTCTTTCTCTCTTTCTCTGGTTCTCGTTCCGTCCCTCTACGCCTCTGTTCACGCCCGCGATGCTCTCGGAAAAAATCACGGAAAGGGCCGCGCGAGAAGGACGCATTAATATGAGGGGGCCCGAGCACTCGCGTGCATTCCGTATCGGGGGGCCCACGACCGCTTCTTCTTTCTTGCCGGGCAACGACAGCTGCTACGACCGCTGCTAAGACGCGTTGTTACCACGAGCGATAACACAATGGCCACGGCGCTCTTCCTACGCGGTTATCAGCTGACGATCGGCCCGCCGATCCCCGTGCTCGCCACTCTGCACGCGTCCGCTACGTGCACGCGGCCTCCGCGGGAAATTATGGACTGTCACGATCCAACCGATAACCAGCCGAGGACGTCCGTGGACCGGCTATCCGGCCGTGTCTCGCTCTCGCGTTTCGACCGATCCTTCTCTCGTTCTCTCGTCTCTATGAACCATTATCTTTCTCTCTTTCCTCCGGCCTTCCACTCTCGATCTTTCTCCATTTGTTTCAACCTTCAATTTCGAACTCATCCCTCTCGTTACTCATTCGTTTCGTTGCCTGTTTAGACACCGTTAACGCAACCACTGCCTGGGTTTACAGTCCGCCTGGAGACCGCTGTCGTTCAGGCTGTTTTCCGATCATAACTATTTCTTTTTAAGCTTCCTCGTCTTTCATCTTCTCAACCATTGATAGTGGCGAAACTGGCTGGTCAGGGAGACTCTTAGAAAAGAGAGATACATTGCTTGGCAGCTTCCTAGCTCGACTGTCTTTTTGATTTCGTCCGCCGAAAATATTTTATGCCAAATATCCGTCGTTATTTATATGTCTTATATAAATTCAAAGTTTCCAGAGGGTGCCGTCAGTGGTGAAATGGCGAACGACCTGATCGTGCCTGGACAAAATTCACGTTATGCATTTGCTAAATGTTCCGTTTGGTGAGCGTCATCCCCTCCTCGAAGGAAGCCTAGTAGTCGACAGGGAGAAAGGAGACACAGGGTACGTAAACGCTACTCTTTTTGGATAAAGCGATTTTTTTCATGAAGACAGACTCGGCACGATCATGCGTTCTACTTATAAACCCATCCTCGTAAATTTGTATACGTAGCAAATTTGTACAATATTGTCTTTCCCTCGCAAGGGAATGTGGCCCTTGGAGAAGTTGTTAAGTTGTAAGGTGCAATTATTTTTCAAAAGTAAGCAGCTACTATTAACACGTTGAATGCCGAGCGAATTTTGTATATTTCAGATAAGTTTCATTTATTTCATTCGTAGAAGTGATCTATGTGATTAACACTTTGACTGCCATGTTTGTCCGTATTTAAAAATAAATTTGTACATTAATATGTTCGTTCCACTATATTCAGTTAAGTTTCGAGGAATAGAAAAAGGTTGAAGGATAACTTTGTGCCACACATTTTAAGTTTTCAATTGTTGCTTCATTAAATAAATTACTCTGATTTTGTAGGATTTTTGAGGTTGTTGATTTGGCAGTTAGAGTGTTAAAGAAAATTGTTAACTACTGTATAATGAAGCTTTTAGCTCGTATTACAATTTGATTAACTTCCACAATAATAAATCGATGTTGAATTCCATTAATTTAACGATAATCGTTCTTAATCGACGTAACGGTGTCGGTCATCGGTGACCACCGTGACATTCAACGTGTTAATTATTAATAACCGTGATCAATTAAACGAATGAAAGTACAAGACTTGTGCGAAACACACAAATATTTACGCGACAAACGAACCTATCGTCGAACGATGAAATTTATTAGAAAATGTGAAAACGAACACGAACAACGTAAAAGTACAGAGTCAGATACGTGTTCGGTTTCCGTCGGTTGTTTATTCGTTCTACGTTTTAGTTTGTCAGAGATGTAGTTGAGGGTTTCGAAGCAGCGAAGGAAACTTCCTAAAGCTAAGAACGACGAGAGAAGGTGTTCCGGAGTTTCAGGCCTGCCGTTTAAACACTGCGGTGTTACATAATCCAGCGGGATTAACCGTAGTCCCGTCGGATTAACTCGCGGAGACGGATTCGTTCTCAGAGCCGGACGGGGTAACTTCGGTCAACCGAAAATATCAAACCGTGATCGTCGCCGCTTCCGACCGATCTCCCGTGTAATCTCGCGTGTTGGGATCTCGCCCTTTCTCCCCGGAAGGGAGGGGGATTTTCGAATGTTTGAATTGTCTGAAAAGCGGGAAACCAGCTATCTGTACCATCGAGAGTTCCGCGCACTTCGCGCAATGCGGCATCTCGATATGGAAACTATTTATTTACGATCATACAGATTTTGTACAATAAAATACGATTCGTATAGAATAATCGGTTCTCATTTTTCGTTCGGTAGATGCATCGCAACTCCCTTCGACAACCCTTATTTTCTATTATTTCTTTGGGGGTTGTTCGTCACAGGACAGTTTTTTATTATGGCGACTTCGTACGGACAATTCGCCGTAACAATATACATAATATAATATACATAGTATAATACTACGTATACGATGACATTAGCATACAACGCCGTATTCGCATTTAACACATTGACTGCCACGTCACCCATATATGGGTGACAGAATTATTTGTCCATTTTTTAAAATAAATTTGTACATTAATATATTCGTTGTACTAAATTTAATTCCGATCTGGAGAATAGAAGAAGGTTGAAAAATAACTTTGTATTGTACATTTTAAGTTTTCAATGGTTGCTTCGTTAAATAAATTTCTTTGATTTTGTAGGATTTTTGAGGTTGTTGGTTGGGCAGTTAAAGTGTTAACGCGTTAACTGGTCTCCAATTTTTTCTTTGGCAGTTATAAAAATGTTTTTATCAGAAATTTTCGGATATGCTTTTTCGATGAAACCATATATTACGATAAAAATTGTACGAAGTTCGAATAGGGAGATTTTCGTTATTATTGCAAAGCAATGTGTATCGTTGGATTTATTATTCGGTAGTTCTACTGTTTAGCGCAACGCCAACGTTGCCTTCTTTAGGTATTCGCCGATATTTAGGAATATTTGTTAATTTATTGATAGAATCTAATTTTTTTTATTTGCATACCGTACTTTATACTGTCAGTCACCGGCGACTGTCGCGGTCTGAACAAAAAGTTCGGTAAAACTTTATTGAACTAAACGCTAAACTTTCTATCCAGCCAGTCACCGGTGACAGCCGCGGCGTTTAACGCGTTAAGGAAAACCGGTGCTCGGCAAATTTCGACAGATTTTTGCGAGAGTTTCGTTGGCACTGCTCGCAGGTTGTGGCGTGATTTTTGGCCAGAATCGGCAGCGCGTCTTAATGGACGTAATGCGTCTGGAGGAAATCGGCGTTCGCGTTGCAGCGCGGTAAAACCGGAATTAGAGTGCGCCAGGCTCGTTTCAACCGAAACGTTCGTGATTAAAGGCAGATTACGCGGTGCAGCCGATGGGCGAACCGAGACGAGAGGGGCGAGGCGAGGCGAGACGAGCGAGACGAGACGAACGACAAAAAGGAGGATCGTCGGACGGATGTCGAAAGAATGCATCGAGCAGAAAAGATCGTAAAGTCTTGACGCAGGGGACGTCACGCGAGACGACGCGTCCGAGAAGTGGCTAGGAGAAGAAGGGCCTGAGCGACAAAATCGTAATCTCGCCAACACGTCGGATAATTATTCAGATATTCCCGAGAAGAATGTCCGAGGTATCTAGATACCTTTAATGGGGCAAGCTTTCAGCCGTTATCTGGCCAAGGCTCACTCGGGCTTTTACTCCGCTCAGTCGCCCGCGCAGATAAAATACACTCGTAGTCCCCCCAATATAATTAACCGCTATCGGGACGCGCGGCGTTCCGCTTTTTCTCTCTCTCTCTCTCTCTCTCTCTCTCTCTCTCTTTCTCTCTGTCGTTCACTCTCTCCGTCCCTCCTCCTCCATCGCTCGTCCCTTTCACGTTTCCGTCTCTGTTCGCCTCGCACTCCCGTTCCCTCCCGCCTTGCGCCGTCCCGTTCTGCTTTTTTCCCCTTACTTTTATTTCATCCGGATCGAAATTCCATTACGAGCCATTTATTTTATGCGTGCGTGATCGTCGTCCGCGTTCCCTGGGTCCCGTCCACGGGAAGAGCACGATAAGAGGAGAAGAAGCCGGCTACGCTATGGGCTAACATCGTTATACGCGAATAAGCGGCCGCAAACGCGAGAGAGGAAGCAGAAACCATAAAATTCTCGTACGAGAAGAAGACGCCGGCGAACTGTTTACACCCTGGTTCTCCAGAGGAACCGAGACCCGCGCCGCGACGTTGGACTCCGGGGGTGAAGCGATCGAACGCAAGTTAATATGTCGAATGCCCTTTAGCCGTGATTAACCGTCTGCGTATCGCAACTTACTTCGAACTGTTTGCAACGTAGCGACGATCGCTAGCATTGTGTACTGCTCCATAGAAATTGGATGCGAAAATTGAGAACGGCCAAACGGTGCTTCGATACCGCTTGCTTACTGCTCGATGCTTAACCCTTTGCGATCGGTAAGTTTCTTTAACCCTTTCGGTACGAGCGCCGGATATATCCGACGTCGTCATCTTCATAAAAGCCTTACCTTAAAAATTACACCTCGTTGCAGCAAGGTCCAAGAGATTTTTAATTTTTGTAATTTTCCAAAGCATATTTCACAGAACAACAGACAATTGCGAATAAGATTATGCCGTCCGGCGTATTCTTGAGCAAGCAAGCTCGAAATAAGCGAAAACTTAAGGAATAATAAAATATTAATAAAATATGCGATGCTCGAAGAAGCACAGTTCGAAAAGAACTTTCGGAACAACCTAATATTGTAATTCTCCGGCGACTGATGCGGAACGAGGACATTCCGAAAAGTTTTAGAAGTTTCAACTGGTTCTACGATAATTATTCTACGGTTGCGGGAGTTTAACTAACTCCGACGTGCCCCAATCTGCTCGCTATTTGGATAGTGGATTAGTAACTTTCTCAAAAGAGCAGCAATCGATGCACTTTAAAATCTGTGTGTAAAAAGACTCCAATAACGCGAATCCTATACAACTTATGGATAAATAATCGTTAACCAAATGTTGTGTAAACAGAATTCCTAAAGGAAAGCAATTTATTTGAATAGGTTATGTAAATTGCAATAGCAAATAGTACGGTCCATTAAGACTTCGTCGTTTCCAATGTAGTCAGGAAGAACGCCGAACTGTACGGAACAAATTGCTAAAACAATAATTGATGCGGACGATTATCAGTGAGGTAAATTTCGCAAACGTCAAAAACACCAAAATAAAATATGGCACAGTTTAAACGTAGAGCTAGTAGCAAGAATTCCGCCGAATTTCTGTGCCGTTTCGTTCAAGCCACTGTTAGCCGTCAGGCGGGCCTTGCCGGGCCGCTCGCCGATAGACAAATCAGAGTATAAACAGTCGGGTAACATAACGCGCGCCGCGATAGCAGAACGAAAAATGTGTCGCCGGTTCGTAGGGACCGACGAGGCCTGCTTAACGTGTTAAACAGAACTATCAAAATCTAGGCTAGCATATCAGGGGACTTCAGGAAGCTACCTTTTATCAACCCCATTTTTCCCATTTTCGCCATTGATCGCCCCGAAATTTCAAAGTCGCGCCACGGCTGCAATTAGATTCCGATCGAGCTAAAATTTGGCATACACTCTGCCTACCCATCTAGAAACGTGTAACCAAAATTACACAAGAATCGGAGACCTAAAGATTTTTCGCGATTTTAAGAAGGGGGTTACCTTCAATATTTAGCGATTTTGTGGCAATATTTGGCAAATCTTTGAAGTCGTGCCCCGGCCAAACTATTAGAGCTATCGACATGATTCCACCGGAAAAATCTTCCCCAGACCTTCCTCTTTAAATATGTTACTCAATATCAAGGCCAGCATTTCAGGGAAATCCAGGGGGCTTCGTTTTATCAACCCCAATTTTTCCCATTTTCGCGATGGACGCTCCGAAATTTCAAAGTCGTGCCACGGCTGCAATTCGATTCCGTTCGACCTGAAAATTGCCATACACTCTGACCGCGCGTCTAGAAACGTGTAAGCAAAATTACAAAAGAATCGGAGACCTAAAGATTTTTCACGATTTTAAGAAGGGGGTTACCTTCAATATTTGGCAAATCTTTGAAGTCGTGCCCCGGCCAAACTATTAGAGCTATCGACATGGTTCAAACGCTAAAATCTTCCCCAAACCTTCCTCTTAAACACGTTAAGCGCCACGCCGAATTTCTGTGCCGTTTCGTTCAAGACACAGTTAGCCGTCAGGCGGGCCTTGCCGGGCCGCTCGCCGATAGACGAATCAGAGTATAAATAGTCGGGTAACGTAACGCGCACCGCGATAGCAGAACGAAAAATCTGTCGCCGGTCCCTAGGGACGTGTTAAGCACGATGCGCCACTATCGTGGCTTCCGCGGATGTCATCTTATATTACGATGCGCCATTACAGTGGCTTGAGCACACTCAATCCTACTATTAATTATTACAGTAAATTATTAATGTTAAAGTATATGCATCATATCTTTTAGAAAAATTACAATTTAGTTATGATGAACCTCATTCCAAAATTATTAAAGTTAAAGTATATGCATCGTATTTTTAAGAAGAATTATAATTTACAGACAAACTGCCCCGCACAGAATTCAACCTTGCCTAAGAGGTTAAATTAAACAAAGGAAAGGGTTGCAAATAATCATTTCCTTTTTTAGAATCTATATTTAGGCTGTTGCAAAGTTTTGTAGCCGAGTTCAAAACGTTACTCCTCAAATATGCAACAATCTGTAAAAATTGTAGTTTCATAAGATTTCGGAGCGATCAGCTCGAGGAAATGTTGCTGGCTTATCGAAAGGACCCTGTCGTCGAAGGAATGACGAGCAACCATCGGCATCGTGCGATCGCTGGTCGATTCCCAGAGCTGGTTTCGATGTACAGCAGCCACGTCTCAATATTTGGGAAGATATAATCGGCTTATAGTCTTTGGATGGTAACTTAGGACGGGGCCCTACCTGGCTGCTCGCGTTTCACGAACGTGACATGTGAACGGATCCGGATATCTCGGTAGAAAGAATAACAGAAGCAACGGGGCCACGATCAAGGGACTGAGAGGTGTAGATAGATAGAGAGAGAAAGAGAGAGAGAGTAAAAGAGAGAGGAGAGGAGGCAAGGATCCCTTGAACGTCGTATCAACTCGGTGAGGAACACGAAATTTCAATTACTCGGCTACCATTTCATCAAACCGGGACTCTTGGCCTCTGCTCTTGTGGCCGTTGGACCCTCCGGAGTCGCATGGTCGCCATGTCATTTCTAACGAGCGGCGAAATGAGACAGTGGTGCATACCGAAACGCGTTCCTCCTCGTCCGACCGCTCTTTCGCTTTTGTCTTTCCCCGAGGCCCGCCGTTCGGGAATCAATCAATTTTCAAAGGCAGCGCGAACGGAGATTTGTCAACGTCCGTCCCGGGACCGCGTGAACGTTCGCAGGGGATTAAATATGACCGATGAGTATCCAACATCCCCCTAAAAACATCCCTGCTCCAGGCGCCATCTTTTCCTAGACTACCGGCCAACGCGGACCGTGAAAATAATACTATTCCACTGGACGGGGATAAACAACCGGCGAGAACGTTCGATCAAATCTCCATAGTAAATATTTTCCGTCGCAGTTGACCATCAACGATCTCGGACGACCTTGAGTCGTACGTCATTGTACGTGTCTTCACTATTAGACAATGCCTGACAAAGTACGTCGTTCTAATCTGGAAAACAGAGTTGATCTTCCGCGTGTCCTCTAGTCGTCCACCTACAAAGAATACCGCTAACACGGAATCATGCTATCCTCGAAGTAAAGCATGTTTCTGTCGAATTTGCTTCTTTAACCCCTTGCACTACAACAACGAGTCAGATAAAATAATCCCATTGTACATGGTTAATTTCTTTTCGTGAATATAAAGTATATTACTATTACTCGTACGTGCAACATTTCAACTTTTATTTACTCCTTAGATGCAAACAGAGCAATATACACGCTGTTTAAAATAATAGTAAGGGAATTTTTAGTGTCGTCTCAGAGGCGCCATCGGAGCGCTAAGGGTCAAGACGCTATTGGCAGACTTTGATACGCATCGGCCGTATCATACGGCAGAAATTGAGTGACCATGTGCGCTGGGATCGGCGAACTTTTGGGTGGGGATGCATTTTTGTAAAAACATATTTCAACATGTCAAAAATCTGAATTTCATTACATTAAAACGAATTATTTATTTCTTTGAACCGAATGAGTATAGATATTAGGAATTTAATATTAACGTAAAGTTTTTTACAAGATATTTTCACAAGCCAAACTATGTCGAGCGCCTATAGGCGCCCACAGTAGCCAAGGGGTTAACAATGTTTTTCCACCCTGTGCCTGAGGACGATCCAGATGGATTCGTGATAACGAAGAATCATTCTTACGAGCGAATTAGCGAAATATTCGAAAGGGATGGTTCTCAAAGAAACGTATTCCGCAATTCCGAATGGAATTCGACGGGGGGAGGGGGGATCGCTTGGCGAAATTAGAAATGCGATCCTCGAGGGTTAGGGAAGCTGCTTCGAATCCGCGGGGCTGCGTTTTATCGCGTTTAATCGGAGCGGATCTACGCGATACGGAATAATCTCGGCATTCATCCGCGGAACGAGGGGGGAAATAAAGGAGAGGAACGTTTCGCGTTCGCCTTTGACTAGCGTTCGCAACCCTTATCTCGTTCGGCGAACTAGTAGAAACTACGAGGTAGGCCGGCGCGCGCGCGCCTCTTATCGGCTTCCTGGAGCTCGTTAATGCTCGCCGATACTAATTAACGAGATGCGCGGGCGTTTGTCATCGACACGGCGCTTCCGGTGAAATTTTCAAGCCGGTGTGCTTCTGCGGCTGTTGGCTGTTCAAGGAAAGCCAACAGGTAGGTACAAAAGCCGAGTCCGGTCGCAATGTTATCTGACCGGACAGATAAGCCGATCGAGATCGGTAATTGCGCTCGTTGCGGCGCCGCGCCGCGAACACCGAGAAAAATCAGAACCGACCGTTTTTGCTGATCCTTTTGCGATCCTACCTCGTCTACAGTCTGTTCCACAAGAGTTTGCAACCAAGGTAACTTAGGGTAATCGCGATAAAATAGGGTAAGAAAAATTATTATCGCGGATGCCCCAATTATCGTGAATATTCGCGACGGTCGATATGTTTCACCTTTTAAAAGATTTAATTGCTAGAAAAGAATCGTAAAATTAATTTCTAAATAGATAATTTTAATATGCATATATTACGCTCAACTAACGGAAAATTGTTTTTAATATTTATTTTGTAGGTTGAAATTTTAAGCTTCTTAAAATCGTTCGACCTGCAGGGTGTTCTCTCGAAAATGTCAGTGGATGCTGTAAGTATGCTTGTTTTTAATGTAAGTGTGGCTTAGAAGTGAGTGGTATAAGGAATAAAGAATATGAGTGAGAGAAAGAGATTTTTGCGGGTGTGTGAGTGAGGTTATTCTATAAATAAAATAGCAATACGTTGCATATACGTATTATTCATTAAATGTGTCGACACATTTATATACAGGATGTCCCAAAAATATTTCAAAATCTTAAAAAGGGTGGTTTTTAAGGTCATTTGAAGTAGCTCTTTCCTTAGCGAAAAGTTCTACCTTGGCTAGGTTAGGTTAGGAAATTATCAGCGAACACCAATTATTTTATAATAACAGTGACTAGATTTTCTTTGCCCTCCACAGAACGACAAAAAGAAAAAGGCAAATTGGTAGTTACCGCGTGCCTAACTATTCTCCAATGACCGTATACGATCAACTATCTAATAAAATGTTATTTCCGTTTAAAGAAAATTAAGGAAATACATGTTTACGAGATTCAGTTCGAAATCTTAATCACGAGTCTGACTCGTTGTAGGGTAAGGGGTTAATTTTCGCCGAGGAAAAAGTTACTTCGAATGTCCCCAGGAATCAAAACGAAACGATGAGTGAGATCCGTCGGTCCCATCATCCACGGATGTCGGCGAGGAATATTTATTAATAAGGAATGTTAAACAATCGTGTGTCAAAGTAAATCGTCTTATTGGGTGTCTATTAAGTAGCGCTGCTTATGAAACCGCCTGTTACGCGATCAGTACCGATTCCGCGTACATGCGAGTCCTCGTTCGGCTCCGATGAATCCTCGATCGGAAGTCATTAAGCTCGCGCAATAAATATTATAAGCTCGCAAGAAATCCGTTACCCGGTGCTCACGGTCACCGTTCCGCTTATCTGTGATTAACGATCGGAGGAACGGACTGCCTCGGACCCAACCGCGACGCTCGTTTCTTTGTGACGACGATCTCGCTTCTCCCTTTGATTGAAATTCTTGCATATGCATGCTGTCTTAATTAAAGGAAAGCCTAACTCATCGGCCCCGCGCGCTATCCTTCATGGAAGTATTTAGATTGTAGATGCCGCTTCTCGACGATTCCTTTTGCTAAACGCTCTTCCCAATCTCTGCCGACGAACCCTTTAACCTTCCACTAAATTATGCAGGTTTTCTTTTAATCGACCCTCGCACTCTTTCGTTCGCCCTTTTACGCTCTATCGGACTCCAGATCGTCGGTTCATAATATCCGCGAGGAAATTAGACGCTTCGTAGCACGTAGAAATAGAAAGCCACCAGACTCTCCAGGGGAATTTGCGAGGATGATGTCGGATTGTTGAAAACGTTTCTATGTCTGTGGTTGAGTGCATCGGATTGGACCAAATACTTTAAATATTTTACACGTTTCTTACTATAAAACAGAAACAAGATACGTAGGATATATATAATGTTGTCTGCAATAAGTTCATTTTATTTTGCAAGGAATAAATTTGTTTCAAAAGTGAAGCAGATAAATATAAACTGAGTATTGAATTTGGACAGATTTATTTGGGTAGATGTTGAGAAACGGGAACTTAGCTCCAATGATATTGATCAATGACCTTGACCTTGACATACATTATTTTAAGATTGTCTCGGTTACTGGAGTCTAAAAAGTTTCACAGAATGTGGACTTCGATAACATGCGTTGTCCACTTCAGTCAACGTTTGTCGATTTTCATTTTGAAATCGGACATTTCATATGCAGTTCACAGGAGAACGGTATTCGTCTTCGGAGATTACGCTGTCCGTTCGTGTTTCCGAACAATCTAGAACAAGAAGAACTTTTAGGGTAATCTAATAGAAAGCTAGCGTCCGGCGTTGGGCGAACTGTATCGAAGGTTTCGATCGAATATTTTCTGGCGGGATTAAACGGGACACCGTGTAGGGCGGGATCGAAAACAGCGATATTTTAGTCAGAAAATTCAGCTTCCCGTTTGGTGGAAACAAAAAGTCAGTCGGTTTATCGAGAGGATCGAGAGGAGTCCGGTATCGCCGGTAACAGGCGCATCGGCGCGATAAAATCGGGATCGGGAACGGGCCAGGAAACGTGTGGACCGATTGTGTGTTTCACGGGGTCCCGGTCTCGGTCGTGGCAGCAGATGTTCCGAGATTCTTAAAGTGTTTTCACAGTGCGGCGGCGAGGAGGCGAGGAGACTGTCCGCCTTGGTCCCTGCGGTCGCTCGAGCGGAATCGCTCGGGGACGGTTGTCCGACGCGCGATTCTTTGCTCGGCCCTTTTGCCGCTCCTTACGTGGGACTCCCGCGAGCCCCCAAAACGGTATTTAAACCGCACGATAAATTAAGCCGGACCCTCTTTCCGGCCCGCTCGAGCGAAAGTATTTAAACTCAAAACAAGCTGAGAGTCGCGCGAGACAACCGCGACTCGGAACGCTCGACTGGAATTAATCCCGAGGCTCTGTTACCTGCGCGGCTCGCACGCTCCCGTAGCGTGCGAGCTCGAGCGGACCGACGAACGACTGCCTTCTTGTAATCTTCCCCTTTTTCTTGCCTCCCTAAGCCTCGTAACACCGAGAGTCCACCCACGACGACGTTCAAACGTGGCTGTAGCTTGTCTTCGACTGACAATACCTGGCCATCGACGTGCCGCACTCTCGCTCTTCTAACGTCAACGTCCGAAATCGTTAACCTTTGCTTCCTACAGATTCAGTTGAACTTTACCAGTATACGGGAGAATATAATATGATACTCCAAAATACACTGGAATATGCTAGAATGTACGATGCATTGGCATATACTGGAATATATACGAATATTCCAATGTACAGTAGAATATACTAAAATATACGCGAATATACTGGAACATCATTGAGTACAGTACATTTAAATAAAATATACTGAAACATGCTATGATATGTTAAAACATGCTATAATATACCGGAAGATCCCAAAATACAATGGAATATTAATAAAATACACTTTAATATACTAAAATATACTCGAATATGCCAAATTACAATAGAATATACTAATATACACTCTAATATATTAGAATACAAATACAAATACAAAATACAATAGAATATACTAAAATATACTTTAATATCACAAAATGCAATAGAATATATTAAAATATACTTTAATATCACAAAATGCAATAGAATATATTAAAATATACTTTAACATCACAAAATACAATCGAATATATTAAAATATACTCGAATATACCAAAATGCTACAAAATATACTACAATGTACTCAAGTATACCAAAATACACAAGAATACACTAAAATATACTACAATGTACTCAAGTATACCAAAATACACTAGAATATACTACGTTATTCTATAATATGCTAGAATATATTGGGACATATTCAAATCTACTCGACTACATCAAAATGCATGATTACATCGAATCCTTTTTCAGCGTAGATCGAAACAGATTGTCCCTGTGCAATGTATAATACGTCACAACGAAATCTACCTCGTTATCCTTTGGCTATGTGGATTTCTGTAACAATGATAAAAGGTGACCATGACCAGCGCGCGTCCTCTCTGAGTCGCGAAAGAATTAGGCGACGTATCCTGATTCGCAGGGCCGGTATCGCAAGCGTATAGTCCACTTTGTTTTCCGCGTATTTAATTATTCGGGGCGGGACCGGCGCCGCAAAAATGTGACACGGAATGGCACAATTATGTAAAACGAGCGGCAACGATAAAGACGTTTCGACCGGCGCGGCTTGCCGCGCGGATCTGATTATGCAAACGCGACCGGTTGCGTAAGTCCCGGGCCACAAAGTTACACGGGAGACGGGTGCCGAGTAATTACTGTGTTGCATTTTTGCTGTCGGGACTCCGCGGTACGTTCATTATCCAAAATATTCACAGAGAGGATCGGTAATCCTTTGTAAATACGAGATCTGACAGCCCCGGTGGTAGTGCGCGCCCGTAGTACGCGCGAAAACGAGTTCCCCCCGATTCGTCGTTTAATTATTCGCCGGGATGAATAATTACATTCGAAGAACACCGTTCGCGGCTTCGTTTCAAGTCATTACCAAGACGAAATTAATACCGTTGCGCCGTGACCACTATACTTTTGACCACCTGTTCGCCATGCCGTACAGTGACTCGCAATTAATATTCGCACGTTCTTCAAATGAGAATCACTTTTTACGAACGGTGGCCAAACGATTTCGAGCTCTTCGGGATGTTAGAGGGATTAGTTCTCCGGATGACGGGACCACGAGATTTTCAACAAATTGCTGTTTGTTGGAATCGCGAAAAAAATGCAAATAATTGTTTTAGACAACTATTCTCATCGCTGTTGTGGAGGATGATTTAATCGGTGGTTCTTTCAATTATTTCAATTATTATTTTAAGCTGTCACAATTTATACGGTGTTCATGTATGTTTCATTTAAATCTGCAGTGATCTGTAAAACTTCACTTCATAGGAGGAAATAATAAACGTCACAATCTGAAATGGTTTTCTACGTTTTCTACGTAAAGAAGATAATACGTAAAGAAGAAATTATATATTAATTGTTACGAAGGTGTTAAATGGTGAAACACTGTTACGTAAAAGTAATTGCAGAGAATTTAAGGCGTATAAAATGTATTCATAGAAGCATCAGATTTAAATCACTGCTAGATCAACGCATGCTTGTTTATACAATAATTTATTCTATTGATACGGATAACAAATTATCAGTTTGCAACGTGATTTTAAACATCCGAGTCTAAGTTCAATTATGTCCATCTGAATCGCTAAAATATCGCGCAGCACCGGTGCGAACGAAATAACATTTCACCGTCCAAGGGAAAAGAAATTGGGTTACGTCAGAGCCCACCCCCACCTGTTAAGAGTTCCTGTTAACGTTTGACAAAAGACTTCGCTCCAAATAGTTTGCAGGAATTCAAAGTGGAAGGCGGCGGCTGTAATGCGTTCAGCTTGAACGCGAACTTCTCCGGTGGATAGAATTATTTAAAAACTGTTGGAACGAATCGAAACATCCCTTCGTTTCTGCCACCCTTCCAGCACGGTTACCGAAATAATTAAAGCACGCCCACGCCACGCAATCTCGTTACAATTTTATTGCGGCTTACGCGCCGATTTTATCTCGTTCAAACGATTACAAGAAGGTTCCTTCGAAGGATCCCTCTCTTTCGAGGAACGCCCACCATTTTCCTTCTCGAGCTCACCGCACTTTATAGCGTCCTGTTTCCCTTGGAAACGTTGCTCATTCTCGGTCGAAGACCGTCCGAAATCGTTGCAACGTGGACGCTTAAAATTGTTGTCTTCTAACAACAAAAGTATATCTTAAAGGAAAATATTCTATACAAGGGTTGTACATATAGACTGTTAGAAAATTGTCTTGTAAACAGTACAATATTTTTTCCAAATGATAACACTTTATATTTTTGATATACTTTAATTGTATTACAAAGTGTTGTCTAAAAATATGTAAAAAAAGAAATGTGTGACTTTGTGTAACTATGCGCTGTGGCTAACTGCTGTATGCTGACTGAAAACGCGGAGACAACCTTCTGTCCTTGAAAAATACCCGCCTCTTAAGGCTAAGCACTTGAAACTAAAGATGCCATGGTTTCGTTGCATTCCAACGTAAACTATTTAATTAATAAATCAGCAGCGTACGAGCGAACAGTTTCAATAAAAAAAAAAGTTGCGGGTTGAAGGATCGAAGAATATTGAAAACGATTCAAATGATAGCATTGTCGATATTTACAACGACGCATCGGCGTAGCCATAAAGGCCAACAGTGTGCTATGCGGGAAGAAGAACGGGCTGCAAAAAACATTGTCCATTTCCAGAGTGATTATCGCGGTGAAACATTCCATGGAAATTCTCGACGTCGCTATCGTTCACGCGCAACTGTTACTTGCCAAAAATATCGGTTGTCGGAGCGGCCAGCCGTGCAACAAATTGTTATCTGCAAATTTATAAATAACAGGGCCAACGGCAGCCCGATCGCTCGGGACACCTGTTAAACGGACTCGCGATCGCTCGAAACAGTTTAACCGCGTCCGCCGAATCACTGTCATTATCAAACGAGATAATTGCGAAAGAAAAGATATAAAACGGATCGTTGCGACGCCGCTCTGCCAATTCTAGTGGTTGTTTACTGAAATTATAGAAACTATTTTAGTCCTCGTGCAATTCGTCAACTTGAAACTTCATTAGTTTTCTATTTGAGAGCAACGTGAAATGACTGTTCCAGTTTTATTCGTGTTATAAGTGAAATTTGTTGAATTTTAAAGAATTTATTGTTTCAAAGGGTTCGCGGAAAAAGCTCTGAACTATTTTTCGCGAATCCTTTGTGCAATTATATTTGAACAGCGCACGAAGTGTCAATAAAAGCGCTCCACTTCTAGTTTCGAGAAAGATTAATTTGCAAACCAGGCGAGAGTCGAACGAACATATCGACCGTTCGTTTATAAATTGTTTGAAATTTAGCAACATAGAATCAAATACTCGACGCGTCTACAAATAGTCGCGTTTTTAGTGTTTAATAACGAATATCTCGCTCGCCAAAGTGAATTAATCGAACGACTTTATCTCGCGATCGCTACAATACAGCAAGATTCCAGCGTGATTTAATTAATCGATTGACTCGCCGGGTGGAATCGCGTAATTTCGCGCGATCAATTTTCTTAAAGTGTTTGCGACGCTGCGAGACATATTTATTGCTCAAATATCCAAGGTAATTATTCGTACGCGCGATAAAATCGTGTGCGAGCTTGGATCAGGCTTGAACACGTTTCATTTGGAATAACGATTTCCAAGAAGGAATCGCTACATTTAATCTGCTATTTTTTCGGAATTAGTATATGGAAAATGCGCGATATATATATACAATAATAAAACCGGGCTCATTTTGTAGCTTGACGCTTATACGTTTGCACCCCTTCGTTCATTTCTTAACGACGTTTCTACATAAAATGGTGCGTTAGAGACAGAAAACATGTTATTTTCTCGAAAATACTAAACCAATTGCAACGTCTCTAAAGACGTTAAAAATGCCATTTTCAGAATAATAAAAATTAAATTTATACACTATGGGCCCAGTTACTTGTAGCCAGACTTA
>CM052093.1:18659159-18689460 GCA_028453745.1 Agapostemon virescens | reverse complement strand
GAAAAGAATCTGGGAAACTAAGTTTTTCGACCGATGGCTTACCCCCCTCAGAAAGTAGCAGATTGGGGGTTGTCGGGTTTCACCGATCTGCACATTTTCCGTAATTTCAATCCGATCGTCCTGAAAATTGCCATAAACCCTGACCGCGAGTCTAAAAACGTGTATGCAAAATTACAAAGCAATCGGAGACCAGAAATTTTTTCCCCATTTTTTCGCGATTTTCGACAGGTCATGAGTCGTCCCTTCAGCGTTGGCCAATATTTGGCAATCTTTGAAGGCGTCCGACGACCAAACTATTAGATCTATCGACATGAGCCCAACGGCAAAATCTTCCCCAAACCTTCCTCTTTAAGAAGAGCACCCTGAACTTAGGCTTGCATTTCAGAGGACTGCAGGAAGGTCCCTTTTATCAACCCCATTTTCCCATATTCGCGACTTTCACCAGACCGAAAATTTCAAAGTCGTGCCACTGCCACAATTCGCTTCCAATGGACCCAGGAATTGAAATACACCCTTACTGTGGGTCCAGTTACTTGTAGTCAGACTTAGAAAAGAATCTGGGAAACTAAGTTTTTCGACCGATGGCTTACCCCCCTCAGAAAGTAGCAGATTGGGGGTTGTCGGGTTTCACCGATCTGCACATTTTCCGTAATTTCAATCCGATCGACCTGAATACAATTTATTATTCGGAATTATAAAAATAATAAAAACTTTCAAAAATCGGCAGAATATATCCGAGACATCAAGAGCGATGCTTTTCCTCTACGACGATTCCCTGCAATTTGATGTACGATTTTTGTTGCTCGTTTTATTGAGCTTTAAATAAAAAGTATACCCTTAATTTTTCAATATAATACGGAGCACTATGAGAGTTTTATAGGGATAACGTTGTTCTTCATTTCTACCCCATAGAACAACCAAACAAAATCATACATCAAGTTTTAGAGGGTCGATGCGAAGAGGAAGCTTCGATGTTCAAATCTGTGGTACATTGAGACAGGAAAAATAATTTCAAATACGTTTAGAGACATTTCAACTTGTAGCATTTTCGAGAGAACCAACGTTATCTTTTTCCCGCTTACTATACGACGTTGAAATTTCTTATAATAAAATAACCTACGAAGCGCGAAAAAATATACTTCGAAACTTAATTATGCTCGGATTGATTACTACGTGATTTTTCTTTACGAAATTATAAAAGAGTGAATATGGGCAATATTTCGAAACTCAAAAAATTCGGATTGCTTTATGTTTTTCAGAAAAATCATTTTTTAAACATATTATTTGAATAATGCTTCTAGGATACTCGGATATGACCGCGGGATCCCTGTTCCGTGAAATGGGGTGACTTCACCCCCGCGGCCCCTGGCACCGTTGTATATCAAAATAATAATCTATGGTTAGAGCGGAAGGCATTAAAAGACAAAGTAGAGTGCGGAAGATACGAGGCTGGTTCTCGACTAGGGTGGCGAATTACGGGATTATTTATGGCCGACACGAAGGTACCGCCGAAAAATAGTGACGACAGTAGAACGGAGGGATTTCGGGATCCCTGTACGTGGACCTTTTTCCTGCCACGTGGCACAGACGTGTTTGTAAATTGCTTCCGATATGGACGAGCGAGTGGCACGCGCGCTGCTCCGCGCCGGATTTACGACAGTTCGTTTCTACTTTGACTTTTTTCTTTCTCCTTCTCTTCCCTTCTCGTTCCTTTTCTTGTTATGACTTTTTCTGCAACAACCCCATTCTATTTCTACATGGGCTGAAATTTCTGTCAGCAATTTACATCCACCCGACAATGGCCCAGGCTTCGTAACATTTACATTTTGTTGAATTTAGAAAAGCGATGGTTCTCAAAGCGAAAGCTGGCTAGTTAAAAGAATAAAGTGGCAGCTCGTGTACATTTAGAAATCGTATACAGTGTAAATTTTGTGTACATACTACTTACGTGTCCAGTTACTTGTAGTCAAACTTAAAAAAGAATCGACGAAACAAAATTTTTTTCCAATTTTTTCCAATTTTTCGACAGGTAGAGGGTCGTCCCTTCACCAGTTGGCGATATTTGGCAATCTTTGAAGACGTCCCTCGACCAAACTATTAGAGCTATCGACATGATTCCAACGGGAAAATCTTCCTCAAACCTTCCTCTTTAAGAAGAGCCCTCATTTTCTAGCCTAGCATATCAGGAGACTTCAGGAAGCTACCTTTTATCAACCCCATTTTTCCCATTTTCGCGATTTCAAGCGCCTCGAAATTTTCAAAATCGCACCTGTTTTTTCGTAGCGAATCTATTTTATCTTCCGTCTCTGATTTCTTAATCAATTCTGCAACAATATTGATCATAGAACAATGCATCTGATCCGTTTTGTTGGGAGGTCCTCCCGAATTTATAAATCCCGATAAATTCGTTTGGAAAAACGAATCTGTTATTTTTTTAACATAAGAACTTTTTCCGTACGATATCTCATATTATCAAAAACGCGCATCGAATTGTGGAAACAATGTCGAATATGTGACATTGGATCAGTTTTCAAACGAATTGCCGTGTTCTGACAGGTATTGGAAATATATATTAATGAATGAAAATAATGAACAATTTCCACTCGAATTTATTGTCAAAGATTGTATGCAATGTTGATAATGGGTTTGTATGCAATAAATCCGACCAAATACTTCCGTGTAGTAATCTGTTCGATTTGTGTAATGTTCTTATACTTCCTTATAAACGTATTATGTTGGTTATGCATTTATGGTCAAAATAAGTAAGTGCAATTTGAAACTTTAAAAAGATCAGTCTATTATTTTCAATTAACACAAATGGTTGAATGCAGTTTATTAAAATGTATTAATCGTGTTTTTCGCAATTGGCGGAAAACATCTGCATTTTTGAAAAAGAACCAATTATTATCGACAGCGTCTTTTTGCGCGCAAGACTCAAGCGTCAGACCCTTAAATGGAGCTTCAATTTTGCGAAGTTTACAAGCACTGACAAGAATGTTGCTTTTATTTTTGCCATGTAGGCGACGAACTATGCATTATACAGCGTCGGGACGCTTTCTCGGCAACACCCACGTGTGGCGGGTGTCTCCTCTTCCTGCAACAACGGTTTGTTTTGCCTCGCGGAAATACGCAGCGTGGCTGTTGCGCGGCGATACGAACCGCAGAAACGTCTCATCGCGAGGAAATTTCGGTAAGTGGCTTGATGCATGTCTCCTCGCGAAGCTAAACACCATGACGCGAATCTCTGTTTACCAACGGCGGAATAATATGTGGATTTCCGCTGATACCGTACCCAACGAGGCGACATAGAGTCTCGGCTGCCATGATCCTGGCGAAACGTTGCATCGGATGATCCTCGTTAGTTCCTAATAATTAGACTCGTTTCAGTCGTAACAGGCCCGAAAAATTCTTTACTATATCATCCCCTATAGACGCAAAACTAATCAATCTAAGTTACGATCAACAATTACTAGCCATATTTGCAAGCTCGTGGTTGTATATTTCGAAAAGATATCAATCAATCAATTTAACGGAAATTTCGTTATAAATATAATTACAGACATTTTAAAATCCTCGGAAAAATACAAAAGTAATTTTGTTGTAATGAAGCTTCCAAAATGCAACAGCTTTAAATTATCGATTCGATAAAACATCGATGAAAATCATCAGCAAAGTATAAAAATAATTTTTCTTTTAAATCAACAACGAATATTTACGATCGTCTAACGCTGTCACTATTAGAATAATTTCACCATCCTAACCACGATAGTCTCGACCAATTCAAATAACGAACGTCCTACCGGGCTTGAAAAAGGTTTCGATTTTGCTTGGCACTTAAGACCCAGCGAGGTTGTTCAGCGTGGCAAACGTATCGGAAACGAATGGTTAGGCGAAGCATAGGTGGCCGGGCTATGGAGAGATATTAAGCTAATTTTACAGGGGCCGAGATGTTCGTGGAAGGGACGGTCGAGTGTCGGGCCGAACGTCGGGGGCGGCCCGGAATAATTTCTATTTGGATCATTAGAAGACAAAATGTGTCCACGCGTGTTCGGCGATAGTATCGGGACAACAAGGTCGGTAAGGGGCCGGAACAGTGTGCTGGCCGTGTAAACGGTAGACGAGCAGAGGAGTTCAGCCTCGGAGCAACGGTAGTGGACCAGTGGGGCAGGTTTCGCTGGACCTCCGGAGACCACGAGAGGGACCGCCGGAGGACGAACAAGGAGGACGAACGAGAAGGATGAACAAGGAGAGAGAGGACCGTCCACCGTGGAAAGAACAAAGCGACAGAGTGAGAGTTATTACAGGCGGGGGTTGCGTGGTCGGCCCTGCCGCCCGTAACTGCGGAAACCCACGTGTTATTCCGAGTTTCACCACTAAAACAGGAAACTCCGAACGTGGTCACACCGTTGCTCCATCATAGATCGATCCGATATCGCCCGAGGAGTTTCGACCAAGCTCTACTACGATCCGAAATGTATTTCTAATACCGAACAACGATCGCGATGCGACGTTTTGTCACTTTTCAAAATTCTTCAGTGGAAGGATAAGCGCTGGGCGAATTTTTATGACAGCAGGTCGCTATTGTTAACCTGGGCCTTGGTTCTTTGATTTTAGATTCTTAAGGCTACGGTGGACCTGTCACCGCCACATCTGGCAACCATTGCCGGCCGACTCAAGGTACAGGGGGGCTGCACCTTCTTCGACTCGAGCAACCCTTAGGACATAATACGTCAAGGCTGTACAAGTGACCACTTTAATTACGCTTTTTGAGACGATCGAGCTTTTCCACTACTTGGCCTAAATTGTTTGCAGATGTGGGTGCACTTCCTGGTTCAGCAAATTTGGTCACCCCTGGAAATGCCCCAAGCATCCCCACTATCTATCTCCGATTGTCTTCACTTGTACAGCCCCCTCAGCGAATCGTAGGGCCCAGTACATATTCGTAGATTTTGTTTCTGATTTTGATTCGTTTGATTTTTGGTCCATCCACTCCTTCTGAGAGAAGGGATGATGACAGAGTAGGGACAAGCCTTTATCAGGGCGAACTCGCGGCTGTCTCAGGGCAGTTACAGAAATAAAGATAATTATGGTTACTTAGATAGACACGATCTTGTCACGTTTCGTGTTATACATCGTACTTTGTACATCACGATAGCCTCAGTCTATAGTCCTTCCTATACAGGGAAGGTGGTCCTTCGAGAAGGTAGTTAATCATTAAAATTAGTCGGCATACCACGTGCAAACGGCCAAAGTCTGACGGATTGAAAAATCCATCACAGACCGCAACATTCAGAGTCGTAAAGATATTTGGCAGCTGCTGAAAATGGAGTTTTTCGTCTTGGGTCCGTTAGAGGAGTCGTCAGTAAGGCTGACTAGCAGACCCTGCCTTAGACGTTGGATACTGAAAGGCGGTTAAGGCCGGTATACATGTAAATTCGAGGCGGATCAAGTACTAGCGGAAAACTCGTCCTCTTGTCCCTCTGTCGGTGAGCGCAGGAGCTACAGCCGGCACAGACATTGACCCAAACTTGGTATGGTTGTCGCAAGACTATACATAATATTGTACACACTAAGAACAGTACACTTTGCACTGGACCGTTGTCCCCGAGAGGTCATCAGACATCCAGCTAGCAACCTGAACGACCATTTCGGACAGCATTCACTTTCCAAATGTATGAAACTCTTGATTCATCTACTGAGAAACGACTTTCTACAACCTGCAGTATGTTATTCTATGTTATTCATACGATCGATGGGAGAGGCAATAAACCAGGTTGTATACAGGGTGTCCTAAAAATGTTCGAGTTCCTTGGAAAAGGAGATTCCCGAGGTTGCTCTGAGGAATTTTCTCCTTTTCGCAAATGTCGCGCGCGGCTTCGTTCGCAAGTTGTAAGTAAAACAAAAGACACGGGCCAATCAGAGGGCGGCTACAGCGAACGAATTCCAGGTGGAAGACAGATCCCGATGAAATATGGCCGCTGCAGCCGCGCCCCGATTGGTCCAAGTTTTTCGTTGATAATTCGAAAACGAAGCATCAAATCGCGAATCAGCAAGAGGAAAAGTTTCTTAGAATAATCGCAGCGATCAGCTTCTCCAAAGAACTCGAACATTTTTTAGATACTCTGTGAAGTAATGATTTTCAGGCAGCTGATAAGTTATATTTCAATTTTCCTCATTAGAAGCTAGTCATTAACTTCGGTTTATAATAAACGCGATCTTCTTTGTTCGTTCCAATTCGAGAAATTACCAAAACCGAAGTAAATGATTGCAACCGTCGGATGTCGCGGCAGGATGTCTTCCACCGCTGATATCGGACCGGCATAGTGGATGTTAGATGAATGATGCTGCCCAGAAACGATTCGATCGGGGAGCGTCGATGATGTATCGCTAAAAAGGGAACATTAATATAACACAGAGTTTCAGCGTGTAATGCTTACGCAACGAAATTTGTGAAGGGGTCGGGGAACATCGGTTGCCTTTGTAAGACAACAGCTCGAAGGCTATTCAGATTTATTGGTTTGCATTGTTTAAGATTTGCGAATTTTAAGACAGAGTCATTTGATTTTTTAATGAACGCCGAGGTCGTTTGCGAAAGATTTACGAGACCCTCTGCAAGCAATGAATATGATGAAATTGTGATTGCGAATGATTGTTCAAAGAATTAATTAATCAATTGTTCCGGTCAATCTATTTCAAAGTTTAACTTTGCCTTCGATTATATTTATCGGCATAGAAATTCACAAATTGATTAGACGCAACTAGTTTGTACGAACTGCAATCAAATTATAGAAAAATTCTTTTCTTTCAATATCAACTACCATTTTGTTCAAGTTATATTGATATTTTCTTTATACAGGTCGTTTCACTATGTCGAGTATTCAGAAAGTAAACAAGATGGATGTGACCTATTTGACCTCACTCCAAAGTTACAGCTATTTTTGTTTTGCTCCACTTATCTTCATCAGTTGCAGATTATCGACACACAAAAGCAACTGTAACTTTAAATTAAGGTCAAATTTGTCACTGGTCCATTAAACTCCTATTCTCTGAAATATCCTGCAAGTAGGCTCCAGTATTAACCCCTTGCACTCGAAGCTGTTTTAACTAAAGAACCAAAACATTTCTTCCGACTTAGGATATTTTTATACTACATGATTTATTTCGCTTTACGTGTTTGGGTATTTTTACTGTTACTCGTCATTACACCCATTTAAGTTTTATCAATTTCTTAGATATAAAGATAACGATTTTAAAATTCTTTTAAATAATAGCGTGGCAATTTTCATGGTGTCTCAGAGTCACCACTCAAGTGCAAAGGGTTAATGAATGAAAGAGACTCGAACGAACATCTTTTGCCGACACAATAAAAATTCAATAAATTATGCAATCAGATCTGAACCACGGCCTATCCTTTGCTTTCCTGTTACCTGTTGGTGAGCCGGTGGGGTCAGTAAAAAACAATTCCGACCGTGAATGCCGAAGATAGCGGGAGGCCTGGATCGCAGCTACAAGGTAGGCATCTCTTGTCAGTAAAGCTAGATTCCAGTACGTTGAACACTCGTACATATATTATGATGCTGTGTCGATACGTGCCGCCGGGTTTGCTTAAACTGTCAGGAAGCTTGATGCGTTCTGGCAAATCTGCTGCGAAAATAATCGGGATTCCGCGTACGGAGCAATCGGTGTCCCTTGACGCGTTACGATCATTCTTTACCTCTATCCTAGATCCCCGGAACGCATCCTGCGACAGTCTGACCTTTCGCGTGGTAGGAATTCATTCTTATTGGTTGGCCTGTCTTTCGAAAACTCTTAGCAAGAGAGGAACTACCAGACTGAGCGAGTGCTGTATTTAACGCAATGTGCGAACAGAGAGTATAAAGTGCAACGAGTACCGAAAGCGATAAACTGAAAGTTAGACCGGGGACGGTAAAAATAAATCCGAACGACGTCGCTATTCCTAAGCCGAGAGACAAGCCGAAAGAGTTGGACAGTTTACTGCAGGAACTAAAGGAGATTTCATTCAAAGATTACCGGAAGTAGAATAATCGGGATCATTGAAAGTCGCAGCGAGCGTTGAAGTAACCGTCAATGAAAGTTACGAATCGAGAAAGTATTTGGTAAAATTCTAGGTATGTAAATATGAAACCAGAATTGTTGTATAGAAAATACACGTTTATTCTGTGGAAATTATAGAAAATATTTTATTTTGTAATGGTATCATTAACACGTTAAGCGCCACGCCGAATTTCTGTGCCGTTCCGTTCAAGCCACGATTAGCTGTCAGGCGGGCCTTGCCGGGCCGCTCGCCGATAGACGAATCAGAGTATAAACAGTCGAGTAACGTAATGCGCTTAACGTGTTAAGCAGAGCTCTCATTTTCTAGGCTAGCGTTTCAGGGGACTTCAGGAAACTACCTTTTATCAACCCCATTTTTTCCATTTTCGCCATTGAACGCCCCGAAATTTCAAAGTCACGCCACGGCTGCAATTCGATTCCGATCGAGCTGAAATTTGGCATACACTCTGCCTACCCATCTAGAAACGTGTAGTAAAAATTACAAAAGAATCGGAGACCTAAGATTTTTCCCCAATTTTTCGCGATTTATAGAAGGGGGTTAGCTTCAATATTTAGCAATATTTACCAATATTTCGCAAATCTTTGAAGTCGTGCCCCGGCCAAACTATTAGCGCTATCGACATGATTCCAACGGGAAAATCTTCCTCAAATCTTCCTCTTTAAGAAGAGCCCTCTTTTTCTAGGATAGCGTTTCAGGGGACTTCAGGAAGCTACCTTTTATCAACCCCATTTTTTCCATTTTCGCCATTGATCGCCCCGACATTTCAAAGTCGTGCCACGACTGCAATTCGATTTCGATCGAGCTAAAATTTGGCATACACTCTGCCTACCCATCTAGAAACGTGTAACCAAAATTACACAAGAATCGGAGACCTAAAGATTTTTCGCGATTTTAAGAAGGGGGTTACCTTCAATATTTAGTGATTTTGTGGTAATATTTGGCAAATCTTTGAAGTCGTGCCCCGACCAAACTATTAGAGCTATCGACATGATTCCACCGGCAAAATCTTCCCCAGACCTTCCTCTTTAAATATGTTACGCAATATCGAGGCCAGCATTTCAGGGAAATCCAGGGGGCTTCGTTTTATCAACCCCAATTTTTTCCATTTTCGCCATTGATCGCCCCGACATTTCAAAGTCGTGCCACGACTGCAATTCGATTCCGATCGAGCTAAAACTTGGCATACACTCTGCCTACCCATCTAGAAACGTGTAACCAAAATTACAAAAGAATCGGAGACCTAAAGATTTTTCGCGATTTTAAGAAGGGGGTTAGCTTCAATATTTAGCAATATTTGGCAATATTTGGCAAATCTTTGAAGTCGTGCCCAGGCCAAACTATTAGAGCTATCGACATGGTTCAAACGCTAAAATCTTTCCCAAACCTTCCTCTTGAACACGTTAAGCGCCACGCCGAATTTCTGTGCCGTTTCGTTCAAGCCACGGTTAGCCGTCAGGCGGGCCTTGCCGAGCCACTCGCCGATAGACGAATCGGAGTATAAACAGTCGGGTAACGTAACGCGCGCCGCGATAGCAGAACGAAAAATCTGTCGCCGGTCCGTAGGGACCGACGAGGTCTGAACGGAAAGTCCAGCGCCGGTCCCTAGGGACCGGCGTGGCGCTTAACGTGTTAAGGGTGCTCTTTAAGTTTGCCCTAATGTTGAACCCAGAGATCTCGTGGGTTGTCGTCGGTTTTGACTTTTCCGAAATGGCTCTTTCTGGTGACCACAAAGGGCTGAATACCTTGCAGAATACCTAGAGAAGAGATTTCTGTCTCAAAAATGACATTCGCAATCGAATTGCAAAAATGGCGCCTCGAAGCGTCACGCCTAACAATCAACTAAACCGCTCGTTTGTAAATCCGTATTATTTTCGGAAGAAAATGGTTTTTCCCATGTCTCTGACAATTTGTGGATGCCACGCCGAAAAACTGTTCCTCTTTTGAGGCAGACCAGTCATCGAACATCATTTTCGTATATTTTCGAAAGATACGAAGCGCTGCTCGGCAAGTGCGTGTCCCATCGATGCAAATGAGTAATAATCGAATGAAGCGAATTCTGGCGAGCAAGCGAAAGTATTTCCCAACTAAACGCCTCGATTGTTTCCTTGACCGGTTTTGCTATGCGCGATGGTGCATTATCATGAAGCATAATCACTCTGCGTTCCCTTTTAATCACATTTTCCTATCTTCTGGATCTTTCCCATGGCTTTCAAACGTATGCAAACGGTTTCTCGTGTCACGTTTAATTGATCCAACGATGCTTGCAGTCCGCTGTCTTCAAACTTTTTCGATGCTCTTCCACCTTCTTCGTTTCTCACGTCAAAATCGCCATTGTTGAATTTTTTTAAATCACCCAAAGCATCGTGATCTACGAACACTGCAGCAGTTTCCTTCAAATAGTTATAGAAAATCTCTTGTGTGAAAGTGGTTGAAAACGTTTATACTGATAATAAACATAAATAATAACAGTTCGTTTAGAAACAAAGTAAAGAAACTATTTTAAAAATGTCGAACAAAATACACGAACATAAAAGCTCCTGAATTCGGTCACGTTTGCAGGTGTTCAAAATTCGCCAGGTGAACTGTAATGGTTTGTTCAGTTGCTTAAGATGTTAAGCTGAAACTATGATGTATGAAATTTGGTTACGGGTTAGAAGATTATGGTCGTGAGTTGAAAATCTTTAGCAAATGTTAAAACAGGTAAATGGCGTGAATGACTCTGTTTGACGGTAACTGCAATTGACAGCTAGAGCTACGTTTGAACAAATTTCGGTTTCGTATTTGCAGACCTGGTATGTGTAGACGGCAGAGAGAAAATTAGTCGGCAACAGCTTAAAGAAAGCAGCTACGCTCGGGAAGGCTCGATTCGTCGACGGAGGAGCTGTTAAAGTATTCTTGAGGCGATTTGCATCGCGGCCGCGGCAACGAAACGGTTAGAAGCGTCCAACCTCGTTCAGTCAGCAGCCGCATTACGAACAATTACAAGCAGTCCATTAATTAAATCGCGTTCCCAGGGTGGATTATCAACGATCTCAGTTTCCCGGGCTGCCGCGACCTCCCTTTTCTGCTTTTAATACGTCCTTTCCTGGCCGTGTCCCTTTCCAGGCCGTCTCTCTTCGGTCGAGCGTTCATTCGGATATTGCCGAATATCTCGGGCGGATAAGGCCGGGGTCGGCTTCGTGGCGCTTTGTCCAGCAGGCACAATGGTGCACGGCGGGGGCATAATAAGAAACCTCTGGTTTCTCGATCGAAACCGTGGAGACGGGACAGAAGAGAAAAAGAGGCACAATCCGCGGGAAGAGAGAGGGAGATAGAGGAAGGACTGGCCTCGGTAGACAAAAGATAAACTTGGCCGAGTCGAAGATACGATCCGCCAAATCCACATTTGTATATTTCCGAACGAGCTGGCTGATCTGTCGTTCCCCTGGTCCCCCGCTGGCGGACCCCCTTTCGAGGCCTGTCGCGACAGCCCACATGCTCCAGTGAACCTAATGATGGGAAAGACAACTTTCGTTTACCTCTATCTCGTTTTATTTTACTTCTCAGCGAGCCTCGATAGATCCTTCGGCTCGGAGACGGGTCTGTGAAACGAAAAGAAAATTAATCATGAATTTATAACATTTAACTGGTTAACTGTGGCAACATCTTTTCAAAGCACGCACCTATGTGTGTCGCGAAAATCAAGAGTTCTAGCCAGAGCGTACGGAGATGCATCAATCCACCTGAAATTATTTATACTTTTTATTTGTCCGTTTTATTTCGTCTTGACCTCCAAATATTCTAGGCATATTGAAATTTACGAATACATTTTATATTTCGCGAAAGTTACAATTTAAATAGTTAATGCTAACTACATTGTAGACATGACGAGTGTATTCATAAAACATATTTTCAAAATTACGATTCCATGTCGAAAGGAAAAACTTGAGAAACTTCCAACTAAATATACTTTCCCTAAAATTTTCATTACTGTTGAGGTATTTGTATTAAAATGAAAAGTCTCGCGTAAGAAAGGAGTGAAAAATAACTATATATATATATATATTTGAAAGAGAGAAGGTGGAATACAATATTGGCGTCTACTAGACGGACGTACGTTACGGACGGAACAGCGCAGAACAGGTCAACTAACTTTACGCTGTTGCAGTACGCACATTTATACCTAAACGCTTATACCTGCGAGTACACGCAGGTATCCCTAAAGAAGGGCCACGTACAGCTAGAGCGGTATACGCTGTTTTTCGGAGGTGTGGAGTTTTCCACGAATACAGAGATTCTCATTTCCTTAACAATTACCCATAATTCAGTGAACTGATCCATTTAGCTTGGCAGAACACCGTGTCTGTCAAGCGACTTCTAATTTAAAAACGGTGATTCTGATTTAATGCGCGTGCCATCCATTAGGAGACTCCGTACGATAACTCTGAAAAAATAATTATATTCTATTACGGCAAATTCTCTTATCTTTATTGCAACAAATTCTGATGTGAAAGGAAGAGAAGACGTTGGGCCTCGAAGGGCTGGGAAGCGCAAAAGAAGAGTTCAGTCCATCTAATTCCTCTTTTTCTAAACACAGTGCACCGTGTCCCACGTCCCAGTGCGTTTCGCGAGCCATCAGAAGAGATGATCTGAGAGGCAAGGTAAAAGAGAGAGAGAGAGAGAGAGAGAGAGAGAGAGAGAGAGAGAGAGAGAGAGAGAGAGAGACTAACAGAGGAAAAGAACAGCGGACCTGCCACTCGGAGAGAGGAGAAGGAGCAGGAAGAAGAGGAGAGGAAGATCCAGCTCTCCCGCGACGAAGTTCCCGGGCCTCGGACGAAATTCAACTGTCATTCTGAATAACTATTTACAACTGGCTGCGGAGCCCGGCTGGATTCTTGCATACGTGAACACACACCGGGGCCCTGTGCCACGAAACCTGCGGATTGCTCTGGAGGAGTCCCGCGGGCCACAGGGGCCAAAACGCTTCGCCTGCAGGGCGGTCCGGGCCTCATTAGACGCTGCACGGGGGCACGCGGGCCTCCGGGCCCCCAGGCCCCGAGACTCCCCGTTTCACCGCGCCCAATCATCCCACCAGATCTCCGTCATTCGACGGAATGACTTTTCGCCTCACGGGACGGCCCCGCGGCGAATAAAACCGTCCGAGCGCCGATCGCGACGTGATTTTTTTCGAGAACTCCGGTCCCGGGTAACTCTGTGCCGGTCGGGAAGAGTCCTGTACGCGCGACGTCGTCACGCTACAGTTAACAAACTAATTAATGCCGATCGAGCAAATTAAAAACGTCCCCTCCGGTAAAAACCGATCCCGCGACTCTGCAGCCGCATAATTTCCACGTTCACGAGCCGATACCTTCGGCACTGTTCCGATTAAACGTAGCCCCGTGTTTTTTCCCCGGGACTTTGCCACGGACAATAATGAGTTTTCGTTTGCGTGAATCGTGAAATTGTTTAACGAGCAACGTCGACTTAACTCGCCGGCTCCGGCATAGCCGTCGGACGTCGCGCGAAATGCAGCATTCTGCACCAGTCCGTTTTCGAATATCGTTTTCCTCGATTAACGCGTGATGTCTTCCTGAAACAGATAATAGACGTGTTAGTTTCTGTCTGGAATACGTCTAGTAATTTTTATATGAGCCCATAATTATGAAAGTGGTTTTAGTGAAAATTTAAAGAAAATGAGTTTATCAGTTGTTTCACATCACATTATTTTAAACTAAATTAATTCAATGTAATTTTTACGATATTGTCTTCAACGATATTGATTTCAACGTTATATGGAATTCATTTAGGACATAAGTTAATTTTAAAAATGGTTTAAGTCAATTGAAACTTCAAAAACAACATTTTCGTATGAAATTCACACAAAATTTCATATTCATAATAAGTTTTCATTACTCAAGACGAATAAAATTCTAAATTACAATGTTGCATAATATATAAATATTTTTTAATGTATTCAAATGCAATTCATTAAATATCTCGAAACAAGAAATATATGACTTAGACCACTTTCATAATTATGGGCACATATGTTATTTCTCCAAAAAAAAAGAGAAATCTCTTTGTAGCAGTTTTCGATTGACACGTTCACTTATGTTGTTATTATAACTATATGTCTACAAATTCTTACACAGTAACAAATTTAATATTTTAACGACTTAATACTTAACTACGAGTTTTGTTAATTTTCGACAAATACGCGTCAACGGAATAAAACAGGAAAATTTTCATTTATTCTGATAATTATTAGCTTGCAATTAACTTCAAAACTCCCCTGTAAACGATAATCACTAAGTAAATTTTTAATGTTGTAGGGTTGTTAAATGATTTAATTGAAATGTCACCGGTTGTTCGAACGACGTTCTGCATACTCGTGCAGCACTCCGCGCGAAGTTTTTACTTAACCGAGAATTTAACTGCGTTTCGGTGCACAGTTTCGTTAATTGAGCCAATATCTTCAAGAAATTTAGTTCGAATTGTTCGCAAACAACGATCAGTAACAAGGAAAATCGATTTTCGCAGATTCAATGGCGCTGCACCGTCATGAAGTGGCAGAGTTGGTTCGCTCGCGTCGGATCCCGACAAAAGCCTTCTACCCGAGGAATTTCGCAGCTCTCGTGGAAGAGGACGTGTCGCGACAATCTATTCCGCGGGGATCGTGCACCGTCAGAGTATCAATCCGGAACATGAATCACCGGAGGTGAGCCCACGTTTCACTTCATCGGCGCATAAAATTGGCGTTAAACGCGTTCGGGCCCCGCGAGCGAATCGCGTAATTAAGTGAAAACGTTTAAACGCGCGCGAGCCATTGCACCCTCGATCGCGACTTCCGTCCTGGAAATTTATCAAACGTCATTTTCTCCCGTTCCGTTTCCCATTAAGCGGCATAATTAACGGTTGGTAATACTGTGCACATGTGGGGTCGCAAAAATTGGCTGGTCAGGATCCCGACGAGTGGCGCGGATCAGCGACCGAAGCGTCGAAGGGTTAAACGGGACGAGTGGGTCGTCCGATCGGCTCCAGCAGACGATCAAATTCGCGATAAAATCGCGAAAATAGTATTTGCAAGGTCTCTTTCGGTGATACTTTGAGCGGGCAGAAAATTAGGGCAACAGCGAAAAAATAACACGTTGCGTATACTAAAAATCGAACGCTTCTCAGGTTACGACTAGTAACAGGAGTAACTAATCAACTATTATTTGGTAGTTGCGATACAAATTTTAGCGCTCTGACCATGCAATCAACTATGGTACGTATATTTATACGTATGCTCAAGCATTAGAAAAGAAAGATAAGAAATACATATAACTAGACTTTATTTTAAGAATATACTCTGCTTTATAATGATGACAAAATTGCAATTATTTAAATCTCGTACATCTTTTATATGAATGTATGCTTTAATGGAAACGTTCGTTTAACAGGTTGAATGCTATGTCAGTCCCTGGGGACTGACTGTATAAAATTTAAAAATTAATATGTTACAGATAATTCGTATAATATTAAGAAATATTCACACTATTTCAATAATGGCTTCTAAGCAAAATGGCTCCACATTCAACGTGTTAACAAGTTTTCATGGAAACATTCTTAAAATGGGCATAACTGTGAACGAAAAAATCAGTAAAAAATCATTTTAACTTGGACACCTTCCAAAACGTATAATGTTACCATAAAAATATTTTTTTCAAGCAGTATTCGTTTATTGATCGCAAACAAAATTTATTTTACAAGAAACAGTAGTAATCTTTGACAGAATAACCCGAATAATTGAGACGACTGTAAAATACTTGAAAAATGGTTTTCGCGGTTAAAATCACGGTGGATTCGAAGATTGAAATATCTCCTTTACAATGATTTTATAAAAGCTCAAATAGAAAGCATCCCTCAAAGAGAATAATTTTTTATTGGCTAGGATCGCTGTCGGTTGCACCATAGGATCAGAAAGAGTTGGCTCGGCGCTCTCTTTCGTCCCATTATTTTTGTCACAGATAACCGGGGTCATAAAACGTTCGCTGTCGGGGTGAAAGTTCAACGGGGCACTATTATTGCGTTCCATCGCCGAAACTGGCTGATATTAAAAGAAAACAAAGCTGCGGCGCGCGCTCGGCCTCCGCCAATAAACGACGGCCCGCCGCGAAGTTTATTAATTTTCAATCAAGCAGATGCTTTTTTGATCCTGTTAAACAAACGAAACATATTTGCCGCTGTTAACTATGCATCGCTCTCCGTTAAAATTTTTCATCCATCGTGACCTTTATGCTAATTAAGCGAACCATCTAATATCAGGCGAACAGAACGATTTCGGAGATATATTCGAGTATATTCAATCGTTCGCCAGTCGTTTTTCCAATTATGTTTCTCAAACGCCAACAATGGGAATCGGTTTTTGCTCGAAATGTTAAAGGCAATCATAATTTCACAAAATTGATCCGAATATTGCTCCAAACAGTCCAATTATAAAAATTCAACACTCCGGGCAATTTTAATTAAAAAATTTCTAGATCTAGGTTAGCTTCATTGTTTATGGTACATTTACTTTCGTGCAAGTAAAGTTTATAATTATTACTCCTGCTTGCAACACTTCAATTTTTACCGATTTCTTAAATGCAATAGCGATGTAAAGAGGCTTAGAGGCGCCATTGGAGTGCTAGGAGTTAACACGTTGAATGCTATGTCAGTCCCTAGGGACTGGCGGTATAAAATTTACAAATTAATAGGTTATAGATAATTCATACAATATTAAGAAATATTCGCACTATTTCAATTGATTCGATTGAAACAGAAAATCACAAATGGACTAAGCGAGTCTTTTGCTTATTTTTAAATTATCGAAATCTCCGCCTTTATTGCGGCTGGCATTTTTAACGAGGGCTACTCAGCTATATTAAAAGTAATGAATGTATTAAATATTAATATCGGGCAACAATGCAAATATAGGTAAAAATAGGTAAATAAAATGTGACGCGAAAGCTAAACAAAATGGCTCCGCATTCAACGCGTTAACCGAGCGCAAGTTTGTTATTTCTTGTCCTGGTCGAACTCTGAGGGAGGAAACGTGTTTGTCGTCGATGTCTGACTCAGAGAAAGGGTCGAAAAGGACCCGTGCACCATCCTGCACGGCCTAAACATCGAAGTCGCCTCATGGTTCGTGTTTACACGCTCTCGACGCGCTCGAATGGCACGCGCACGTGCGACCTGCCATCGCGAAAACTATTCAAGGAGCTCGCAAAACGATCTCCCCATGTCTCGTTGATCGACGAATAAAGGATCGTTTTAAAGGGGGTGGGGGTGAGCTCGTAACGATGCACTCAAAATATTACCCCTAGTGCCTCGTGCTCAACGACCACCCTTATTAAAAATCGGAACAGCTTGAAAGTGAAGAGAAACGAAACACTGGCAGCAATCGAAACTCACTAATTTCACGTATTCCTGTACGTTAAAAATGGTAAAAGTTTGCAGTTCGTATCGTCGAGGCGTTTTTAAAATATTTGATTTCTATCCTTCGGGAAATGGGAGACCGAGTTATTCAATCCGATTTAAAAATGAAATTTTCTGTTAATATATTCGGTGTGCCGAGCTCGGCTCGAATCTCCAATCTAGAAATTAAATTTTAAACTTTTATGATATTGTATAAATTATTTTCTTGAATTTTTCAAGTTGCTAAAATGAAATTCGAGCCGCACAAAATTGTACGGTTAGTCGCGATGCAAGTACGTTGTATGATGGTGAAAATAAAACCGATAAGATCATCGCGTTTCCTAATCTGGTAATTATCATTAGAGCTACGTACCACTGAAAGCGACTATTTCGCGTTACTTTATGGAAACATAAATGTATATTTATTTGAAATATCTGCGAGTTTGACTGTAATATAGGTCAAACGAAATGAATATCCGTCAAACGGTTCCTCGCGAATGTAGCTTCGCAGGCTCAATAAGCTTAAATTAAAAATTTCTAATTCGTCGAAAATCGTTTCCGAGAAGTTCTAAAATCATTACAAAAATGACCCCGCACTCCCTTCAAGTGTATCACATTTCCTAATTCGCAGACTTAAACGATTAACTATTACGGGATGCTCGTTTATCGCAAGAGCGCGGAACCGATCCAAAGAGGAAAAATGACGAGACACGCGAAACGCGGTTGTTATCGCAGATTGATCGCTCGATTTCTATTCAGTGCTCCTCCAGGGCCGGCTACATGGTCAGGATTTCCGTTCTCCGGGCTGATTTTCAATTTACAGCGAGGCCCGATAACGTCTGGAGAAAAAGGCGAGCGTGAAGCCGTCGGATAGGTGCGAGGCGTGATTCCAGAAAGACAATCGATGCGATTGAGATAATCGACGGAGCCGCCTCCTTCCCCTCCGCCGATCAACCGATCTCGGGGTTTTCCGCGTAGACACATTGTTCGAAGTCCGCGAAACAACGGGATTATGATCCGTATTTATGCGAGATCGTTATCGCGCCGCGGAAACGTTTCTCTCTCGAAAGCATCAGATAACGCGCATTGTTCTCGCGAAAGAAGGTTATATCGAGGAATAAAACCGACTCATTTCGAGACGACGTTTACGAGCACAGCCGACTTATACCCTCCCCTCCTCCCCCTCCCTCTCTAACCCCTTCTCGTTCACGTTTTTACGATATATTCCGCTTTAAATACCCTTCGACCGTGTGCCGGGTTCAAATTTCACTCGACCATTCCGAAGTTCGATCCTCTCGCGTTTTAACGATTCTCCTGGTTCCGCGTGTCTCGAACAAATCATTAACTCCCCGGGTTCATCGAGCCCCGCGATCGATTAATCGAAGAAGGGCGACTTGAATTAACCCTCCTGCGCCGCGCCGTCCATCAATTTCATCCGACAGCGGATTTATCTTTCATAATAGCGAGGATCTGTTATGAAAATATATTCATTGATTTACTGTCAACGGTTTACTTATATTACAACTTAGTCGCCGGTAAGCTTTCTTACCATCAACTTTCAATTCGTTGCGTTTGCTGTCTGCGCTGAATCGACACAATAAGCGTGACAAACGCGTGTTCAGGGTATCGGAAAAAGGATATGCAGCGCGGAAACTTTTTAAATTTTACAGCTTTTACGTAGTAACAATATTGCAAAGTGTTCGTGTACATTTGTCTGCGAGAAGAAAGGAAGAACGAACTTATTTATCGTTCGAATACGTTTGAATAACGTCGAATAGGTTTCAACAAGGAAGTACTTGTGATCGATCATTGTTTGCATCGACGTCTCTGCAACTTGCACGATACGCTATTAAAATTTTTAAAGTTTTACCATCGATGGTACACGATGACAATGATGACATTAAAGTCATGCCATATTCTAAACGATACTGTTTATAGATGCAAGCAGCATTGGAAATTGCTGTGCACAAGCAAAAGACTCGCTTACCCCTTTCGTGATTCTCTGTTTCAATCGACTCTATTCAAATAGTGCGAATATTTCTTAATATTATATGAATTGTCTATAACATATTAATTTGTAAATTTGATAGCGTCAGTCCCTAGGGACTGACATAGCATTCAACGTATTAACTTCTAGAACTCCAATGGCGCCTCGAAGACGACGTTACAAATTACTATACTACTATTCAAAACAATTTTTACATCGCTATTCAATTTAAGAAATCGGTAAAAATTGTTTAAATTATCAAAAATTTGGTGTGACATGTATTTGCGAGAGGAATGCGTCTAAATATGCATTAATATCGATATTATGATAGAATAAAAGTATTATTAAGGTTAACACACTGGTGACGGGTGACGAATTAATTCGTCATTGCACTTGCATTATCTATTTCAATTTATGAAACCCAGGGAGATATAGAATATTGCAAAAGCTTTTTACAATATTTTAAAAGTTATATAAAAGATATGTCCAAAGTTTAATTTCATTTGATTCAGTATAAACATTTATTGGAGTTTATTTGGAATGTTTTACTTTACTTCCATATTCAATTATAAAATAATAGCTGGTGACGTGGCATAGTTTCTGTGTAAAATTGCCGGTCAGCAAGGTATTAATAGCACACGAATTAGATGTAACATATTAACCCTCTATGGGCACGTGTAACTTTCAGGTCACATTTTAATTTATCGACATTTTAATTTATCAAAGTGCAAACTTTATAGGCCGTTGTTACCTGAAAGTCACATAGCGAATATATTGCAATAAAATTATTTAAACAGAAAAATTCTTTTTCATTTCCATATATAGGTTTATAATTTCTGATTTTTCGTTCCCTCAAGTTTTTTTTATATTAAAAACAAAAATTCGGCTCATAGAGGGTTAATTTGTAAATTTGATACCGTCGGTCCCCAGAGACTGGCGCAGCGTTTAACGCGTTAGATGTCAAAAAAGCGACCGTCTTTTTAGGAGCGGCCCGAATGTTAATTCCAGCGACTGTACGTAAAAATCGGATGCGTTTTCTTGTCGCGGCGGGACAAAGTGACGTCCAGTCCGGTCCCGCGGATTGCATATCACCGTATAAAAGAGATTAGTGTGTACCTGCGAGCGTGCGCCTTCCCAGTCGGTTTTTGCCCGTCGGCGATTTTAAGCATTCGCGGGAGTATGCGTGGAAACCGTGGCGGGATCGCGAATTACACGAAACCGCGCGCAAAGTGGAAGGCCGCGGACGTTCATTTCGGATTCCAGCGATAAAATCAAAGAACGCCGGTTCACGCCGCTCGGAACACGTTACGCGGCGCGGGAATGCTCTGATCGCCGAAAAATCCGGTGTTCTAGCTCGCCAGTGATAATGCCCCGAGAATTATTGCGTCAACAGGGCCCGAAACGTCTCGCGAAATGTTTCCCCATTCCGCCGTGTTAAAGGAACGGGCCCCGACGCCCGTACGATATTTCAGGCCGTAAAACAACAAGCGTCGCAGCGGACACGCTCCCTACAAGCGCTTTTGGCTTTTATTGTTATTAACGGTAATTAAATGGACTCCGGAGGCCGAGCCACGTAATTGCGCTAATACCCAGCCGATTTTTCCGCAATACAGCCCCGCCTCCTCTTTTTTAATGCTCGCGATAAAGCTTTTGATCGTGCAACGGACGCCGACGCCGCTACCGACCCGGTGCACCGCTAGGAGTCGACTCGGAACAGAACTCGGGGACCGGATCGTAAACGTCCTCCGCAGAAGATTCTGCGGGTTTAATGTCTCCATTAAAACGTCAAACGCCGATCTAACGTTTCGCGTTCGTTTAAGATACGCGACGATATCGAATTGCAAACTTTTACGCGTTCCGCTCGGGACTAACGCGACGCGTCGCGGCGGTTCTGAATTTAGAGCAGTCTGCGAATTTGTCGATCGTTTATCGATAAGAGTCGCAGAGTAGCAGACTGTTAGCTTCGTGCAGAAATTGTTGCTCGACGATTAATCCCGCGGCTAAGGTGATCGTAATGTCCTGCGTTTATGGAAAGTTACAGTTTACGCGTTTGTATCTACAATTACTCCGACGAGGAATATCGAAGTCTTAACAGTCTCATTTTATTTTGTTCGACACGGACGTTCACCTTTGGCGAATCCCGAACGAGGAGACGATCGTGTCTGGCCACGATTTAAAGTTGAAATATCGATTTTTGCATCGAGCTAAGTCGATTTCGATGTTGTTACCGTAACAGATATTCTTTCGACGATTCCACAGCAAACCGGTGTGCTCCCTTGTGTCGTCGCGATTCGTTAGCATTGGGGCGGGCGCCGATCCGAATGCGAAAATGTTGGTGTAAATCTAATATAATAAGACGTTCGAGGAACACGACTTTCCCATTAATATCTAACTAGTGATCACGCGATTCAAGGAAGCCGCGTTCTGCGCGAAAGTTGTTTGCCCGCCTTAACTTTCTCGGCAATGAATGAGATTTTCTTTCGTTTTCTCCGAACTTTGCACTTCGGGAGAGCGAAAAAGAAAGAGAGAGAGAGAGAGAGAGAGAGAGAGAGAGAGAGAGAGAGAGAGAGGCAGAAGGGTAATACGGTCGAAAAATTAAGCGTCGGGCGCCGAAAAAGTGGCGGGGCTCGGACAAATTTCAGGGTTCGCGAAATCGTCCGCAGCTGTAAAAGGAAAAATGTTCGCTCGCGCCCGCTGAAAACCGAGGGCTTTATGAACGCGTGAACGCATACGTGCCGGCGTAACTTTCTCGAGCTGATGCAGCTCCGGAGAGAAGGGTCCACGAACGACGGAACAGAGAAACCGGAGAGAGAGAGAGATCGAGGAAGACGATGGGATCGTGTAGAAGAAGGAGACGAGAAATACGTTGTAGCCGCGGAACGACGGAGAAGAAGGAATTCCAGACGGAGACGGAAGACGTAAAATGTCGTGCGCGCACGCCCGCTCGTAATTACAGTTTGCGTTTCTCACGCGAGGATCTTCGACGTGATCTTCGGCTCCGCAGGAAGGTAAACCGGCAAGAGACTGCGATAATTTCCGATGCGCGATAATATAGTTCGATTTATGTCACGGGAATGAGGCACGGCTGTTCGCCGGAATTTCGGTCGGAATTTGCGACCGGGCGTTTTCATTATAACACTTATCGGATCAATATGGAGCCACCGTAAAGTACTGCTCTGAAAGAAATTATTCGATTAAAGTGTCCTTCGGGGGGGGGGGGGGGGGCGAGGCTTTTAATATATGCCTCCCGAGGACGCGTAATCTGCCAATATCCCCGGCTACGCTTTGATACATGAACGCCCAGTGTCTTGTGCTTTACGGTCCAGACATTGTTTCCTGCGTGTTACACGACCGACTTGAAAGCCTTTTGTAATATCTACGGTATACCCGTGGAAGGTATCGGCTCCGGTCGATCTTGATGGAGTTATCTATCGACTAGCCGGAGATTTAATCGCAGCGAATTCTGCAAGGAACTCGTGTCAATATTTGAAATGTATTTTTCATTTACCGACGCGAATTTTATACAGATTAAAGCAGTCCTCGAAGTTCGAGTTGGAAACGGTTTCTCGCGCAGGCTGGTCCGTCGGCGCGGGCAAATTTTTGAGAAAACGATCGTTTCTCGGAGGCGTATTAAAAATCACCTGCGTTTTGCAACAGCAATGTCTACGGCCTGCCGGGCAATGCAACGGCCCGCGGTCGATCTTGATGGAGTTATCTATCGACTCGTCGGAGATTTAATCGCAGCGAATTCTCCGCGGAACTCGTGTAAATATTTGAAATGTATTTTTCATTTACCGACGCGCATTTTATAAAGATGAAAGCAGTCCTCGAAGCTAGAGTTGGAAATGTTTTATGCTGCGCAGACAGATCCGTAAGCGTAACGATACCGTTTCAAAGGCATATTCATTCGATTCAAGATTTTCTAGAAACGCTTCGCCGATGAAACCGTAAAGTTTCGATCTTCTCGTGGTACTCAATTAACAGGTTGAATGCTATGTCAGTCCCTGGGGATTGACGGTATCAAATTTACAAATTAATATTTTATAGATAATTCATATAATATTAAGAAATATTTGCAGTATTTCAATAGATTCGATTGAAACAGAAAAGCACAAATGAGCTAAGCGAGTCTTTTGCTTACGCACAGTTGCATTATTTCCGTTTAAAGGTAAATAAAATGTGACGCGAAAGCTATGCAAAATGACTCCGCACTCAACGTGTTAAACAGCCTCCCAGTTACATCAATCAGCTGTGATGCTGCATTAAAATTCTTTTCTCCTTAACACCGGTGCCTTTGGTATAGTCCAAGATTAATTTCTGGTTAACTAGATATCTTGTACCCCTCGATTATTAAAATTACGATATTTTCGGAGAAATTAAAAAATTTTCCGGACATTGCACGCAATTCGAATGAAACCGATCCAGTTATTTTCGTGCGGAATTGAAAATGTGATATCAGCGTGTTTCAACATTTCTTATTGCTGGCGCGAGCGAATATTTGACGGTTGTTGCATCGTCCGCGCAAACCGTGCTCAATCGTTCCGTTAATCGTATCGGCAACCATCGATAGGAGATTGGAAGATCTCGGCGGGTCTCGATAACGGGTCGAATCGATTCCCGACAATTGGGTTCGATTTCTGACGAGTTCTCGAGGCAGGGAATTTATTAGCGGCCCCGGAGTCTCCCACGTCGCAATTTTTCCACCTCGTCCGGGTAATAAACTTCGTGCAACCTACTAATCGTGTAACGGGCATATTAATCGAACTCGACGGATCGATTGCGAAACCGCAATGCGGGAAGCTGGTGGAATTGCAGGTGTTTTCAATCGACTCGCCGCTTAATAAATCAGCCGCTCATTCTTCGTGGAATTCCAACGGCGGAGAATCGAAGACCGTGACCGTTTTGTTTCTACCGTTGCGGTACAAGCAAGCCGGGCGAAACGCACGCGAATTTCGAAAATTTCCAAGACACGCCTACGTACGTGGCTCGCGCGGAGAACGTTTTCGCCTCTCGTTTCGCCGTGTGCCATTACCGAAACGATTTTCCAGGCACTCGCGACGCGATCCAATGCTAGAGGTGTTTTTCGACCGGCTTGTGCTCTCGTCGAACGACTTTTAACCCCGATTCTACGTACAGACTCGTTCTCGACGACCCACGATTCTCGAAATACGTTAAAAGACGTTTTACGGCTGCTCCGAATCGAAGGCCTCGATAATTTAACCGTTATGTGCAAGCAAGCTAGTACTTAGGTATAGATAACTATTCGTTGATTCGTTGATCTCGTCTTTGCTTCGTTGGCAAAGTTAATTTATGATTTATCAAGGTTGCTGTATGGTATTTTAAAATTCTACTTCAACATCTCGATGTCCACTCGATGTGTGAATTTTTTGAACTACGGCGTTCCCGTCTACTTAATTTTATTTTCGAATTCGACCTGTCTCTGCTGCTAGTCTCATACCACAGATAACTATTCATTGGTTGATTTGTGTCATCTTTGTTTCGTTAGCAAAGTTAATTTATGATTTATCAAGGTTACTTTAAGAGCATTCCCGAATTCTACTTCGACATCTCGATGTCCACGCAATGTGTGAATTTTTGGAACTACGGCGTTCCGTTCTTTCTAATTTTATTCTCAAATTTCACCTGTCTCTGTCGAACATTTTTATCAGATTCATCAGATTATTATGTGAGAAATAAAAATTTTGTGGCATCTGAAATATAAAGAATAGTCACCCGCGGATCGTCCGGGGTCAAAGGAATAATAATGTAATAAAACGACGTACGCAAAATATGAACGCAACGTAGGATGATTGCAGACGCATCCTCGATCAACGACGCAGGAAGCGTATCCCCTCGGCTTTTTCAACTCCGTGTATACGCGAAACAAAGACGAACGGTTACGAAGCAGGGGAAACACATAATAGCGCGCCATGGCGTCGGCAGGACGAACAGAAACGCGAGTTTCATTATGCCTATCTCTAGTCGATGGTCATTCGAGTTCCGTCGTAGATACTGCGGGACGTAGAATCGCCGGTTGATCGTAGCCTGTCTTTCGAATGTCCTCCAGTTCTCATCGGTGAATGTCCGTTCTCTTGCCGGTCATTTTCCGGCGGCTCGGCATTCGTGCTCCAGCCACTGGATAATAGACGATTCGGCGCTTCAATCAGAAAACGGAATTAAACAGTCCTCCCTGAGACGCTGCGTCGGACACGGTAACGGAGTTGATCGTTGCCGGAGGAATGACCGTAAAAGCTAGCAGATTTCAGTGCGTTTATTCGAATTCTCGGTGCCAACGAAGCGGAGATCGCTTGTAAACTTTATCGAACGCCCCCCACCTCGACGGAACGTTCCTAGGATTCGTACAAATAAACTCTCCGCTCGTAAATTTATGCATAATAAACCTCCCAGTGACTGAGACTGCAACCCCCGGCTCGCGACGTCTGCCCCATCCCGAATTCTGATTGCCACGGTTTCGATCGTTTCGCATAACTTTCCATAAAACAGTCGCGTAAAAGCGTATCCCGAATTAAGCAATAAACCATTTTATCCCAGATCACCGGCCGGGGCGATCCACGATCGACCGATTGCTGGATTCAGAGATTCGGCAGAAATCGTTTCATTTCTGTTTGCTTAAACTGTCGCGAGTAACATCGAATTAGTATTGCGGAAGTAGTTCAATTCTCTGATGATCATCTTGCTCAGTCATTCGCGCTTTGCGTCGTTTGCTTAATTCCTAGTTCGATCGAATATTTCACGTTTGTTCGAACATTGTTTGACAATTAACTATTAGGTAATTCTATAAATCATTTATCGTTTTGCTAACAAAAATTGATGCGTTAATATTGTGATCTATCGATTTGAAGTGCGACAGAACAGGAAAATACAGACGCGACCGTAGCCAGAGAAGGTATCGCTATCGGAAAGTTAAACAGAATGCGGACAAGTCCGCGATCACTTTCTTCCGGAGGAGTAGCTTCGATTTAATTAAACGATAAAATAAAGTACCGAATGGATGACTGGGTTGAAACGACGCCGGTAATGGTGTAATGCTCGCGAAGGTGCAACTATATTCCAGAACACCGACACAGAATTCAAGTGCAGGCGGTGTAATGCGCTCGGACCCGTCACTGGTACGGTTTCTCTGCGGATCGGGGGATCGCACGCAATGCGAGCGAGCCTTCCTTATGCGCTCGGAGCCCGAGTTCGATCGCTTAGTGTAATCCAGTCGGTAAAGTGTAAGTGGTTCACCTTGATAGGGCCCTCTTTACCTCGGGGTCCTTCCCCTTCCCCGCGTCCACCTCGATGCACCCCTACCACTTTCGCGAGCCGTCTTCCCCCCTCTCCTGGCCAGACAATCACCTCCGGTCGCCCCTCCAGTCCCCCTCCGGTTCCTCGTGGGCCCCACCGACACCCTCCCTCCCCGTTTCCGGAGCCCTATCATCCCCTCTCGGCGTCAACGTTCCGACTCCCTCTCTCCGGCGTTCCTCTTCCCGTTGATCGCTCGCCTCCCTGTTTCGCCTTCTCTCACCTGTCTTCCCGGGCCCGTCGAGCGTGTCCTACTCGCACCCGGGCCCAATGTGGCCGGCAGGGCCGTGTGTTTCCTCCTCGTGACCCGAGGGCACCACGGCCCGGCCCGCCCATTTGTAGCGCCCATGTCTGCGACCAGCCGCCCGCGGAGCGATACACGAGGAGCGTGCGTTGCTGCGGTGCCCCAGCCCGGTGGCACCGCCGGATAAGGCCCTCGGCTTTTTCGATTGCCCTCTTCTTTTGTCCCGGAATCCTTCTTTCCACTGACCCGCCCTTGCCCTCCCTCCCTTCCGCCCAATTTCGCTGATTCGAAATACGAGGCCGAAGCCAAAAAGCAAGTTGCGTTGCCACAGAACTTTCTGTCTCGAGGAAACTTCGCAGCACCACTTTCGAAGCCTTTGCGCTCGGAGCTGCTAGGATCGCTCCATAACTCGGGCATTTCGTTTAGTGTAGGATATTTCTGCCATCTTTTCATCTTACCCGGTCGATTATATCTTCTCCTCGCACACTCGAACGTATAACAATTTATTGAACGCAAAGGCTGTTGGTAACATTGGAATTGTTTTTAACCTGTTAACTGGGTATGACGAAATATTTCGTATTAATATTTTGAACACATTACATTTTATGTAGTTCTTATTCAAGTAAATCGATTATATAAGTTTACAATTATATATAAACAATAAGTATTAAAAAAAGAAAAGTCCTCATTGCGAAACGAGTCGAAGAAAAGTTTATTCCCCGGTTAACACTTTGACTGCCATGTCACCCATATATGGGTGACAGAATTCTTCGTCCATGTTTAAAAATGAATTTGTATATTAATATATTCGTTGCACTGAATTTAGTTCAGTTCTGGAGAATTGAAGAAGGTTGAAGGATAACTTTGTGTCGTACATTTTAAGTTTTCAATTGTTGCCCTGTTAAATAAATTACTGTGATTTTATGGGATTTTTAAGGTTGTTAGTTGGGCAGTTAAAGTGTTAACAGGTTAATTACATTATAGTAATGATTAGTGGTTTCTCAGATCGGGCAGTATAGTGCAAAGAATTTACACATTGTGGATGTAAGAGAACATTTTTCGTTTTCTCTTCTCGAAGCGCTGAAAACAGGTATCTCCGTGTGTCGCGTGTGATTATCTTCAAGGAGACCGTTTGAGACTTTAAGAGAACGTCGTCAGTCGAAAGGCCAAGCCGAATCCCCTGTTTTATGTCGGATTCGTAAGTACTCGTTACACTCGATTCGATTGCGTTTATATTTCCTGTCGCCAAACTTCGTAATCGTTTTACACATCCCACAGTTAATGTCTTTAACTCGCATTCTTTGATTGTCTTATTCACGGAGTCCTTTTTAACAGAGGACAAAGAAGACGCTCGCAAGAATTCCGTAGAATTCCTACTATTTACGATTATAGACTTCCGTGGCAGAAAGTATACGGTCATCTTCGAACGCAGAATCAGATTCTAGGCTGTCGGTCGTCCGACAATGCGGAAGCCGGTACGTGCACCACGAAGTCACGGTTTCCTGCGTGGTTTTTACGGCCGCGGTTTTCCCGGGACTTTGGTGGTTTTTCCGATCCACCGTTGCACTCGAGATCACCGTTCGGCTAGTCATAAAATATCCGGAGATTTCCGGTGATCCCTGGCGGCGGTCGTATGGCAGCTAAAGACTCTGGTCCGAGCAGGTGATTCGACGCTAAGCCATCGATTTCGAGCCGGGGGCCAGTGTTCCGGGGCACGACATCCATTTCGCACCGGTTCATCCGGGCGTAGACTCGTCAAAGAACGAAGCTACCTACATAAATAACTAATTTTATCTCCGCGTGTCTATCGCCGAGCCTGGTCGCATTCCGTCGCGAGAAGCAACGTTGTAAGTCTCGGATCGTTCAGGGAATTCCAGTACAAGCACCGCCGCGGCGTATCCGGCCGTCTAATTAGCTCCAATCAATTAGAATCGCCCCGGCAAATTATTGATATCATGTTAATATCATCTTCCACGGTATCTGCGGAAACTCCGTGGCGAATCGATCCCGCGAAACCGCCTTTCAACAGTCAATTAGTTTCTGCGATGCGGAGAGAAACCGCACGGTGGGATATCGGACGCAACAGTCGTGCTAATTATACAGCGCGTTCTCAAGTTACGATTGAGTTTCGGCTTGCAACCTCGGCGCCGATCCAGCGAAACGATCGCTTTTAAAACGATTTATGCTACTTACTAGTCGACCGGGGGCGCCCTGTGCCTCGATACAACGACAAGCACGAGGCGCCGCTCATCTTTGTTCGGAGGACACGGGCCACCGATCCACGTGCTTCCGATGCGCCACCGCGATTACAGATGCAAATCTATTGGAACGTTCGCTGCGATCGCTTGTTTTGTCCTTTGCTAGCCGAGCAATCGGTCCGAACGATATTTGTTCCCCATTCGAATGCACGCTGTCGGCCATAAACGCGAATTATCGCCGACACTTTCGTCTTTCAATAACGGAGTGTCGAACTCGTAGTGTAAACGCAGTCGTTCGACGATTTTTAACCTGATTAAATAATTATTCACTTTGAACACGACGATGTAACAGAAAAATAATTATTAACCTCTTAGGCAAGGCTGAATTTTGCGCGGGGCTGTTTTTTGCACGTGTAAATGATACAGAACTGCAATGTGTGACAATGTGTTCTCCACACGAGTACATTGGAATGAAGTATTTGATCATAAAATTGCAATTTTCCTTAACGATGCGATACACGTATGTTGATTTTAACAATTTACTTTAATAATTAACATGTTAAGCGCCACGCCGGTCCCTAGGGACCGGCGCTGGACTTTCCGTTCAGGCCTCGTCGGTCCCTACGGACCGGCGACAGATTTTTCGTTCTGCTATCGCGGCGCGCGTTACGTTACCCGATTGTTTATACTCTGATTCGTCTATCGGCGGGCGGCCCGGCAAGGCCCGCCTGACGGCTAACCGTGGCTTGAACGAAACGGCACAGAAATTCGGCGTGGCGCTTAACGTGTTCAAGAGGAAGGTTTGGGGAAGATTTTAGCGTTTGAACCATGTCGATAGCTCTAATAGTTTGGCCTGGGCACGACTTCAAAGATTTGCCAAATATTGCCAAATATTGCTAAATATTGAAGCTAACCCCCTTCTTAAAATCGCGAAAAATCTTTAGGTCTCCGATTCTTGTGTAATTTTGGTTACACGTTTCTAGATGGGTAGGCAGAGTGTATGCCAAATTTTAGCTCGATCGGAATCGAATTGCAGCCGTAGCGCGACTTTGAAATGTCGGGGCGATCAATGG
>CM052093.1:18627931-18659149 GCA_028453745.1 Agapostemon virescens | reverse complement strand
CGAAAATGGGAAAAATTGGGGTTGATAAAACGAAGCCCCCTGGATTTCCCTGAAATGCTGGCCTCGATATTGAGTAACATATTTAAAGAGGAAGATCTGGGGAAGATTTTGCCGGTGGAATCATGTCGATAGCTCTAATAGTTTGGCCGGGGCACGACTTCAAAGATTTGCTAAATATTGGCAAATATTACTAAATATTGAAGGTAACCCCCTTCTTAAAATCGCGAAAAATCTTTAGGTCTCCGATTCTTTTGTAATTTTGCTTACACATTTCTAGACGCGCGGTCAGAGTGTATGGCAATTTTCAGGTCGATCGGAATCGAATTGCAGCCATAGCGCGACTTTGAAATGTCGGGGCAATCAATGACGAAAATGGGAAAAATTGGGGTTGATAAAACGAAGCCCCCTGGATTTCCCTGAAATGCTGGCCTCGATATTGAGTAACATATTTAAAGAGGAAGGTCTGGGGAAGATTTTGCCGGTGGAATCATGTCGATAGCTCTAATAGTTTGGCCGGGGCACGACTTCAAAGATTTGCCAAATATTGCCAAATATTGCTAAATATTGAAGGTAACCCCCTTCTATAAATCGCGAAAAATTGGGGAAAAATCTTAGGTCTCCGATTCTTTTGTAATTTTGGCTACACGTTTCTAGACACGTCGCTAGAGTGTTTGCCAAATTTCAGCTCGATCGGAATCGAATTGCAGCCGTGGCGCGACTTTGAAATTTCGGGGCGTTCAATGGCGAAAATGGAAAAAATGGGGTTGATAAAAGGTAGCTTCTTGAAGTCCCTTGAAACGCTAGCCTAGATTTTGAGAGTTCTGCTTAACACGTTAAGCGCATTGCGTTACTCGACTGTTTATACTCTGATTCGTTTATCGGCGAGCGGTCCGGCAAGGCCTGCCTGACGGCTAACCGTGGCTTGAACGGAACGGCACAGAAATTCGGCGTGGCGCTTAACGTATTAATAATAGAATTGAGTCGTTCAGAGAGATGGCATCCGCAAAAGCCACTATAGTGGCGCGTCGTACAAGAAGATGACCGCGAAAGCCACTATAGTGGCGCATAGTGCCTAAGAGGTTAATATACGAAGCAGATACAGCAGAATTTGAATAGTAGATGTCTACAAAGTTTCCATATTCATGCTTACGATAGCGACGTCTAAATGAAGTATCCATGAAACAATTCAGACGATCTTTCATTTACTAAAGTACTTAAAAATGTTTAAGATTTCGTGTATAAATATATCAATCGCAAGATTCGCGACGCACTTGATCGAAAAATCTTGTGAAAACTTACGAAGGAATAGTATTCGTTTCTATACTCGTTTGTAAAATTAAATGTATCAAATTTACTGGACACAATCTTGCGCCTTCCGAGAAGTGTCCGCCATTATTCACAACGATCTAATTACCGGAGCAGCCAATCGACGCGATAGACCCAGTCGGCAATGCAAACGGATCGTTGTGATCGGACCGACCGCTCGTTTCGATCGAACAAGATCGAATAAAGATGGACGTCCGGCCGTGCCGATTAATCAATTAAACAGAGCCGCGTCGGGGCACTAATGGGTCAAAGGCGCGACTCGCATGCGATGCGACTAGCGAAAGAAAGATGACTAATGTGCCGGAGAGGTCCACGCTGGCGGGAGTATCGATGACACGCTTCAGATCTTCAGCAGGAGATACGGTTGATACACGACGCAATCTCAATCTGGAGATTCGCGTATCCTCGGACTCGTGTACGGACGCCTTATCGGCAGAAGAAACCGCGTACCTTGTACGCCGGATGTAAAACCACGGCGAGGAACATGTTTATCAACGGAGATAAAGCCGAAATTCCGTCGACGAACGGGCCACGCGCGGATTCGTTCCTCGGACAAGCCCTCGTCTATCGCGCCTCCGCAAAGTGTCCCCATTTGTTTCCAACCGGCGAACTACCCGAGCCTCGAAAGTGCGTCCTGATCTTGACACACTTTCGCGAAACGGTGGCACAAAGGTCTTTTTTGCCGTCTGCGCGGCGGTAAGTCGCATTCACGTTACCTTACGCCTCCACACTGCCGGTTGCAGCGTATAGCATTGACGCCACTCTCAATGCAAGCTGCTCCACGCCGTTTCACATCGAGCCTGCATTTTCTAATCTCCGTACCGTAGCCGTCCAGTCGCTTCCCGAGAAATCCAGTTTCTCATTGTTTGCAGAGCCTTTTTACAATTTTTATCTAGGCCCGGAGCTAGCTTGCTTACGACGGATCCTCAGACACATCCGTGAAACAGGCTCCTTGGTTCGTGCCGAGTCCAGCTGTCTCCGGTATGCGTACGTACCTGATAGTCGGCCTCGCAAAACGCGAAAACGTTCAGCGACGTTTTCCGTTTCTTTTGTGGGACGGAGTTTCTCGCGAAAGGGATAGAAATGTCTTTGAATGCGTCGTTTGAAAGACGAGTATATGCGAAATGAATTCAAGGTTTTTACATCAACTTGAAGGAGCAGCCGAATAGAAGATCTGAATTCTTCGAACATGTTTAAAAGTTTCTCTGCAGAGAGTGCATCAGAGAGTGGATCGCGCTGCAAATAGCAGGTGAAATTTATCTGTACCATACCGCTCAAGAAATTCTGACATATCCGTTAGCAAAGAGAGTATATATAAGATAAATCTAACTTTTGTCCACTAATATACAGATGGAGAAGCTGAATACCAGTCGAAGCAATATTAATTCTAAAATTAAGACATTTCCTTTAACATTGAACATTTTTATTCTGTGGAATCCTTTTCATATGATGCATTTCACGTTAAACCTGTTGTCTCGTTCACTAGTTGACTTTTAGCAATTTATCGGCTACAGACGAATTTGGTAATACAAACACTGTTTTGAAAAATTATATTGCAATTTTTACTGTCGCCGTTCGAATGCAAAGGGTTAACCCCTTGTCCTACGATTTATTTTAGAATAACAGAGACTAGATTTTCTTTGGCCTCCGCGAAAAGACGGAAAGAAAAGAGAAATTTGTAGTTACCGCGTGCCTTTCTAGTCTTAAAAATAAAATGTTATTTCGGTTTAAAGAAAATTAAGGAAATACATACTTTGAAGATTCAGTTCGAAATGCTTGATCACGAGTCTGACTCGTTGTAGGGCAAGAGGTTAACAATGTCACTTTAAAGTTAATCGCATTCCAAATAGCAGGTAAAATTTCCCTGTGCCATACCATTCAAGAAATTTCGATATTTGAGAAAAGAGAATGTACAAAATAAATCCAATTTTTCTCCAGCAACTTAAAGGCGGACAATCCGAGTAGAAATTTTGAATTCTTCGAACATCCGTTTGAAATTATGTCCGTACACATTTAATCAGAAAATCCATAGCATAACGATACGAAATCGTTTCTCGAAGCACCGCGGAGTTGATCAGGTGTCAGAAACCGCGTACAGGTGGTGGTCTCCTTGATTGCTCGGCGTCTGTGTCGAAGGGAATCGATTAGAATCTGTTTTCGCGAGGGGTTCTCGGTATCTTCGATCTCGCGAAAGGATCGAAGAAATAGTTTATCGATCCGGCATATCAATAACGATCCCATTACTTTCCAAGGTAGAATCACGATGTTTCGCGCGCGGCGCGGTGGTTCAACAGGATGCACAATAATTTCCTCGCGTTACGTGACGCGATCCCGATTCATTGATTCGCACGATCCGATCTCTCGATCGCGGGTCTCTCTCTGTGTGTTCGTGTGTGTGTGTGTGCGCGCGCGCGTCGGCACGCACGGAAATATACGTAATGCAAGGGCGAGCGGACAGGAGACGCATGCGTAACTTACAATGTCGACCAGATCGATCGGATCCGATCGCCGGCACGGATAACTTATGATTGATAAATCGATCGAATCGGTAACACCGCGGCAGCCGGCGAGCTGTTGCGATATAGCTACCTCCTCGATATGTTATTGGGAACGTCTCGGAGCGCGTCATGCGAGAATGTCAATTATCCGACTACCGGCCACGATCTACTGCGATCCTCTTCTATCGGCACCTGTTAATCCTCCGGAGAATCCAGTTCCCTTCGACATTTTTCTCTTCCACTCCGCCCTGGACGTTAAGGGACGACCGTCCTACAATTATTCAAAACTTTGCGGCCCTGTGTCCCGGCTCTAACGGATATTTCGCTAGAACAAACGAATTCAAAGTTCCTTGTGGTTTGCTCAACGATTATACGATTATACCACATTGATCGTCGAGGTTGTAAAAAATATTATGCTGATATGTTGAGGTTTGAACACTCATTGCTATACATTGCATATCGTAATAATAATAAATAATAACATCGTGGTTAATGAAAGAGTAATATTTATTTAATATTTTTATTGAGTTTATGGCATATATGCACAAAGTGGTTACAGAAGCGGTGAAGCTACTGATGGAAAGCTGAACCCAGCTGGTCAAAAATGACTCAGGCACAGTATACGATGGTTTGAACGATAACTCGACATTTTTCGATTAAATTAAAATGCGAAAATTAGGAATGCGAATGTTACTTGATTCTGGAGTTGCAGAACATTCAAACGCGTTTATTTCAAAATGGTACTTTTAATAACGGCTTGCTCATATTTCTATTTCTATTAAGGCGATTACTATGAAAAGTTGCAGATATTTCTGTTATTATATTCTCTAAGCACCGTCGAACGACTCTGTGAAATTCTCTTCGAGATATTGTTGTTCGGTGAATTTTTATACTATTAAAAATCAGCTCCGTCGATTCTTGGACACTGAAACATATTTAATGGAAACACTTTGTTTTACTTCATTGTTTTAATACATAATTTGTAAGAAAAGAGTAATCCTTTTACGATTAAGAAAAATGTTATTAACCTTAACCGACCGGAAGCCTACTAATAAGTCTTTTAATAATTGCACCATAACAAAATGAGGCTTAAAAACTGCTTTTACATTGTAACTTGTAACGAAATTGTTAGATAACGTTACTTAGGAGACCTTGTTGATTCGTAATAAAAATTGCTGTCAGCGTTGAGGGATCCATTAAAATGTTTTCAGTGATGGATTATGAACTTAAAAGATTTCGAAACAAATCGCCGGTCGGTAAAGAGTTAATATGCAAGTCCATACGAGTGATGACAAATGATTGCTGACACGAATACAGCCGAATTCTTTGATCGGAGAACAGAAATACTGTATCTCATAAAAAACGACAGGATAACCCATTCGTTTACTAATATTAATATTTAAAAAATTATGTAACCTGCGGTTCAAGCGAATCCGTCATTGTTATCCAGGATACGCTTCCAAATGTCAGTACAGTTGTAGTAGTCTTTCGGGATACGCTAGTTTCGTTAGAATTCAGAAGACGTTTACTTTATAGATGAAGGTACAATAAGAATGATTCGCGGGATAAGACGGATGATATTCGAAATTTCGACGAGTAATATTTGTTTCGAGAACATTCCGCCGAAGTAGTTAATGTTGAGTTTCCATTACTGGGAGCCTTTGATCTCACGGCCACTTGTTGGCAGCAGCGAGCCTCGCTATCGAACCACAGAACAGGATCGCAGTCGGATTTTAGTGGACTGTGATTGTGTAGGCCAGGAAGAAACGAGGCCGGCGAAAGGTGAGCAGACGGGATGCTAAACTATGCTCAAACTAATTACCAAAGTTGCGGAAGAGACGGCGAAACCGTGATACAAGCGATATTTATAAGCGCTTTTCCGAGCTACTCGCCACTCGTCTCTACTCTTCCTTTTTTTTCTCTTTTTATCTCTCTCTCTCTCTCTCTCTCTCTCTCTCTCTCTCTCTCTCTCTCTCGCTCTCTGATCTCTATATAACTACCAGGCGAGTTAACAGACGCCGAAACTTCGCTGATACGTGCTGTCTAAGGCATCAGAAACTTTTCGCTAACCACCTTTTTCGAGACCCGCCGATCGAAAAGTTGCTCGTTTTTAATTATCCTCCGCCCGATCGCGGTCTACGACGACTTCACCGTTGAAATATTTGGCCGGGGATAATTTGACGAACTTTCTCTCCTACCGAACACATCTAGCCGTTTAATATTCCAATTATCCCGATCGTAGCACAACTTTCGAAACACTCCGAAACTCCCGCATTCCGATACCAAGATAATCGCCGCCGCGACCACTGCGGAAACTCGAAATTGTTCGTCACTCGAACATATTGTTCGACATATTTTTCGGATGTGCTAACAATTCATTCATACCATACAACTATTTTTTATTCTCCCGAAGCAATTGAAAATTAACCTGTTAACCGGGGAATAAACTTTTGTTCGACTCGTTTCACAATGGGGACTTTTTTCTTTTTTTAATACTTATTGTTTATATATAATTGTAAACTTATATAATTGATTTACTTGAATAAGAACTACATAAAATGTAATGTGTTCAAAATATTATATTTTGAAATTTCCATGACGAAAAATGTCGTCATGACCATTCTAGTAGTAGTTCGTGTATGACGAAACATTTCGTCATATCCAGTTAACAGGTTAAGCGTTTTCTTCAGAACGTACTTGCAAAGACAGTTTCTAGATTGGTACACATTTCTAACGAAGTTTTAATTGATCATAATATCGAAGATAGAAAAATATTAATAAAGAACGGAATTAATTCTCAACTAGTTCCTTTCCCGTCATAGTCAAGTACGTTTACACATCAGTCACAATTAAATTTGTAAAATTAAAACCGAAGAAACTATATTTTTACTATAATATTATTCTAAAAACGTCCAGTCGCATTCGACTTAGGCTGCATAAGCGGCAATTTGGCTGTTTGCTGGGACAACAGATCTTGCAAAATTAAAAAGAAAGTACGGCTACGCAGTTGTTCCCTGAAAAATTCTAATTTGTCGAATAACGGTGGCCCGAGGCGAAGTCGCTTTGCCAATCGTTTCGGCAAAAATGCATTCCGACCGTTCGCGGACGTACGACCAACGGAATGCCTTGCGCATCCTGTGTCGTAACGTCATTTGCCTCGCGAAAATTCGCCGGGAACCTGGAACACGGTTCCCGAAAAAAAATCGCGCTTCGTTTCCCTTGTACGACAGCCGGCGGCTCTGGCAGTAAACCTTGTTAGCAACAACAAATAGAAGCCGGGGGTAGACTACGTTTGCATTAGTTGCGCTACAGCGTAACTTGGTGCAAGTTCGGCCTGTTCATCGACTACGTGGCTACGCCGCGGCACCGCAGGGAGAGGACGGTTTTTACCGAGGTAGGTTGAGCGATTAAAACTTCGCCAGGTCGATTGATCTCGATCGAGCTACCGGTCGCGTACAATTTTCCGTGTCCTTGTTAATCCCTTTTTCAGCGGGGGTATTCCTCATTGTCGACACGTCCCGAAGCGGCTCGGACAGGCTCATTAATCCCCGGCGTTCCTGCGGAGGCCGATTAAAAGGCGAGCCAGTTACGCTGCCGAGCTTCTTGTCCGTCTTGTCCACCCTATCGCGGAATTTTGTTGATCCCCGGTACGGTTCGATCCTGTCGTACGTGCCTTGCGAAAGGGTTCCGATTCGAGCCGATTCGCGGAACTCGCGGATTCCGCTCGATCCATCGTCATACCCTTTTGCCGTCTGCGACGTCGGACACGTGTTCTTCTCAATCCTGAGGAATCAGCCCGGAATATTGGGCGACCGGAATGCGTTTGGAATTCTTTCGTCGACTTTTAGTGTCTATATATCGTGAGTTAGCGAGGCTTTCTCGGATATTCGCGAAGATTAAACGGCAACCGGCCGCGGCGGCGCAGGGCCGTCGGGACCACGATACGGGATCGTCCACTCGCAACGATTATCTGTCTGCGAAAGCGGACCCAGGTACCTACTATACGCTCGATCGCCGAGCATTAAGAACCGAGCACGGAATTGCATCGAGATTCTACGTCCGCGCGCCGGCTACCATCGTTCGGCAAATCACCGAACCAGTTTCGTAAGTTCGTAAAGTTAATGTCGAAAATAATACTCGACGCGGTTAAGCAGACTAAGTCTAATAAAGTCTAATAAATTGCTAGCTCAAAGTGGAAATCGAATACTTATTCGATTTTACTGTTTTCACTTAACCCTCTATTCGGGATTAGTTCAACGCGCACGCCTGTTAACTTACCGTACCACCGAAATAATCCGTTTACCAGTAATCAACGTGGAAGATTGAACCGATCATACCTCGCAGATCTCGAGGAACTTGTTTAATTGAATATATTCCAAGTAAAAATTCAACTTTAATGTTATCAATGCCAGCCGAGTCGACGCAACCACTTACAAATTTAGAATGCGCATACTGTTTTCAGCGCACGAATAGCAAATCGTTTGTAAGAATTTTTTATATATTTATATTTTATATTTATCCTTGCGCTTCGAGCGCTTAACTTAACAAGGCTCGATATTTAGGGGCGGTGCAAATAATATTATACAGACACACGACTTGTTAGTACGCAGAACTGAGTTTAATAATTCCGATGTACTGGTTTTTCTTAAGAAAATAATACGAATTTACAAACGAGCGGTTTAGTTGAGTTGAAGTTGTTTCAGTAACGTTTGAAATGTGAATCCCCTGAGTGTGAAAAGTGTGCAGTATTTATACAGAAAATCATGCAAACGCAGCAATCAGAGTCGATGATGGTTTGGTCAAGCAGCGCGATCGCAGTTCGGTTTGGCCGTTGCGCCTGGTCGCAAGATATTGGACGTAGGGGTGGTTTATTGCTGGAGATTTCCAAAACGTCGGCATATAGAAATATGCCGGGTGCTCAACTTGTACAGTGTCACAAAATTCATATGCGCTTATATATAATGTTTTTACGACGTAACACATACATTTAAACTTCCAATATAAATTGATGCCTAATCACTGGACATGCCCAGGCATCCCAGCCCAGAATCACCATTCAGTTTACCTTGCCCTTGAAAAGCTGATTCCAAGTTTGATTTTCGTCCTAAGAAAAGTTTTTCTCGCAGTAAAACAATTAGCTCGCGAACTCTGTGCCTGATTCGAAGGGTGCAAAGTTCCCTCATCGTTTCCATCGGAAGGAAAAATAGAATTGGTCGCGGGACTGGGGTCCTCTTCACGGCAGACGATCGACAACGAAAAGTGGCTGGGGCATGGCTGACGGGGCCCGCAAATCTGTGGCCTGCATCAGGGGCGGGAGGGGACCGGTGGACAGCTAACCGCGGCTTCACGCAACCGCGTTTCGACGATCTTATGAAAAGAAGACGAGTCGGAAAGCAGCGGAGCCAGCGAGCGGGGCCGAGCAGTCCGCGGGATCGGTGAAATCAAAGGACTATAAGGTATAAGGCAGGTTGCCGACCAACCTGTGCCAACGGAGAATAACGATTCTTTCGGCCTTGCCAAACAGGAATACGTTCTACTCTGCCTGCCGTTGGGTCCCCCCTGGCCCCGATCTCTCGGTCTCGTTCCCTCTCGATCGGTCAGTCTCGTGGATCCTCTGCAGCGTAGATCGCCGGTGCATGGACGGGCCTCGGATAGGTTGTCACCGCAGTAGCCCCAAAGTAAATGCGCTCCTCTTATTATTCGGACAGAAGATTTAAGCGCAGCTCGCTCGCACATGAGTTATGCTCAAAAATTGAGGTTACCCCAGGCCCAGGATTGCCGAGTCACCGCGAGGAGCTACTTCTCGATCCCTCTTCCCCCCTTATTCCCTCGTTCGCTCCTTCTCCTCGATCGATCTCTTTCCCTCTTTCGTCCGAAGCACGTTCGTCCCGTCTCCGTCGATCGAACGCGGCCGGGGTACCCTCCGAGCCTCTCTCCTTGCTTTTGTTTCGACGATATATTTTCTCTTCGCATCGGGAGAGATCGTTCCCTCGCCTGCTACCTCTTTCTCATCGCTCTTTTATCTATCTCTCTTCCGTCTTCCTTCGGACCGACCGCGATACGCAGAGGGAGCGAGGGAAACGCTTCTTCGGCCCCCATCGTGCCCCTCCTCGTCTCCCCAGATCCCCTAGCCCGTCGTTCTCTCGTCCCTTCTGCCCCCCTACCGCCCAGCATCCCGTTCAGAATCGTTCTCCTCGGGAATTCGTGGATTATAATAAATGCGTATGCAGTAGCCGGAGGTATAGAACGTCGAGTGGTCCACCTCCCGTTCCACCACTTATTCTTATTCCGCTTTGTCCTTGTCCGTTGTCTTCCCCCGCGTTTCCCTCCCCGTACTCCGCTTTTTTCCTCGTTCGTCCTGGCCAGGAGGAGCCGATGTGTGCTCGGGCTTCCGATATACGCCGGTCTCTCGGAAGACACCGCATCGATGGCATGAAATAATTCAATCGAATCCGAGACCGCGGACCGCCTCTCCTCCTACCGAGATGAAGCACCGCGGACACGGCCGCCGCTCCCCGCGATAGCCCATCGCCGAGCATTGTTTAGCCTCGTCCGAATTGCCCCGAGCTGACACTGTTCGCAGAAGATTCGCGACTACACACCGACATGCAAATCCTCCGTTTGTATTTTATTTCTCCCAGCCCGCAATCAGAAAGAACATAACCGATCGACGCTACCGGTTGGACGGCTCTCGCGAACCTGAATCGTTTGGTACAATTCTAAGAGATTCGGGGGTTTTAGTAAAATAGACTGTGGACAAGAGAATCTTATTTTTAGTTTATTTTATTGTTAACTAGGATAAGACTGTCGCAGCATTCTGCGATCCCCTCGTCGGTGCAGCGACTTCGGGGGCCTTTGTAATTTGAACATTGATAAGAATCTCTTATCGGACTCTGCTCGATGCTCTACGATTTATACTTATTTTTATCATAATTTATTTTTAGGTTAATTCGTTTTTCTCTGGCCTTAGACAATTTTGTGAGATTGTGTTAACGAGTCCCAGGGATGCAGAAAGTAATGAATCCATCGGTATTCGCGTATTTCAATCTTTGATCAAGCTAGACGATACGACATCGATGTAAATCGTTTCATTTCTTATGAAGCTGGAAAACAATCATTACCGTCAGAGTATTTTTTATCCCCGACGAGAGTTTCGCTGCGATGCATGCAAAATGTCGGGCGAACTATTCCAAAAAAGAGAACGCCAAGAAACCACAATAGTAAAAGCTAAACGATGCAAAGCCGTAAAGTCTCAAACCTCTGAATTTAATGTTCTAGTAATACACGTACGTGGACAAACAACGTAAAACCTGGTTTCAAACGGGCATAAAGAACATGCGATCCTTATAATTAGTTAGATCTCCCCAGGCTCGAGGAGCTAAACGTCTCAGTGTAATTTCAAAGTTATTACCGCGCAGTCAATGGGCAAGTATACGTATGCGTTTCGAAAAACAGCATACAAGTCGCGCACATTCAAACAAACCGACTGCAACCAATACCGAAACAGTCTCGTCGCTTTCCTATCGCTTTCTCTATGTAAAGTCGAGTGGAGCGAATTTATTTAAATAAATTATTTAAATGAATTAAATTTAAATAAAAAGACAAAATGTATGTTCCTATTCGGATTAAAGAAGATTTAAAAAACTTAACTGAGTCTACAAGCTGTTACAAAACTATTCAAATTCTAAGAAACTTTTTCCTTTGCAAAAATCTCTTATGCGGTTTCGTGTTCGAGTTAATATCACAAACAACACAGACCAATCGGAGCATTACTGCAGCGGACAGGTCCCGCCTCGATGTTAGGTCTCGTCGAGCGTGGCGCTACCGTTGGCCAATCCGAAACACGTTCACTGTAACCGCGCTCCGATTGGTCCGAGTTTTTCCTCAATAACTCGGAAACGATGCGTCGAATTGCGAATCCTCGAAGGACAAAATTGTGCGCAATAATCCCAGGAATTGCTTCTTCCTCTACGACGACAACTTCGAAAACATGCGCACTGCAACAGATGCGGAAACAAACACGATAATTGATAATTGACAATAATTGATGTTTTACTTATCGTTTTACTTTTCCGAAATCGATTTGGCCGACCGGGCGACTCTAGAAACGACGAATGAACGGTTAAAAAATGCTCGGCTCCGTTCGTAGATAATCGACCAGTGAAATTGGCACGCATCAAGTTTAATTGGTTGGTCGGACGCGTGTCATCCTCGTACCGCCGCAGACTTTGAAAACGTTAACTCCCGGCATGATTCATGGGATGCTGGAAGCGTGTCAAGCTGGAGCGACAGGTACGACTAGTTGTCTCAAGTTCTCGGCTAGCGGGTACACGCCGGTGCACTATTAAATATTCAACGGCCGTTGGTATCGGTATCCCATGCGGGAGCGTTTCAACAAGTTCGAGCGCGAGGCCATATCTCAGCCGGGCAAGGTAACAAGCTAATCGATGCCTCTGAGTTATAAGGCATCTATCCTATTTACGAACTATTTATCTCGTTAAAGCGGTGGCGACCGCTCCGGCCCTCGTACACGCACGATATTTAAACCGCCATTTCCGCGGCCATAATCCCTGACGGCCACGGCGACGTCCGTTTCACCGACTCGTTAATACCCGGCTGTCTCGATATTAATATCGCGGACGGATCCTAAGAGCGGCTCTCCGGGCCGAAGCGCGAGGGACTCGATCGCACGTTTGTCAAGGCAGTTACAGAAAATACCGGTTTTTCTGTTTGTCCACGTCGATAGTATAATTCTTAGGTAATGTTCTTCTAGAAGCATTTAATGGAACTCGAGTCCTTTGCCGTTTTTAATAGCGAGCTTGTTAAACGTGGGTGTGGACAGGCAAGCACGTTATCCGCCGAACTTGTGGCACGAACATGGAGTTTCCCTCGAGAATGGCAGGATTTCACTGATTCCTCATTTTTTGACTGAAATATTAGCTCATGGTGGAATTTACTTGTTATTGATCTGCTTTATTGCATATAAGATAATTGCACAGCTCTTCTTGACTGTAAAAATATTTTTAGTTACTTTAATAGTGAAGTAAAATAGTTCTAATATATTACAAAGACTGGTCGAACTGATTAGTTACAACAAATTCTGAAATATTATTTCGTTACCGATAAATTCCATCGGTGAATCGTCGTCGAAGGTAATTCACATCGATGCAGAAATGAGATTCCCATTTTTAATGATCTCTTTTCAATAATTAACGTTGCTTCTATTACTAATAGTGCTGCGGTTGAATAATAATCCGATAATTTAACAAACGCGTGTAAATAATGGTGTGACAAACCGATTACGAGAAGAATCAATCATGCAGAGTCAAACCTAAACTGACGCAGGCTTCGTTGCAACGTAGACATCGATGCCTGCAACATACTTGAACGAAATGTATGCAGCTTAACTTCAACAGTTTACCTTCCTCGCTGAAACAATTTATTTCTTTTATACTGCTACGTCTATTTAACTGCTTAAACACTTATTTATTATATTAATTAAAATCTTCGACTCTGACTCGTCGTAATATGCGAAAGGGGTTAATGCGTTCACTGTCTACGCCTTTAGCGTCTCGTGGGTCATTAACCTCTTAGGCACTATGCGCCACTATAGTGGCTTTCGCGGATGCCATCTCTGTGAACGACTCAATTCTATTATTAATTATTAAAGTAAATTATTAAAGTCAACATTTATGTATCATGTCTTTAAGAAAAATTATAATTTTATGATCAAATACTCTATTCCAATGTACTCGTGTAGAGAACAGCATTATCTGTCACACATTGCAGTGCTGTATCATTTACACGTAATTCGTGTTGAACTCTGCCGTACAGAGACACAGCCCCGCGCAAAATTCAACCGTGTCTAAGAGGTTAAAATGTATAGCGAGCTACGAAAGTAGTCGAAAGTTCTTTTCGTTAGAATAACTCTTCACAAAACGTAACAAACGATTTGACAAAAATTTGATTTTGAAAAAAGAAATTGCAGTTGGTAGGAATAACATGGAAAAATATATGTTTTGTATCTTTAGGTTGACTATACGCATTACTTACCGACGATTATTTCACGATTTTTGGAAATGAATGGTCCATGGCTGTGGATCGTATTGTAGATCCTTGAACGACAGAAAGTTCGATCATAACTAATTCGTCCTCGATAATGTAATCTACTTATTTCGTTTTGGGATTACCGTATAAAAGGAGATTTCTAATGTTCCATTTGGCGCAGCACATTATTGGAAAGCGTATTCGTAACGAATCCTCGCAGAATTAACCAGAAAGAGGTTAACATGCTCGCGCGTTGTCAGTTCGAACTAAGGGTACAACGTATTTCCTTATTGTATCAGTTTTATTTCGCAAACAAGCGTCTCTCGATGCGGATCGCGTATGACGCGCAAGAACAGCGAACGCGTTAACTCGCGGTACGAGCTGTAAAATTGTGCTGTACATTGATTGTACCCGGTACCATGAATCCCGCATCGAAGGAGCATACATCTCGAGGGTGTAGCGCTGTTGATTTCTGTAAAAAGAAATTTGATTTTTCCAACTGGTCACACGAGTCGCTCCCCTTAAGTAACGAGATAATCAACGGTCCCTGCGGTCTTTATACGACGGACTGGTCCCGGCCGCGAGTATTTATCTCGTTACGAGTACTCGCGGGGGTATTTAAAGACGACGCGGTTGGATCGCATCTACAACGAATCTAATTAAGGTCTTGGAGCCCAGGCAGCGCGGTGCGCGCCGCGCCGTAGAAAGCGAGCAGCTACGAGTGCGTGTGCACGTATCGTGCCCGGGCACAGGCAATTATTCACTGGCCATGTTAAATGTTCCCGTACGCGGTCGCAAAATTGTTGCGTAATGTATCATGGGAGCACTGCAAATACCAGCCACTCTAACACGTACCGATCGAATCGAAATTAATCGGTGCTCGAAACCAGTTACGAAACCCTCGCTATTACCGGAGAGGTACGCGCGAACCATCAACAAGTCGGAATTTACGCGCGCTGCACTCGCGCCACGACACTTCCCCTTTTCGCCATGCTGAAATCCATCGTTATCCTTTCAACGGATAAAGGTTGAGACACCGGCGCATCCGTCAACGGTCGACAAGTTCTTTCTCAATCGATCCCAGCTCGATCTTGAGCGTATCGCAATGTCCATTCGAGTCACGCGGAAATTAGAACAAATACTCCTGACGTGGCTCCTTTCAGACTAATTTTATATCTCACAAGTTAGCAGACAATTTCGTGCTCTTCGCACTGAAATCGGTCAAATTTAGAATGTAATAAGTTACACAATATTTGATCTTTTTAACACTAGAATTACCGAACGATAAATCCAAAGATATACATTGCTTTGTAATAATAACGAGACTGCATCTATTAAAACTTTATATAATTCTTATTGTAGCATGTACGTTATTAAAGAAGTGCATCTAAAAATTTCTGATGGAAGCATTTTTATATTTTCAATAATTCCGAAAGAGAAAACTAGGAACCAGTTAAAATGACTGGTTTGGTAGTTCTAGTGTTAAAGAAGAACACGTGGATTATTGTACTAGCAGAATCAGCTGTAACGTGTTTGTTTGATATGGAATTGCATAGTTCAGTTAACTTATGCTTTCGGATGGTAGACGAGTCTTTCTTGATCGATCGGAGTTCGATCTTGAGCGTATCGCAATGTCCATTCAAGTCCTGCAGAAATTATAACATTTTTCCTGACACAGCTCGTTTTAAGCGTGGGTTTAACCTATTTACAATGTTTCTGGATAATTTTATAACTTACAGTTTTGCAGGCAATATCATGTTCTTCTGATAGGTGACGGTCCAATTTAAGATGTACTAATGAACCAAAAAGCATTTAATTTCTATATGAAGGTTCTCAGTCATATTTAACTTGCTGTACTAGTAAAACGAGATACCTACATAAAAGATATACCTAAAAAAAGAAACAAAATATGAAATGTGCATTTAATTTTGTCTTAATAATTTGACAGATTAAAAATGAATTTAATTGATTACAAATAGTTCGACTATATTTTCAACAAACTAATATATTTTTAGACGATCAACACAATATTACACAAGTTTCTTTTCTATGCTAAAAGAAGACAACGACTTCTCTCTGATGTTTTAAAAAAATGTTTATACGCTGCAGTCGTTATAGCGTCTGTCATAAACGCATAAAGTCTAATCGTGTCTGTCACATCGGCTGAAAACTCTTTCAGCATTGCTGAGCAAAATGTTATTTATAAACGTTCAATCTAAAACTTTGAAAAACATTTTTATATAATACGCGAACGTTTTATGAACAGAGTTCCATTGTCCGCGTTTAAATCCGTTGAAACGTTCATGTTCAGAGCATGCGAAAATATTCCGCGTGTTTTTATTTGTCAGTTGAAATCAGTCTAACTCTCCTCGTGGAAATCGAATGAATTTTTGCGTAGGCACCGGCGCTTTGGAGACATCGACGCCTGGTGAACAGCGAAGACAGTCGCAGGGACCCGGCCACTCCGGAGCGCGAATGAAATGTTCGCGGAGGCAAATGAACAGTTCGTTGCTTCATCTGCGCGGGCAAATCAAGTAGAAAGTAAGCGAGATAAGTTTTTATGGTCTCTGTAATTTTTCGTAATGCGATGCCGTACAGATTTTAATGCGCGCAGATTAATATTCATGAAGGAGCAGCAGTTAATTGACGCTCTCGACGGTAGCGTATTTGTGTCTTATTACGGATCTCGGGCACCGGTCATTTGCATAATTTGTGTTTTTCGGATGGCGACGCGCTGACGTCAACACAAATGTAACAGATTTGAAACGACGTCGTGACACGACAAACACATTTAAACGACATCAAAATTGGATGCTTAACGTATTATAAAAACAGCCACGCCGGACTTTCCGACACCTTTTTTTTTTCAAATGGAAACAGATCATTACACATATTTTATTATCCGAAAGTTATATTTCACAAAGCAATTAACACGCTGTCCGACGATTCATCGGTCGCTGTAATTCGACGAAGCCGAAGATTTAATAGAACGAAAACTGCGAAATTATGTTAACCTACTCTTTTACTTTTCTTGCATTCTTATGCATAAACCTAGTCTGTGGACGTCTTTTATCTGCCATTAAAATATTAATTACTTGACGGTCCATGTACACCGGTTTGATAGAATTTTTATTTCGGTTGCTGCACACGGTCTAATATTATACACGTTCTAAACCTAAGAATTTAGTTGCGACTAGTTGCAAATACACTGGAAACTATACTTCATTAAACCTTGTCACTTCAAGCAATTTCATTTCGAAAATCGAGATCCTTTTTGATGCACCATCGTTCCATTGTACATGGTTCACTTTCCTTCGTGCGTAGAAAGTTTATTATATATAAATATAATTTCTTAAATGCAAATATAGTAGTTTGAAAGCTGTTTCGAATAATAATATGGCAATTTTTAGTGTCCCCTCGGAATAGCCATTGGAGCGTCGAGGATGAACAAATTGTTACAGCTTATCCTAAATTTCCAAGGCTCCCTTCCAAATTCAACTTTAATTTACACTATTGAGCATCTTTTGTGACTGAAAAATACGTTGTAGGTGCATCGGACGAAGTAAAAAAAAAAATGGAATGCACTGACAAAAAGCCCAGCGACAAGAAACAGCCGACCGAGGCTGGAGATCGCAAGGAGGAAATGAACGAAAGAAAAGAAGAAAATACTGATTGGCGCGGAAGAAGAGGCCTGCCATAACGGGACTCGGCCGACGAATGGGTTCCCCTTGATTTTTTTCAAGAAGTCCGTTCGTTAAAGAGCGTTTTACGAGACGGACACACTGTTTCGCAAACAGCCAGTTGAAAAGGCGCCGGACAAAGCGGCTAATTGCGTCCTTTAATCGATTCGTCGTCGACGCTTTGATATTTGTTTTTCAAAGCGTCCGTGCGATCTGCTGGATGAGTTAGGTTTTAATTACGGGCCAGATTATCCTTCGATTATCTGGCGATCCGTTGTGGAAGGAAAACCATCTGTTGGTCGTTTTAGCTTAATGACTTGCACGACGATCGTGGAAATCGCATACGATCGCCGAGCGATTGCCGCATTGTCGTCGTCCGTGTTATCGGGCCTGGGATTTCAAAAAGGCAGAGTCAAAGGCGGACGCTCAGAGAGATCGCATCTCTCTGATCGATTCAAAGGCGCGATTTTTCCATCGACGATCGATGAGTATCGCTGGATAGCCGTTGTTAATAAGCGGCGTTCGAAACGGGACGGTTAGGACTACCGAGCCGGTCGAAACGAAAGATTTTCTCTTTTACAATTCGCGAAGTTGCACAATTAATTTCTTTAGAATGTTTTTAATATAATTCTTTATTCGACTTTAACTGTATTCTTTATTCAAACCTTTATAAAGGTTTGATTGCAGCTGAAAAGTGGAATAGGTTGAACCTGCTGGAGGGAGGACTTGCCTTAGACGCTAGAACGTTGGTAACAGATCAGGTAGTAGCGAGAAAGGGCGTCCAATCATCCAGGTGTCCATCTGTTGGTGAGCGTAGAAGGTAAAGCCACTATAAATTCTCATTTGGGACTCCGTAGTTCTAGCATTGATTCTTTTGGATTTAAAATACGAATGGTAGGCGTGTTGCAGTAGTATAACAATATTATAGTAGCACACACAAATCTCAAAAGATTCTTTTCAATCTAGCAGACAGCATTCGAATTAATAGTTCCCAAGGAACAATCTAGGTACAGTGCGTTTCCGAAAAAAGCGATCTCCGCATCTTCAAATTTCTATAACATTCAAAGATGGTTACTTGTTTTTAAATAAATGCTTTCTTTTGTCTTTAGTATATTTTGCTCTGAAAGAGTCAAAGTTCAACAGGTCTAATAAAGAAGAACACAGTAATGTTATTGCAACTTAGTAAGTTACTGCGAGGCTGCACAACGGATGAACAAAATCTTCGAGCACGTAATCGTTTATGTCACATCCGATTGTTGCTTCTTTAGCTAATCGAAAGTATTTTGTTTGCAGCGCAGGTCGATGATTCTTTAGACAATGACCTCGCATAGCAAAGATTGTGCAACGTAAGCGGCGAACTTTGTTTTCACCAAGACCACACAGGGCACGGGGAGACTCGCATGATTTCTGTCGGTCCATGATCGCGATCGGCCCCTTCGCTGATGTGTCATTGCGCTGCGGCTCGTTCGAGTCGACAGAGCGCTCTTGTCCCTGAAAGAACACTTTGTGCTCCCTTCCGTGAATGCTATTCGCGACACAGGCTGCTTTTCGTCGCGATCTCTGCCGCCTCTTTGTGCGTCTTGTTGATTCACGCTGCCCTGCAGTCGGTCGTTTAACCCTTTTCATCCCGAACTGTCGTTACGAATGGACAAAAGTCTGTGTAGCTTGCAAACGGTAAATATCAACCCCTAGATACAAATTAAAAATAAATTTGCAGCCTAGTGCTTTACTTTGTCTTTCGTGCGAAGTTTCTCTAACATGCTTAACCCTTTGCACTCGAACGGTGACACTGAGGCACAGGTACAAATTTCCATGCGATTATTCCAAACAGTTACGTATTTAATTAAATTCGTCTTTATTTTATAAATTGTTGAAATCTCAAGCGTTGAATTTATTAAATAGCGTTTATTAATAAATAACATAGAAAACAGTTTAAAAAGGGTATCTCGTAAATTCGTAAGAAACGATCTGTCAATATTTTCATGACCAGTATACGAGTTTAAAATTACACAGGGTATAATTTAAAATTGTGATTTACCTTTTTGCACAGAAGCCGCAGAGGGTTAAATAATAATAATTTCTTTGCAGCTGTTTTGCCAATCTCGACCGTCTCGTTGGTTATTTTCGTACTCTTTTCTTGCAAAATTCCATGTCGAATCGAATCGAATGCTGCCGGCGCGACGCAGCGAATCGATTCATCGAGTTTCATGGCCGGCCGATGATGAATTGTTTATTATGGTATAACGCGTTAATTTATTTGCTCTGCGTGACCGGTGAGTTATCGATGCCAATGATAATTAGCGTGGCCGGACCGTACCGCGCGAAAATTTTCCGCGTGCTTTCGTTTCCGCAGAAAATTATCTCCATCCGTTACGAACACGATCGAGATTTTTCATCGGTCGGAGCCGTTCGTTTCGGAAGACATGTATCAGATACCACGGTATACAGTGTAACCGTAACGTATTTTCTACGGTCGCAGGAACGACCATTTGTTTCACGATATCCTTGTTTATTCACTGTGTTCGACGAAATCGCCTTCGCGTAACGATAAACCTGTTAATCTTCGTAATGAACAGAATTATTTATTTCGATGCTCGACAAAACAGCTGCGTAATGATACCCTGCTATCAATTATTTAATGATTAAAATCAGATTACAATTATTCGTAATTACCAGCGACAGGGAACGTTAAATGACGCCGGCCGGGACGCACAAGCGTAAAAAGTGTAAAACAACGACACAAATAATGCGATATTCGCATATAATTCATTGTTTAATTTCTCGTTAAAATATTTACAATGTATACATAAAACATGATAATTGTTACGCAAAAACCTCGGTCAAACAGTCTGGTAAACCTAATTTATTTAATATTTCTCTCGTTTTAACCAACGACCGTGGTAGCAACGTTTGTGAGATCTTTAAAACCTTCGAAGGATCCGCTGTAACCAGATATTACAATATCTTGCAAAAACCAATACATGCAACCGATTGGTACATACCGTCACGTACTTAAAAGCATATACAGTGAATCACTTTAATATTCGGACGCTATACAATTTTCACTTTGCTATACAAGGAAAAAAAAATTATACGATTTTAAACGAAACAATGTATGGTTTTAATGTGACAATAATATTCGGACACCTCGGAATGTAAAAATTTGCGTGAGCTAGTGTGATATTTAATGCGATTGCGATGTACGTTTACGAACATTAAAGTCTGTGTAAATTGTCTCAAGCCTCAGAAAATCAGTTGCGTTTAGATATTCGCTAAGTTCACTGATAATAATCGGACGTAAGAGAAACACTTCATACACCGTACGGCAACTTGTCATTTTTCACAATACAAAAGGTGAATTGTAAAGGAAAATTGCAGCAATGATTAAAATTAGTGTGAGATATTATTAAAAGATTTAGGTATGAAGACCGAATACAATCTATTCCGCAAAGAGGCCAACCAAAAATTTTGGACACGCGAGATAAAAGAAAAATAAAGAAAGATCCTACATTAAGTGCACCAAAATTAGCTGCAGAATTATTAGAAGAGACTGGGAAGAAAGTGCACCCCCAAACAATACGCAGAGCATTAAAAGAATGTGGTTATAATGGACGAGTTGCTCGGAAAAAACCGTATGTAAATGAAACTAATAGAAAGAAAAGATTAAACTTTGCGAGGGAATTTGTTTTAAAAGAAGATACGTGGTGGAATAACGTTATTTTTAATGATGAGAGTAAATTCAACATTTTTGGATCGGATGGGCGAAGAATGGTATGGCGAAAGAAAAATGAAGAATTCAAAATTAAAAATACGAAGTCGACTACAAAGCACGGAGGTGGAAATGTACTTGTACGAGGATGTATCTCAACATTTGGAACGGGTAAATTAATTTTTATTGATAACATAATGGACAAAAATGTATACCTGAACATTTTAAAAAATAATTTACATAAAAGTGCAATAAAAATGGAGATTCAGAATACATTTAAGTATTATCAAGATAATGACCCCAAGCATAAGACACGTATCGTACCGGAATATTTGCTGAATAATAGTCCAAAATTATTACAACCGCCACCTCAGTTCCCAGATCTGAATCCTATAGAGAATTTATGAGATGAACTAGACCGACGAATTAGAACAACTGCAATAACATCTAAAGAAATGTTAAAAGGACGACTGAAAGAGGAATGGAATAACATTAGTTCAGAATATTAAAAAAAAATAATTTGCAATATGCCTGAACTATTAAAAGAGGTCATTCGTCAGAAGGATATCCTACACGATATTGAATTACTTTCAATTTGTAAAAATTAGTACAAAAATTATCAGTCTTTAAAAGTGTCCGAATATTATTGTAACGTTAAAATCAAACATTGTTTTGTTTAAAATAGAATAAATAAAATGTATACTTTTATTAACTAGATATTATGTAGGAACGTAATTTATCGTGAACAAAATTAAAATGCGACAAAGTAAAAATTTTATAGTGTCCGAATATTAAAGTTACTCACTCTACTTATTTTTCACTCTACACCTAAACTCAACAGTAATTACCATCTTTGAACTCAAGCGGTTCTGAACGGATGTAGGAAATTGTTTGGAACTCGCGTTGTCAAGAAATTTGGCGACGCCGAACCGCGTCACAACGCGATACGAACGAACGAAAAGTATTCTTTTCCTAAAGAACGATTGGAGAGAACCGATAGACGCAGAAACGATATCGTAAGAGACGAGCGAATCGCGGTCTCCTTGCATGCCGTTTTCGAAACGTTCGGTTCGATCGTCGCGGATCGACGGCCGGGTCTGTTTCTTTGACCAGCGACCGGCTAGTGGAGATTGATGCGCCGCGAGTGAAGGGCTGTCTGTCCGTGAATACGTGAGCACCTGTCAGTTGCATCGGGCATTTCAGCTTCCTGCATGTTCCCGGGTTCTATTCTCGATGGACACCAGCCACGGCTCGATAAGTAATGCGGAACGGTGTAGGTGTTGCTGCGGTGGACAGCGCGGGTACACGGCACTTACGATGGGCCGAGGAAGCCCTGGTGCCCAGCTTCGAAGGTCTCCAGTCGATACAGGATGACACGGTAATAGCGTTACAAGAGAGAACCGTGGATGGCAGAAACGCGAGGGATTGTCGAGCATGGAGACGCCTCGCGTCGCGTCGCATCGCTTCGCGTCCTGTGCGAGATAATGCACCGGTGTAGCCGGGGCTCTGCCAGAGCGTGTATTACAAGTTTCGAGTTGGTATAACGTGTAATTGGGTTAGAAATTTATCGTTTCGTCTCGGGAATACGGTAACTTGCCGCTCGATACCTCGGTGATATCGGAGATCACGAGGGTAGTTGGCTCGCTGTAATTGAATCGAAATTTTTCCAAAGCGAGGCTTGCGCAACTGCTGCATCGTCGCTGTCCTCTCTGTACGCGATAGACGATGCACTTACACCGATGCTCGCCGATGCTTCTGATCTTACAGATTAAACTTTATAATTGCGCTTTCGGCGGGACGCCGCTAATAATACACCGGCGAGTGTTTCTGCTGGAAAGGAAACTCCGGCGAGAACATTTCTAGCATCACTGAAGCTCGTCGGAACGGTTACTTGGATTTTTGTAAATTGCTAGGTTCGAAAGTTACTTTGTCAATTGAAAGTTCAGTACTGCCACGCTGAACGTAATACGATGTATATTTATTATATGTTATAATTTATTTAACCGAATGCGTTGGTATTTGCAAGCAGTAGATTCGGATGGTCCTAACCAGACCGCCAATTTCTATTAATGGCGCGTGTGCTCGATGAATCTTCAAATACAATTTTGACTCGAAGAAAATTTTATTCCAATGAATGTGCAATGTACAATAATTTTCCAGTGGGCGTTATAGCATTCCGAAGGCTCTTGAAAACTGTTCTTCAACAATTTTTCGCGATTACAAAACACTGTTGTGTACACACCTCTCTGAAACAGTGTTGGTCCATTCAACTATGTTCAGAGAATATACAACTCTATTTTGATTGTAAATATTCATACGATTGGAAAAGAGCGCGTCGAGAAAAGTTTGTCCGAACAGATCAAAAGTTTAACCAAACTTTCGACGATTGTAAGAGAGCCACTGTACAAATATTTTTTAAACTTCGCAAAATTATTTGCCCGGATTTAGACTATATATACTAATTTTTGCGCAATGAAACAGCCATTCGGTACAAAGTTACAGCATCCCGAAAAACAGTTCGTGCGTACAGTAATTTAATGAATGTTCAGTGATTAGAAAAAGACCAGGGCACGCATAATTTTGAAACGTTGTAGAAACGTTAAGCTAGATTCGAAGTAAACGCACCAGTGTTTGCGAAAAAGAATAACCATTCGATTGAAAGTTCCAGCACCGCGGAGAGTGAACGCTTTGGAAAGTTCCGACAACAGGATCTCCGAGGAGTGACAGCCATGTCGACGACGACGTTGACAGTGAAGGAAGTTTGATCGTTCGACGCGCGGCTCGCGGGATGATCGATGAACTCGATCGATTGTCGGAGATCAAGGAAATCCGCGGGACACGGTGATTTTGCGAGAGGAATCGGAGAACAAAGTTCTGCGACGGGATCGACTTCGGCGGACATCCACATCGATTATCGTTTGACCGACTGAAGTGTCTAGAATGTCAGTTTAATGAATAACGACGTACGTAATGACAGAGGTCGTCATATCCCGACGGGGGCCGCACGTACGTCAGCTGGAATCAATTCCGTCGGAAAACCTTCGTCGATGTTTGACGAGCTCGGACTCTCGAACGCGCGCGGGACACGAATAGCTGGAATCGAGGCTCGAAGAGCTATCAGCAGTTTTTGCTCGGCCCGTGGACCGACCGTCAAAGAGAAATACGGTTAATTGATACCTCTTTCGCGGGCCAAAAATAAACTCAATGTTATACAATCGTGAAAGAGACCCGTGAAACGCAGATTCCGCTCAACCGTCATCGACGTCGATCGTCGACCGTTCGTCCCTCGGCCATCGCGCGTCGTTTTCAAGTTTCACCGATCCATTCCCAGCATCCCTAATACGCTGGAATTCGCCTTTGACGTGGCCCCGCATTTTAATTTTTCAAGCCTTCGAAAGCGTGATTAATACAGTACTGTCCAAATGCAGGCCTATGAGTTATTGTTAGGTGTGCTCGCTCGAAGCCCGCTTTGATACCAGCCGACTCGTTCCAGACGCTTCCTCGCACGGTCTGCGCACTCGTTCTTACCGATACCGGTCCAACAAATTCTTACAGAGTCGACGGTTTAAAAAATCCAAAAGGAAATCAATAAGCACGCTGACTCAATAAAAATATAAACGATGTTCTTAACCTCCAATGCAGAATCTATGCTCCTTTGACGCATCTTTTTTGAAGTTTTAGATTTTATACGATTAGAGTGATCAATCTAAAAATCAGTGTCAGTGTGTCTTCCGACCCCCTGATGAAGTTAGTTGGAATGCTTGCGAAACGTTGGGAAATATCTTCCTCTAGGACACGGCTTATACCCGAAAGCCTCTGTTAATCCGCGTTTCGTTTTTCGTTTTCTGATTACGCGGTTCTCTACGATTCGTTTAACCCATTGAAACCAATATAAAAAATTTTTTTTCACTTGCATATATAGGTTTATAATTTCTGCATTTTCGTTCCCCTAATTTTTTTTTTATTAAAAACAAACATTCAGGCCAGAGAGGGTTAACGTACAAAGAATAATGGCTTTACAGCGAAATTGCCAGCTACGAATTTTGGGACCCAACATCTGCACACCAGATGGGGTCATTTAGGTCCTAAAAATTCTGTATGGATTGGGGGCTTTTATGATGGTTCTTACTCTCTCTTGCGAAACAGCCTCAACAATAATAATTGTATGATGCCGGGTGGTGAAAGCCTCAAATCTCTAAAAATCTGAATTGACGATAAAAACTTATGTTTTCCAGATCGAGTTTTAATGTTTCATTAGTTTTTATGTGACCCAAAGTATTTTTGGCCATTTTATCCACCTGCACTGTTTACAGTAGCTAAATTCAAGTCGAAGACGGTTTTTTAATGGGACACCCGTTAGAGCAACGTTGGGTGCTGGTTGCGAGGCGAGCAGTACGAAGATCACGCACGCATTGAGTAGTCGATGCTCACGATCGCGGGCAGTACCCGCGGAAACAAGCGGCGCAATGCGTGGGTAACGGTCTTGTCGAAAATTACAAACCGATCGGTTCCCCTCGAGCGGATAGGAGCGGATCGAGCGGATCGGTAGAGGATCGGTAGAGGATCGGGCAAGGAAGCCGGAGAACCGATCCAATGCTCGGCAGCGCTTTATCGAGATTGCATCGGACCGGCAATTAATCGGCGCCGATCACACGCGGCCAGGATTCATCGTTATAAATTGTAATACACGCCTCCTAAGCGATACACTTCCTAGTAGCTTAACGAAGTAACGACCGTTAACGGGATCCTCTGCCCCTTCAAGGTTGCCCCGAAACCAGCCGCGTTAACTGGGAACGCGGTTAGAAGTCAACGTGCCGTTGCTTTCCTGGCAAACGCATAGATTCTCGGCGAGGCTAATTAGCGCGAACAAGTTGTTGCCCGGTCGTATCAACTTCGGTTGTCTCTGGATCGTTTTCATTCAGGCATGCACTCTCGGATAAGGGGGACCATCAACCTGGTTGGGATTTATCCTCTAACGATCACGAACAAACGCATCCTGCACCGAGTATTATGTTACTCGATGGAAGAGAGAGAGAGTGTGCGCGCGAGCTATGAAATTCCTCTTCGAAAGCTCCGCGTGGGCATACGGGTCCGCAATGGCGGAATCAGAGTCAAAGGGGTGACGATTACGGCTCGCCTATGCGCACGGCTAATTACCATAACTGGCTCGGCTTTAATTGCTACGTGCGATGAGTTCGTTTCGCTCAGCCCTTGATTCTTTCGGAACGTGTTTGAAGGCAATTCGACTAACGTCCGACACTAACGTTCTATTAACGTTTGTAGCGTCCGCCGGAAAAACTAAATTTGCGCGAAATGTACCGAGTCAATTGCCGAGAATGTATTTAGTTATTCAATGATATTAGCCGACCAAGAGAATTTCTTTTAACCGCCAGAGGACTATAAACGTCCCGCGTGCATTGATCAAATTAGTGGATCCACTCGGATGCGTCGACGATTTTGCATTGAAACGATCGATCCTTAAAATAAATTATTGAAAATATATTTGGCCGTTTCTATGCGTTAATTTGAGTTTGCCTTTGTTATATGAAAAATCAAATCAATTAATTTCCATATTTCCGAGATGCTACGGTCGAGCACATAGTGGAACTATATTTTTCCTCTCGAACGATCGACATTCTTTGCGAAACTCGATTCTCAAGGTTTCACCGCAATAATTTCTCGAGCGTTATTTTATTTAAACAGTATGCTCTCGCCTCTTCTTTGCTCCTCCATCATTCTACTTGTTTATGCACACATGCTACAAGAGGGATGACGAGGCTTTCGCGTACCCGCGAGATATCAAAACACACTCGCGACCCGACGGTGCCTCGCTTTGGCTAGGTCGGGCATGCATACTCAAAATGATACCTCGGAGGCATCGCACACAGACGCTGACTATGCATCGGCACGCAACGTTGCGGTGCATCGGTGCTGCATCGGCGCTGCATCGGCGCTGCATCGGCCGAGGGCGTCGCAAATAACGGTGACTAATGAAAATGTATATGCGGCTCGCGTATCGCGCGAGTGGGCCTGCGCTCGCAATTTTGTTTTAAATATTCCGACTCTTATTAAACGCTGGATGCAGAGATAATACGGATTAGATACGCGCGAATCAGCGAATGGTAATGAGGAACAACCGAGCCTCGAGAGCCGCTCTCTTCTTTATTAAGACGATTTATTAGAATGATCTTTTTTTACTGACCTCTCGACGATGCTGAAGCAATCTATTCGAGCGGGAAACATTGTTTATAGTCTACTGTAGAAACCGACAAAATTTCATCCGGCTGAGATAAGCGGATCGCTTATGGCAACGTCTTTTGACCGCCTAGACTTCATTCGAACGTAAAACGTCTTGAAAAATGTCGGACTCTGCTAATTTATAATGAACCACGTATTAATACGAAGTTACTCGCGAATCTTGGGAAAAATAAAACTGAAGCACCTCAATGGGATATAACAAGCGCATGGAGAAAGTGGTAGGAACCTGGTAAGCATTTAGAAAGCGAGTGGAAAAGATTTCAAGAAAGAAGAAAATTAAAGGAAATCGGTGGATTCTCCATTGTGACAACGAACCGGTTCACACGTAAATTCTTCAGTGCGAACATCTTGTCCGTTTTAATGCAATCATTCATAATTACCGTCTACATTCACCTAACCTAGTCGTGTATACCTTCCTCTTATTTCCAAAGATAACATCTATCATGCAGAGAGGACGTATGGATTACGACGAAGCAATGAGGGAATTTTGTGGAGAGTCCTGAACGGAATATCAAAACATTTCCAGAATTGTTTTAAACAATTCGCAAAATTGTGAGAAAAAGCAAAATCAACTCTGGCTATCGTGCATAGATTCCAATCGAAATTAGTGGCTCCCCGAGGACTATATCCTGAAGTACCGGATGCAATACTGTGACAGTTATCTTGTAGATGTTGGAGCAGTTAACACTTTCGAAGCCAAAGAGGTGGCATTTAACGCGAGTCCACTATATTTCGAAGAGGATAGCATCGCCTCGAAAGAAAATTGGCACACAGAATTCGGTCAATGCGATTTCACAAACTTCTCGAACCACGTACCATTCTTTTGCAATTTCATCGCTCTGTCTCGAAAAGTGCGACCGACAAGAAGTTTTCGTCGCGCTATATGCATCGTTGAAAATACTGAGTGCATATACAGTGACCTACGAAAGTATTCGAACCGCGCTTTCAATCAGAACAACCTTTTCTTAAAGTGGACCTGACAATTTGACTTGTTTAGCAATCAGAAGCATTGAGAAGGATTTTCGAAAGCTGTAATTGATAACAATTACCTGATAAACGAAAATGGCATTTTCTGTCACTTTATTCGAACCCGTAATGGACATTTAAAATACGCGCCTTGTAGACCGCAGTTAATTATAGCCATGCTAAATATTTTATCGAACATATGATCTATAAATTGTTGAAAGTGTGGCGGCTGTACCTCCTGCGGTTACCAACAGAGGGACAGTTGGTAGTAGACTCTACTACATTCATAGCCACCAAAAAAGTGTTGAATACCACAGTAATTCTTAAGCTTTGCTTAAAACCCACAAATTAAAAATTTTTCAGCATTACAAATTTTCATTAAAAACTCAAATAAAAGATAGAAACTGCTTTTTCATAGAATTCCTATTAACGCAATACGGTCCGAACTGTTTGCGCGGAAGCTTTTGCGTGTAGCCGGAATATTTTAAAGTTTTTCAACTCTGTTGCATGGCTTCAAAAAAGCTGATATAACTTTTAAAATATCAAATAGTTTTTCATGACACATTTATCCAGTATATGTATACTTTCCTTTATATTTAATGCATCGTGTAAAATCCTATTAATATTTCTCCGGCATTTCACGAGTGGTCAAGGAAAAACGTATTTGTAGTCACCGGAGGGTGATGCGTTAATTGCAATTTGTCCGAAATCCTTGTCGCCCGTCGTTTGGTAAATCGATGCAAGAAAAAGTGAAGTCGTTGGCTGAATTTCAAGAAAGTTATTCCGATTGAAAGCGCGTCGGAATGCTGTCGTGGTTCTCGAGTATGTCTGTTGTCCGCGATGTATTTGTTGCATTTGGTGACACTTTTTGCTTAAACATTTATCGCTCGTCGCCCTCGTTAGAATAGTATTATGCACTTAGTTTGCAGGTGCGAAATCGGAATAATTCAGCGCATTATTATGGAACAGGGGAAGATACATTGCTATTATTAGTAGAGTTACAGGGAGAGTCGGTTCGAAGCAGGGTCTCGACGAAGCCCTCGGGGCAACATGCATTTACACGGTGCATCGGCGTTACATCGCGCTTCGCGGAGCCGCGCGTCACAAATAACGGTGACTAATGAAAACGTGCAGGCTCTCATCTCGCGCGCAGTTTTGCGCTCGTGTACCGCTCACAATAATCAATTGTATCCCGTGCTAATCACCGAGTCGAATAAATGGAACGCTGCGGCAGGTTCCATGCATTCTGAAATCTGCGACACGATATTCTGAAATAAGGTGTCGCGCCCCGGCTGTTTCTCCACGATTCACCCGCGGAGAATTCTGTTTGTAGTCGTTGCAAAATCATTGGCTGCCTTAACTAACAAAAACTCGATCCGTTCAGCCACTCAATCTTTATCTGTCCGTTGTTTTTAGAACTCGGTTCGTTACCTGGCGGAAAGACAAACACGTAATTTTTTTAATTCAATTGTTGAAAACAGACGAAGTGAAACAGAATGAAACGAGGTGGCATTGTTTTGAGATAATCGAATTAACTGCAGAATATACTGATTTTCCAGACTAATTGTGCCGTTTGATGTGCAAAATCTTGTTAGAAATATTACATTCGTATTGTGTTAAATCTTGAAACCAAAAAGATGGATGTTCTTTTTTAAACTAAAAATCATTGATGAAATAATTTTTTTACAAGCTTCTGGCACGAATATTAAATAATTACAAACCGATTCGCACTGAATAGTGCTTTCGCTTATGGTTTGTTATATGTAAAAAGATAGGAAATATAATTAACAAAATAATAAAACGAAAATAAATAAAATTAACTAATTTTAAGTAAGATTGGATTGCATTCTACTTCTATTTCACGCAACGAATGCCTTGCATTTTCTTTAGGGATTAAAATACATGAAATTCATGCATCTCTGAAACACTTTACATTACTTGTATGTATACTGTGATAACGCAAAGCCATAAATTCGAAATGGTTATCGATATATTGCAACATGAAACTGTTATCTTCGAAACCTTTAGAAACTTTTCAAACTAAAATGTCCCCACGGACTCTGCAAAGGTTTCGACACTTTATCGATCTTACTGTACGTTTTTACTCGATAAAAATAACGATTTAATGTAATATTTTTGGTATCGACATCTCGAATTAGAATCGCGGATCATCGAGACACTCATCGCAGTGAGCTGCGAGACAGTCGTGGAAAGCAGTCCGCATCTTGGATTTTACACGCATCATGTTTCATTTACATGGATCGAATTCTTGTTCCAGGCCGATCTATTTTTCTGTCGGAGTCGGCGAAGGTCCATCGATACCGCAATGAGGCCCGTAACCGATAGATTACCGATAAGAAGATAAGAGGGAAATGCTCGGCAGTGCCTGTGGCCGGATCCAAGGTTGTCGACGAACGCTCGCTCGGGCTGCATCGCGAGTTGCATCGCGGTGCATCTGCAAGGGCGCAGCGAATAACGGTGACTAATGAAAACATGCGTTCGCTCATCTCCTAGACGGCAACGATAAGTTTTTGCATGATTCATTGCGCCATTACAACGTACGGCCGACGGCTCAATACGTGCTCATTGTGATATCGACGATTTATTGCCCGGGCGGGGACCGCGGTGGCGTCGGCGTCGGCGTCGGCGTCGCGACGGTTCCCGAACTCCGATCCTGATCGAAACTTCTTTCGCCCCCGCGAATCCACTGGATCCCTCGAAACTTTGATCCTAT
>CM052093.1:18579370-18627921 GCA_028453745.1 Agapostemon virescens | reverse complement strand
CGTTGAAAACAATTCCTGTCGTCCCTTCCTCGTCAATTCCTGTCCCAACTTTCGCCAACCAACGATCATTTATTCGGTGAAACAACGGTCGCTCCAATTTATGGTACATAATCATCGAAATGACCGTTTCCGTCAAAATAGTCTGCCACACAACTTTCTGGTCAATATTAAAGCATTAAAAATTAATTCTTTCTCGTATCGCCGAGTATCTGCGAAATCCACCGAATTTCAGTCTAAGAATGAAGCATTGAAAAATTCAATCTCTAATAGATCGAATCAGAGGTCGTAGAACCGCTAAATGAAGAACAATTCCTGTCGTCCCTTCCTCGTCAATTCCTGTCCCAACTTTCGCCAACCAACGAACATTTATTCGACGGTGAAACAACGGTCGCTCCAATTTATGGCAGAAAATCATCGAAACGACCGTTTCCGTCAAAATAGTCTGCTACACAACTTTCTGGTCAATATTAAAGCATTAAAAATTAATTCTTTCTCGTATCGCCGAGTATCTGCGAAATGCACTGGATTCCAGTCTTAGAACGAAGCATTGAAAAATTGAATCTCTCATAGATCGACTCAGAGGTCGTAGAACCGCCAAATTAACTACATTCATACTTCAGTCTAAAAATAAAGCGTCAAGATATAATCTCTGCCAAAACAAATCCAGTGTATTATTTATAAGTTCTGCAGAAATGCATTGAATAAACAATTCGGTCTACCGTCGAAACTCGAAAACTCGATTGCCGCTTTAATAGCTCGGATCCGAGGTCGTAGATCCGTTGAACGCGTTAAATACATATTTCCCGTCTAAGAATAGAGCATCGACATTTAATTGTTACCGTAATAAATCGATGGTCTTATTTAGAATTTGCATAATGCATTGAATAGAAAATTTCGTTCGAAAATAAAGCATCATGATTTATGGAGCGTACCTGTCCGACTAAGAACACGCGTATAAATTTTATTCATACAGCGATAGATCGAGCGTGTCGTTTAAGATCTTTGAAAAGCGCTGGACGCAACGGTCTCTCTCGAAAAACGAAAGCGTCAGAAGCGAATTCCGGATCGGATAGATCGAGTGTCAAACTTGTTTAGCGTCAGCGTAACGCGACGCGATCGAAAGAGTAAAACCGGTGCCATAAATTTTATTAAGTATATCGCTTTGAGTTTAGATGCATCACTTTCGTAGTCAAACGAAACATAAATTGCTGGCTCCGATTTGCTATTAATCGAGGGTAATGCGAGGCCGGCACGGCTAGAGAGAGAGAGAGAGAGAGAGAGAGTAAGTATCGGTTCCGAAGCGAAAGACAGCGCAAGGAAAATCGAAGCGAAACGTTGCGAGAGAATGCTGCGAATTCAGGTTACGATCTTATGAACTTATGTGCTATTTATTAGCGTAATGTCGTGTCCGACATAGTTCGCGCAACGACATTTCCGTGCCAATACCTTTAAGGAAGTAACAGATATCTGTTATAAAGATCGACTCTAGATCGAACAGCTATTTTAAACGCAGCAGGAACTATCAGAACTATCAGCACTTTGCCCAGCGGGGCTATGCATCATTCATGCGATAAATCGATCCTCCTCTGCATTCTGCCTCGCACACTTTCCTCGATGCGCATTTCAGAAGGATCTATATCCCGTAGCAGTTCTTAAAATAACACTAAACTGTCCCCTCCGCTTCAGATTCCCCGCCGTGTATTACGATACCTTTTGTAACACCGTGTACACACAGTACCCACTTGATGTTCCTTCGGAGTATCCTAACTTCCAGAGATCACGAATTACGGAATGAGTTTTTCCGAGGAGAATTTTGAACAAGGAAAAGGGAAATTGTTTCAGTGAGAACGCGGAGGACAAACTGACGCTTTGTCGTTTAAATTAATTGAAATATTATGCACATATAAACTGCACATTTCATGCTCTTTTTAATTAGACCTCAGAGTTTTATGCAAGATAAAAATTGTCTAGGTCGATTATCAGAAACGGAGATAAAATAAAAGTCCACTTTTTCCCTTCAATAATTTTAATCAAGCAGAAATTGAATTTTGGACAAAATTTCTATGAATGCAAGTTTGTCATGAATTTTATTTTCAAAATAAAAATCGTCTGCATTATTTTCCAGCTTTAAACCACATATATACATTCACTTCTTTTATTAATAATGTATATTTAAACTGCGGACACATTTGCAATATACAAGTCGTCTACATTAATAATAATATCGTTAATAAAAATAAAAAGCAGAGAATAATGTAACAGCATATTTACGTACTGCAAACCATTTCTCTGTTTTCCTTTTGATCGACTTGATGCATTTGTTATAAACGCAGGTAAATCTATTTTGCACAAACGTGTATAGTCTGCTAATTATATTGTAGAGGTTACTAAAAATTTGCAGAGGCGCTAGAAACAATGAACAAGATTCCGGAGCCAAAGCTGAGAAGATTGAGGCATTTGATAGGCAAAAATCGGACTTATTAGAAAATCTGAAACGCGCTTCGCCGCAAGGGAAGTGTAAAAGGAAATAGGATTTTTATGGCTGTTAATCCAGGCAGATCATTCGACCCGGATCGAGTGCGTGGGAGCGTAATGACCCGTCGATTCGAGGGAACGCGTGTGCGTACGCGATCGCAAGACACTTTGCTCACGTTACCAGGCACTTTTCATTCAGCCGGGATTCGGCCGGGCAAACACGAGCGGCATTAGACTTATTAAAGGAGAACTATCTAATCTTCCGTACGTGCTCTCGGCTCGGACCTACCGGTTCTCCGCAATGAGTCACAGATCGGCGAACGGGGAATAAAAGTGAATCGATTCGCTTTGCGAATGATTAATCTTAATTCTCCAGGAATCCTCGAATTAATCGGACGACGTATTAGTCAGGGAATTATTTTCAATTATTTTAACGACGTACGTGATTTCGGAACGTTTCTCGATTTTTTGGTACGTCACGTAGTCGCAAAAACGTACGGGATTATCGCAAGCGTTCGCGACCGATTCTCAAAGACCGCGAAACCTTTTTCAACAATTATGTATGCAAAATTTAATCCGATTTATTATTATTATCGTAAATTACAACTTTTAGAATTTGACGCGTCACGTAAACCTAGTGTCATCGAAAAATCACGAAGTTTGTAGGAAAGCGTCGATCAGCTTGTAAAATTTTGTCAGCCCATCGTGGAAATCATTGTTAACCGTTTGCGTATTATTTTAAAATCGAACCGGCGCTAGTGCGATCATTTAACGGAGACCATTTAATTAAATTAAATCTGTCAAAACATTCTCGCGATGGTTAATACTCGTATTTCCGGTAATTGTAGATTTTCGGTTATTTATCGGTGGATTTATAATAGCGCTTATATCGCGTAAGTTGCGCTGGCAACAGGCACCGCGCATTCCGCGTTCGATAACTTGCGGTCGGTTACGTTATTTCATTTACATCTTACACGTTCCGCGGCGTGTTGCGGCTTGGGTTTATTAAACAGTCACGCCGCTGTCAAAACTGCGCTTAGTTCGGCTAAATTAATTATCGCTGCGTGCCGCGGAATAAATCATTCGTATAATGGATTATTGATTTGTCAGAAGTGGACGCTCGGGCATGGTGAAATCCGCCTCGAATCTTTCCTCTGCGGGCGCATCGCGCTGCGCTTGATTTCTTTCTCTCTCCGTTTCTCGCGTGCACGCTCTCCCGCTCTTCTCGCATGAAATTTATAATCCAAATCACTCAGCTGTGATGAACGGCTGGAAATGCTCGCTCGAAAGCGCGACGCAAAAGCTCTTTTGATGTACCGCTTCGGGTAGGCATATACACGCGCGTAGGGTTCACGGACAGCCCCGGAAACGCGAATCAGCCGGCGTTGATTCCGGGCATCGTTTGAACAACGATCATCCCTTCGGAAACGCGAGCGCTTCGCTGCCACGCTCGATTACGGATAGTACGATTTTTCACGGGAGAGTTAGATCGCGATCCAATTCCCCGTGTGAACGCTCGTTTCGGAAACACGCCGACCCCGAGCACTGTCCGAACGCGACGCGACGGCTAAGGCTAAAAATTGTTATCCAACGCGCGATCCCCGTTCTCCTCGTTGTTTCGCGTCTTTCTCCGACGAACGGTCATTAACTCTTCCCCGACGTTTCAACGAGAGCGCTTCGTGCACCTGCGAGGAACAACTTTGAAAATTAACTCTGAAAATTAACGTAGAAAATGCGACATCTCGATCGATGGTAGATTTATACACCGTATCGACGCTTTTCGCGCCGCGTCTTCCGCAACCGAGATAAACTCCAGATTTAAAAATAACGCTTTCCACTAATATATTCAATGGAACGTGCAAAATTCCAGCAGATTTAAATAGCACTTGACATCGTGCTTTTTAACTTCTCGATTCTCCTTTTATCAACCCTTAGCACTCCAATGGCTCCTCTGAGGCTACACTGAAAATTGTCAGACTATTATTCAAAAAAATTTGTACATTACAAATGTTTGTAATTAACCTGTTAACCGGGGAATAAAGTTTTGTTCGAGTCGTTTCGCAATGACGACTTTTTTCTTTTTTTAATACATATTGTTTATATAATTGTAAACTTATACAATTGATTTTGCAAATTTCCATGACGAAAAACGTCGCCATGCCCATTGCTGTAGTAGTTCGTGTACGACGAAATATTTCGTCGTACCCGGTTAACAGGTTAAGAAGGTAGTAAAAATTGAAGTGTTCCCGTAAGATTAACAGTGACAAATTTGATACGCACGGAAGAAAATGTACCACGTGCAATGGAATTATTCTAGGATAGAAAAATGTCTCGAGTTAAGAATTAAAATTGCTTGGAGTGCAAAGGGTTGAAATATTGTTTAAACGTTTCTCGTAGTAGCGAACGATCGCGATTATTTTAGCGTTAAAGAGGAAGTAGCGGAGGGCTGGACGGCCGTTCGAATAATTCGTGCCGAACAGGCAAGAGGAACGAAAAAATCAGGAACGTACGAGCGCGGCGGAAACGAAGCTGAATTAATAATAATAAAAGGGGGCTGGGAGGGTGGGGGGGGGGGCGGAGAAGCGGCAATAACGAAAAGTAAAATCAGCCGGCGCAGCGTGCGCGTCGCCATATTCAAAGCCGCCTACCGCCCCTTATGACGAATCTGTTCGGACAAACGAAACATACGCGGTGCGCCGTTAAAACGCGTCGTTAATCCCCGCGGCCACACGCGTTTACTGTCCCTCCCTCCCCCTCCACCCTCCCGCTCTCATACCTCGAAAAAATTACGTGCGGTATTGTGAAATCCTCGTGTGGCTCCGGCTTCGAAACACGAGCAAAAGAAGCGCGGGTTCACCCCGTTCGTCGACGTCGTTCGAGCGCTAATGACGATAGTTATTAGGAAGCGGACCGAATCTCTGTGGCGTGCGTGTACACGAAAGAAAAAGCCTCCCTTCTCTGCAGCAGGGCAGGTAGGAGGAGGGGTAGAAGGGGGGCAGACCGCCGGAGAAACGGTCATTATCGACGATGACTGGCAGCAAGGTCATCGTCGTCGGTACGGTTTAACGGTCTTTGTGGACGATGCTTAACAATGCACGCGGCCGGTGTGTACAAACCTGCCGGAATCATTAACACGTGCTGCTCGATTTCACGTGCCATAACACCTGCAAGTCGCAACGGCGACGAGAACCGACATGGAAATATAGGGGTCCGCGCCGATTCCGCTGCGACTGCCCGCGTACTAACATGTTCTTGTCAATACGTAATTATCCATGGCATCGAATGCGCCGGTATTCGCTGCTGACTTTTGTCGAGGCGCCCCCTAAGGAGGCTGCACAAAAGACGTGTTCCGCTATGCAGAATGCAAACGGTGGGTTCGTCTTCGAAACCTTCTGACTTTATTTTAAAAAAATGCGAACTATATTCCATTCTCTGTGTTCGCTTGAAAAGGGGAAATCTTTTTCCAAAGACTCTACTTCCTTTCGAAATTTCCCAGATTCCAAAAATGTAAAGAAAAATATGTGGCGGCTGTATCTCCTGCATTCACCGACAGGGGGATTGTAGAACGAGACTTTCTCGCTAGTACTAGATCCACGCCCGATTCGTATACTGTTCTTAACTGCCTTCCAATATCCCAGCGACAAAGGCAGGGTCCACTAGAGGACGAAGCACTCCTCTCTCTCTCCTTTTCTTTCTCTCTCCACTCCATTTGTAACAACCGTCAAAGGTATACAAAAATATAAAATTGATATTGACCCTTTGCGTTCGAATGGCAATTCTGAGGCGCCAGTAAAAACTGCCGTATCAATATTCAAAACTAAATTTATCCACATTCTGCAACTTGCTAAACACGCAACTGTTGTAAGAGAAAACAAATTGAATATCAGGTGTAGTGTAAAAAAAAATTTCATGGAATAAAAATTAATTTTACAATTAAAAATGCTTCGAGTGCATAGGGTTAATAGTTTCGTGTCAAAGCTTCACTGATAGAAAGTATATTTTCTATTTTCGATGGCGATTTGTGCGAGGAAGAAAGAGGGAAAGGAAAATAACGTTTTATGCTAGTCCTACTAGCAGACCCTGCAACAGATGCCGGAACAACGGAAAGCAGTTGAGAACGGTGTATATACATGCGAATCAGATAATAGTGGAGAAGTGTCGTCCAATTGTCCATCTGTTGGCGAGCGTAGGAAGAAGTCGCTGCATATTCTTGAAGAAATAAAAAGACGCGACGTAAAAATCTCCAAAGCAATTTTCCGCCCACATGTTGAATATTTTCGAAACTTTTAGTTCGATTGAACTTCCGTTTCATGTTGCAAACACGGTTTAATCATTGTAATCGGTCCGAGACCGAGCATGGGCTCGAAGATGCGCCCTAAGCAGCGCCGATTTAATTTATTAGCCGTCGGGCAATAATAACGATAATCAGGTGGTAGGTGGCGTTTGCCATAGCAATTACGGAATCGTAAATAACCGCGTCGCGTAGACTTTATCGCTTATTCAGAGTGGTAAGGGGATGCGAGAGGGGGTCGTGTTCGTCGCGTAATTGTAATTTCCAGTGCGCCCGGGCTCGGCGTTCGTATATAACGCGCGTGTCGCGCGTGCGCGTGCAACATCGTGCCCGGTATAGTAATCGGGCATCGTAATATAATCTGCGTCGACGTGTAGAACCGGCGTTAGCTCACGTACCACTGAATCGCTGTGTAACTTTATTGGAAGACGAGCGGGGACCTCCGTGTGCGGTTATCTCCAGCAGCCCGACAGGGTCTCGGCGAAGCCGAGCCGCTCCGGAGAGACCGAAACCTGAAGGGACGCAGACAGAGCGAAAGGGGTTGCTCCTAATAGCCCTTAAGTTGGATAAAGTTGGCCATTGTGCGCGCCACCCGGCCGTACGTGATCAGTTTTACCCTCGGATAATCACACCGGCGCAGTTCTGACCTATGCCCGTCCACCCACACCCGCGTCCCTTTCCTTTATTTCCCATGTAGAAACGTCAAGATCGCTGCCAACCGAGACGTGAACGCGCAATGGCTGCGATTAAGACCGTCCCCGTAATTGATAGTTGATCTGTGCCACCGACCGGCCAAGATGCCCTCCATTCTTCAGCCGAAAGGACTTCAACTTCTTCAGCGTCCCTCTCAGACGGCCTAAGGGTCAGCCGATCATTTTGCGAACTGTCCCCGACTAACTGTCCGCGTCGCCCTAACGGCCCTCCCCGAATGCGATGACATTTGCTTCCCACTCGATGCTTTCTTTTTCGCCATTCATCTGTATACCTTCCAAATCGACTTCGATCGTTTCCGCACACGAAAGATTTGCTGCGTCGATCGAACGAACTTTAACACGTCGAATGCCACGGGGGTCACCGGTGACCGGCATCCTTACATCGTTTAAGAACGGTTATCAATAAATTAACAGCATTGAACATTAACACAGTACTACCAAAATTAACTAGATTATAGTACGAGGTGAAAACTTTAGTTTTTAGTAACTAACACTTTTATTCAATAACGCTAATCATTTCTATAAATAAAACAAATGAAACTTGTTCGAAGTTAACTGGCCAACTAACAACTTTAAAAATTCTATAAAATCAAACTAATTCATTTAATGAAGCAGCGATTGAAAACTTTAAATGTACGGCATATAGTTATCTATCAACCTTCTTTTATTCTTCAGACATCAACTAAATTGAAAGCAACGAATGTATTAACGTACAAATTTATTTTTAAACATGGACAAATAATTCTGTCACCCATATATGGATGACATGGCAGTCAAAGTGTTAATCGTTAGACCGCAAGGTATTTAGGAGAAATAAAACTTGTCTGCATCAGCTAATAGAAAAAGAGTTAAAATAACCTCAGCGGTACGTTTCGTCTGGTTGTATCGACTTTTCATTGCTTTAATAAGTTCAAAATAGAAAATCGATATTCACTTTTAAACGATAATTCGTTGCTATAAATTGTTCTTTACTGTTCGATCGTACAAATGATTTTCCGATTTTCTTAACGTACGATCGACGATCGCTCGTTTCTACGAACAAACTGCACATATGGCTTATAAAAGTAAATTTTGAATACATATCGAATGGTTTCATTTTACCATCGCACAGCTGTCTCGTACAATTTCGAAATTTGTTTGTAACCGTGCCGCGCAGCTTTCCCGAAAACAAGCGACCGAAATTTTGCAACCACTTTGTGCGAACAAACGCTCGTCAATCGAGGATCGGTGCACGTAGATTCAAGAGGTTTCCACGTATCTCGAGGTCGGCTGGGATCACGGTGATTTCCGCGTTTTTCTTTTTTTTTTTATCGTAACGCATTCGCGTTATCTTTTAATTGATCGCAACACGTTTCAAATAATTCGCGAAAGGGTGTTACCGTGCCGCGTGTATATACGTGTTCGCGGTTCGAACGTCCGTGGTTGTTCTTCAGAGGAATAGGTTATTACGATCGTTGGCGATCGCTGGGTACAGATTATGCGGCGATCGTAATTCCACCGTATCGGCTGGATAACTGGATAATCGGCTTGTGTGCGTTTCATTGTTTAGCGCATTAAGTAGATTAACGACACTTTGCGCGACCCGTTCCCTCATTTATTCGAATTTGCCGGTGCGCGACCGATTGATATCACCGCCGCGAGGAATTCCGGTCGAAATCCACGAAGAAAACCGTTGTTTTACTTGCGTTTACAAACTACAATGCAAGCTATGTACATTCCGTTGCTCGAATATGTTGAACTACTTCGATGGAATTCGTATCGTCCCTCATTTTCCAGTCCGCACGTAATCCACGTTGCTTCGGGCTTCACGGAGGATTCACAAACCCTCTTTCTCCCTCTTTCTCTCTTTCTCTCTCTCTCTCTCTCTCTCTCTCTCTCTCTCTCTCTCTCTCTCTCTCTCTCTGTCGTCTCAGCGGGAAACGCTCCGAGTTTACACCGGCATAAGCGCCAGTCACGCCTGAAAACTGGGGATATACTGCCGACATTGTGGAATACGGAATGAGAACGTTCAGAACGACCTTAAAGTCGGTTAGAAAAAATTACGGGGTGCGAGCTACCCTCCTGTATTCTGTGCCAGACACTATATTTCATGTTCGCCGGGTTAGTTAATCAGCGCGCGACGCCATAGTTAAAAGAAATTATATTTGAACGGGAGATTATCTCGGTTCACCGGGAAATTACTACTGGTTCCGGTTTCCTATCTACCAGGCGATGTAAATTCTAGATATCTAATGCGATTGTTAAAAATCTGTCGCCGTATCACGGTCGTGCGACAACGTGCCATTAAACGTTCAGTTTTTAATTATGCAAGAGCAAAATTGTTTACGACAACTGCGGGACATGGCCAGCAGGCAAAGCGCTACGTGTAACGTCTAAATGTGGCAATGTACGTCGACGTATGTAGCAATTGAAAAGAACTTAGTAGAACCGTTGGAAGTAAAGAGAAAGGAAGCGATAAAGAATCTTGGTAAAAAACGACGAGTTGGAGACTTAACCCTTTCGGTACGGGTGCCGGATATATCCGGCGTCCATCTGATGACCTGTGTGTATATCACACCCAATTAAATTTTATTAGCCGTCTTGTGTCTAATCATACATTAACTAATAATATGTAAACAGTAATTTTTGTTGTGTATATAATTTTTATAAATTTTACTTATATAATTGAAAGAATTTTATACAACTATCTCATAATATTAAAGTTACAATCAACACTTGGAAAAAAGCATTATTTTATTAAGCATAGATCATATATAAGGTTAGGAAAGTCTTCATAGAAAGGAGGACTGACCATGTGCTATGTGCGCGTTTTCGGCGGGACACCTCGTACAGCGAGTCGCGGCGGAAAGAGCGCTCGTACTGAAAGGGTTAAGAATGTCCGACGCTGAAATAACAAGCCCAATGAATTTTCGCGGTGTCCTAGAATCCGCTAAGCCGTAGGTGTTCCCAGTCTCGCTTAACGAATCCCCAACTTGTAAATAAATTCCGTAGTTCGAAGTTTATTATCAATTCCGATCGAGTCGAGGGATCAGCGTCGATCGAAGGAGCTTGGTCCAGCGTTTCTGTTCTTAGCGCTCTTATAATCTGCAATGTTCGGTTCTGGTCCAGGGAAACTGGTCGAGCTTACGAGCGGCGCTAGCGTGCGCCATCCGTGTCGTGCTGGAAAGTTAGAAATATCCGTTTCGGCGGTGCTCGAGGATACAGAACTTGCCGGTTGAAAGAGAGTACGGACGGATAAGACGCGGAAGAGGCAAGATACGCTGCGTGAGAGAGAGAGAGAGAGAGAGAGAGAGAGAGAGAGAGAGAGAGTTGGAAGAGGAGGGTAAGGAGGAGGAAGAGAGAAGAAGAGAGGAAAGGAGAGCGGAGTGGGTGTGGAAGGGTTGCGGAGTGTGGATGGTACGTTTAATTGGACGACTTCCAGGAGCTGGAATTAGGAGAAAGCTCGGAGAGCTGAGCAACGCGTTCCGTTGGAAGAGTCGAAGGATAAGGACGGCCGATAAGAAAGACGGAGAGGACGGCGTCGCGGGAGGGAGGCTTATCGGCTAATGTCACTTTAACATTGTATCAAATTATCAGACGCCTCGCCAGACCGACGGATTAATTAAGCTAATTATTGTTTACGCTTGGACGGACGTGCAGCCGCCTCTCGCATTCCCGGGGTGGTAGCAAGTCATTTCCCGCGTATTACAGTTTGCGCCGAACTGTCGCGTTGTTGTTGCATCGCTTTCCTTCACACCTCGATGCGTAGAACCGGCGACGAGGCTCTTCCCCGGCGTTGCAGTTGTATTTCCGCCCTTCGTAGACGACTACGACGAGCACGGTGATACTGGAACAACAACAGGGAGAGAAGTATCGGGCGAACGACGACGACGACGAGGAGGAGGAGGAGGAGGAGGAGGAAGAAGAAGCTCGATGACAACCCAGGTGGCTCGGCGCGAGGAGTATTTATAACCGAGCGCTCGCTTTGTCGTTGTCCCTCTTGTTATCGAGCCGTCGTTACCGTTATTGCGCCGATGCTCGCGAACCGAGTCGAGTCGAGGCGAGACGAATCGAGTTGAGTCGAGTCGAGACGAGCTCGAAGAGAGACGCAACGAGACGAGGGCAGATATCCACGCGATACCGATCCGACTTCGTCCCTAAGATTGGACGAGTAAATTTCGCGCTTAAAGTCTTTTCCCTGCCGTTCGCGGACGTCGTTAAAGCTCGGGGAGGGTAACGCAGATTATATCGACGCCCTCGGAATGCATTTTCTTCGTGAAATAAGTATACAGGTGGATCCGGCGTGCGCGCCCGCGAACGAACTCAAAAAGCCAGGAACCAGATTAATCTCACCGGTAGAATCTATTTTACAGCACGATAAACGGAACGCGAAATACTCTCGGATCGTATAGTTTATTTTATCGAGCCGCTGTTGCTCGCCGGAGGTTTTCGGCGCGCCCACCGAGCTCCGCGAAAATATGTCGGTTTAAAAGGGATCCGAAGCATCCCCGAGCTTTCCTTTTTACAGCGACCCGCTACCAAGCCTGTTTCCGCCCACGCGCCTCGGCGCTGTATAATGAAGTTGCTCGAACGAAACATTCATAAACCTCGCTTCAATTTGTTCGTTCCTCGCCCGCTGCATCTCCGTCGAAATGTTTAGAAACTACTTTCCCGCGCGAACGTGCAACCTCCGCGGAACACAACGATCGGACGATGCAGTGCGCTCGCAACGATGCACCCGGAAAAAGGAGACGGAATCGGGAAAAACGATTAAATTATTTGCGACCTTGAAAAGCTTTCGGACAATTTCTGATTAAACCTTATGTATCGAAACTTGGAGAAATATTTTTTCAAATTTTGTGCCGAGAACATTCTGTGCACAGGGTGTCCCGTAAACTTCAATGAAACTTTAAACGAGAAATTCCTGTAGCGATGCTCGGCGTTTTCCTTTTCCGGTTTAGCAATTTGGAGCTTCGTTTGAAAGTTATTAACGAAAGATACTGAACGAACGGGGAGCGGCTACTGTGGACATATTTTGAAAGAATAGCGAGATCCGATCGGTCCAAGATTCTCGCATTCGCAAAGAAAAATGGTGATTAGAATCTCTCAATTTCTTGAAACTGTACAGTTCACTCTGTATAGTAGATCTCCGCCATCTCAGAGTTAAGATCGAAAAATAATTGTTAGCAATGCTTCCAAGAGATTTCAAAGACGTTTGTCCCCCGATTCAGCTAATTTCGGATTTTCCAAATCAAAGTAAAACAGGATCGATTTTCGAATCGCTGACTTTAGGACGTAGTTTTTATAAAAGACGCGTCCCCTGAGAGTCTATTTGCCGCGGATTCTTAATGAAGACGATTTCCGTCGCGCTAATACACGGCGCCCATTCATTTGTTCCGCGGCGTGTAACAAGCAGGGAATATCAACGATGACAGGGAGAGAGGGATCCCGCCGATGAACCGGGAGAGGACAGGAGGGTCGCATTCCATCGGATCGAGATTTATTTGCCGAATAAATGTTGAGAAGGTATTTTTAATGGCCGACAATAGTGGCCCGATAGTGATCTCAGAAACGTATTGTCGTTGGACGTCGTATATAATCCAGGAGGCATCGACGCAGCCAACAAAACGGATACACTCTCTCTCGACCCGCACCGATCTCCCCGCGTACCCGATCTATTCTTCTCTCTCTCTCGACCGCTCCCGCAGGTAAACCGTCTCTCTTTGTCTCACCGCGGTGGCTTATCGGCTACGAGAGAGAAAGAAAGAGAGAAACCCTTTCGTGCTCTCCTCGCACGGTGATCTTTACTTCTCTCCGATCTCTCGACCTTCGCCTATTCGCTCGCACGTTCTCGTCCCTCTTCCTCGCTCTCTTCTTCTCTCCTCGACGCCTCCGCTGCCATTCCTCCCTCCCTCCCCTACCTCGTCGAACGTCCTCTCATTTTCTCGTTCCCTTTTGCCTCCCCCTCGTTCACCCCCGCGACCTCCCGCGATCCTTTGGGCCGCGACTATCACCGCTTGCTCACCTGTTCAAGCCTTTGAAGTCAATTCTTTTGTGAATCGACATTATTATTGTAATTGAATACTTGTCTCCTAGAGGGATATCCTTTCGTTCCGTGCGCGAGCCACAATGCCGCGGCTTAAATCGGGATTAATGCCAGGAGAAAGCTCTTCTTCGGACCCCGGAGCGATCCGGACGATCGATCCTCGGACGGTTATCTCGCGGCCCGGCCGGGATCCCGGCTTCAAAATATTTTACACGTTATCGAGGACGTGTATCTGGCGTGGAACTCGTCCAAGACGCTCCCGGACTCCTTACGCAACCGACGGGATTTTTCGGCCGTAGCTCCCGATGCCTGTACGCCCTAGATCTTCCGGCGCCGCGTGCACCACGATTTATCGTTTCATTATCTTCGATCGCGTACTTATTCGTTGCGTCACCGCTCGCGATTCGCTCGCGTATTCGCTCGCGATCCGCTTTCTGGCGAAAATCCAACGGCTCGACGTTCGACCCTCCCCTCGCACGGAATCTGGTTTGTTTACCGCAACACGCGGTACAATGGGACAAGGTTCTCATTGACAGGTTCCCACTCCTTCGGATCCGACTATCACCGACACACCCACAAACCAATAAGGACATTCGACGAACCACTGCTTCACTTCGTGCGCAACCAATCACGACTAAAACATCGATACCGCGCCGGTCTTAGACAGACGGCATCCACCGGATCCAGACATGCTCACGCGTTTACACGGAAAAGGTAACTGTTGAAGCTCGCCTCTTGAATTTAGCGTAGCTTCGAACGTTAGACAGTGCAACCATACTGTTTTTACCTGCCGACGCCCGCCGTTGATTCTACGTCAACGCCGGCCGGGAAAACCCGCGCTTCCACTACCCCTAACGCTCCAGACGAAGGGCGAAAATCACGAACCACCATTGGCCGATACTTGGTCACCGAAAATACTATATAAGCAGCTAATGTATCAGTACACGTCAGATCCGATCGGCACTCGACTCACGTCAATCCTAAACCCCTCAATATTCACCAAAAATAACCATTCTCATTCGCTCAAGGTAACTTTAAAATCAAACCCTCATGTTTAAATTTTCGCATGTCCATCCTGCTTTAAAAAAAAAAAGTACATGTCAGATCCGATCGGTCGGCTCACGCTGACGCTCGTACACGCTCGAATACGCAGAACAAACTTCTATCCAAAAATACAAGCTTCTGGTAGGGTTTCACATTTAACGTTTACGCTTTTTCCCATTAATTTGCACTGGAGCTAGTACGTACTCTTACAAAGCATCGTACTTGAGTGACCGCCTCCCCGAACAGCGGGACAAATGCTTCAACAGTAACTGAATCTGTAATAGAAACTCTTTAGACATTTCTTAAGTAAAAGGGCCTTCGTAGGGGTGACTTTGCTGACCAGCAATTTTACACAGAAACTATGCCACGTCACCGGCTATTATTTCGTAATTGAATATGGAAGTAAAGTAAAACATTCTAAATAAACTGCAACAAATTTTATTTATACTGAATGAAATGAAATTAAACTTTGGACATTTTTTTTATACGATTAAACACGATGCGTAAAGCTTTTGCAATATTCTATATCGCCCTTTACATTGAAGTAAATAATGCAAGTGCAATGACGAGTTAACTCGTTTGGGCGTCAACGTTTGGGCATGAGAAGACGAGTTAACTTTGCCGGTCAGCAAAGTGTTAACGAATTCTTGGGATCAAGCGGACCGATACACATTTATAAATTGACAGTGTTGTTGAGTGTACGTTTTCTATTACTTGTTATAGTGTACTTCAAAGATTAAGAGTGGACTGTATTTCTGATGATAGCTGACCGAATGTTGAGGTGTTATACTACACTTTATTTAAATTTGAGTGTAGAAATCCTATCTGATATATAAGTACAAGAGTAACCCTTTTCTGATGGCAAATGCTGTAGGAAACTCATCTCCGCCGCTCCGTCTTACTATTTATTCCCTACGTTGGGTTGTTTACAAAAATGGTACAGAGCTTTGATTCGGTAGTGGAAAAATGGAGGGGTTAGCAAACCCGTTGACCAGAGCTCGTGGAGTGGGAGCAAGGGTTGTTGACAAAAATGGAAATTTCCGCTTTTCCGAACGCTCGTCCAAGACGCCTCGCCGAATGACTCTCGCAGGTAGAGCCGCAATTTGGGATTAGGGCCCAAGACTCCGCCCTTTGTGATAATAAAACAGAAACTTCCGCTGGCAATGCGATGTGGCCATAGTGTTGGCGGTCCACACACTAAAATCCTCTCACTCCACCTCCTCGTGGTGGTCCCTGGGAACACGCTTGCGTGTTGCTAACGGAGTGAGGGGTACAGTAAATAGAAGAGAAAACGGAAGTATAGAACGGAAGAGAAAACAGAGAATAGGAAAGAGCAGGAGAGGAGAAGGGGTACAGTAAATGGAAGAGAAAACAGAAGTATAGAACGGAAGAGAAAACAGGGAATAGGAAAGAACAAGAGAGGAGGAAAGGGGGGCACCCTTGAGAAATGCGAATAGTAGACCCCTGGATGCCCCCCTGACGACCTAGACGAAGACGGGGATGTCTTGCCACCCCCAAGGGTTTTAGTGGGTAGGACCGCGGCTGTTATCAGGTTCCGTTGGTAAGTCCCACACTAACCCCTCACTTGCGTAACAGCATTTCCCCCACCCCTGAAAAAAAGAGGCCAGAGTTCGGGATAATTTTTTCTCCCGAGGGGTAACCGAGTAGGCAATGAAGGTAGCGACTCTAACGAGTCGAACGATTGGTATCGTGGTAAGTCGACGATGTTCCGATGACAGCCGATGGTCGACGTCGATGTAGACGGTCGGACAGGTCGACTCGGCGTGTACCCGCGTTTCTTCGTTCCCGCGACGGGTTCTACGTCGCCCAAGGCTTTTCCGTGAAGCCTTTGTTCGCTCCGTAATGAATTCAGTAAGTTTTGTCGAGGGTGGTAGTTTCCTGCTGGCACCCTCAAAATTGAGATCGTTGCACCGTCGGCGGGAAGGGTCAGAGACGAAGGGTACGCCAGGGGGGAGGAACAATTTATGAACTGACGCTTCCTTTATGAGGGGGCGGTTTCGGGGCCGCGACTGAATTTTAACACGTGACTCACGGCGCAATTGCGGCTCACAAAAAGAACTCCTCCGGCCAAGGATATATTAGGTACCCCCGGTAGGTGCCTCTTATCCCGAGCCTTATCTAATCTCATTTCGAGAATCGATACGGTTGTTCCGATTAAAATCGTCTGGAGCGAGAGGCCTTTCGCAGTGCGATCCCGGCGCGCGCTCGTAACTTTGTCCGTAAGACCTTATTACCGCGAACGCTTTGAAATTGTTTTCGAACGATGCGTCGTACCGTGGTGCGCATCTTCCCGGGATGCGTTCCGCGTTCGCGGAACAGTTTCATTGCATCGTATTCATCATTCGTCGTGACCGCGGTTTTGCTGGAATGCGGTCCGATCGTTCGCAGGGAACGATCGCTCGTCCTAGCAAAGAACTTCACGACACCGTGAACCGATGCCAGTCCTAGATCGAGATTCCGAGGGTTTTTACGATCGATATGAGAAGTCCCCCGGCAAGAGCAGCACCAAAAATCGTGAAACATGGACGCGTTCCAAGGATCCTCCGTGTGCTCGTGACTCGGAGATTACCGGAATGGCCGGAAATTTTAATGAAAAACGAACCGATTACCTACTCCGCGCCAGCGTGCAATTCACTTAAGCGTCGAAAACAAGTTGGCGGCGCCGCCGGTACCGAAGCGATTCTCCTTCGAACAATTTTCTCGAGGGTTGTTCGTCACTTTCGAAGAAAAATCTGAGCATAGGTGCGTGCATGTACGGGTTCCAGGCTCGAGTCTCGCCGCGCATTCCCTCCAGCAGGATCGAACTAGCAAAAAAGAAGGATCTACCGCGGGAGCGGCTGCAACACGTCCTCGAAATGAAGGAATCAGCTAAAACAGGATTCGCGTTGATGACCTACACGCACCGGGAAGGCGGCGTGTTCACGGTACACGCATAGGGCTGCCCTCACGGTTCCCGGAGTATGGAAAATCATATCCATTACCGTGATTCGACGGCGGCGGCGTCGACGGCGGGGAAGAGCGGCCCGAGGAGCAACGTGTAACCACATTTTCTCACGTTAATAACGCCACAAGGTGAAACGTCAATGGATCGCCGGGTCCTGTATCTTGTAGCAATCATAACTGTATCCCGGCGAAAGAGTATGCGTGTGCTCGTACGCGGCCACCGCTTCATCAATAATAACCGAGCCTCGTGGAACCTGGCACGCAGTCGTGTAATGCTCGCCTAAGTACCTCGGTCCGTATACACAAGCTCTGCGCGCGTCCAGCGAAACGCGTGGGGGAACGGGAATCGGACGATCTCGTAAAAATCGGTAACGCGGTCCTTTCTTTCCTGCGGATTTTAGTGTCGCCGGCTAGAAAACTCGACGAACAAGCCAAGAAAACCATGCTTGTCGCGCGTTTCGCCGACGTCCCGGCGCGAGGCGATAAACTATTTTTTAATAAATGATTTTATTCGTCTCGCATTCGCCTCGGATGCTGTTCGAAGGTCTTGGAATTTGCATGGCATTCTGGATTTTAGTGTCTCGCGGAAGCTTCGTTCGGCCGAATGGAAAATGCCGGTAATCGCGCATTCGTCGTTCGCTCGGTGACAACAGAAAATTGGACGATATCAAAATAATTTATTTAATAAAACTGTCGTTGCGGTATATTTTTTTAGCACATTATGCACTGCAGAAATAAATTGTCATTTTCCCTTTTAAGCTACGGCAGTTGCCAACTTCAAAATTTTATTGCATCCGGTGCCGTGGTAGATTTACATTCTAGCCAAAGAAGCTAAAAATATAAATCTACCGATTAGTAGATCTATTTTCTAGATCGGGGAAGCTGGGTGGCCAGGTAGACTCTCTCGAAAAAGACTGTATAAACTAAACAGGCTACATTCCTTGACGCCTTCCTAGTCCTTTTGATATCGTCCACTGAAAACGCTCTCTGTCATAATGCCTTACAACTTCGAGGCACAAATGAGGCCGTCGATCCGACGGTAGGCCGGATTGAACAAAAGTTTCGGAGGGTGGCAGAAGGGTTTCGTATCCCCGAAGATCGAGGCTGACGGTGGTAGGGTACTCCGGCGAGGAAGCCGAGGTGTAACTTCCCCCCGTTCGGGGCCCTGGTTACAAGAGGACTTACAAGATATCGAGGCTAAAGCTCCGCCCGGTTCGAGAGGAACCACGGGTCTACCAATGAAGATCTGAACCCACGACGAGCACGCGACCAGTTGGGCTAAGGACGAACGTAAAACTTACCGATCGGCAAGATAACTGGTGTTTAACACGCGAGCCGAACCGCCATTAAGCCCGGCCCACCGTACGATTTCCACGCGGTCCGGGGCTCTGGCTGCTCGCGTCGACGATTGATTTACGGACCTGGCCGGCACTTTTTCTCGGGGAAAGAGAGGATCGAGAGACAGAAGGGACGACGCACGCACGAGACGCACACGCGTGTGCCCCCTCGTGGCGCGAACGTCCTCGCAGAAAACGACCGGTGATTGCTGAGGATCGGGTTCGTTGCACCGGCCTCGGAAACAGCCGGAACAGAGAGATGCCATCGAGGAGGCGGATGTGATCGGGGATAGATCCGATCTACCTGCTCCCCGGCTAGAGCCTGGGCTCGCTGCTCCATGGGAATCGATGTTCTCGATTTCTCGAAAGCGATAATATTGATTGGAAGACAAGCGCGCTCTCGTCGTTTTCATGAATTTTCTTCCTCTTTTCAGCCTCGCGTCGCGAGAGCATTGTTCGACGGGGTAGACTCGGTGGCTCCTTCGGTTAGAGATTTTTACGTGGCCTAATAACAGCTTTATCCTTCTAAGATAAGTGGTGAACGGTCAAACACGGTCGGTCCTCTTACCGGAAACCACTCTCGCGTCCTCCGTGGTACAGATTCTCGAAAACGAAGCACCGATTCTTTGGCAACGCTGTTTGCTTACCGTTCGATATCCTAACGATGTGTCTAATGGGTTGAAAATGTCGAGGTATTTGTATTAAAGTGAAAGGACTCGCGTAAGAAAGGAGTGAAAAATAACTACATATATTTGAAAGAAAAATGGTGGAATATAATACTGGTGTAATTGAATACCTAAACTAAATTTTCAACATTCTAAACGACGCCTACTGATTTTTACCGCAAATGCGCGAAAAGTTGTTCTATGTTGTTCCCTTGAGGTGGTGCTAGACTTTGTATGGAATTGGAAAGGGTCTTGCTAAGAAATTACAAAGTCTAGCCACACTCTGTACAGCAAGGGGAAGTTTATTTTGACTAAATATGTGTACAATGACTAGGAAGCCTATCGGTTAGCTTGCTGGCAAATACACAAGAATAAGATGGCGGAAACGTGTGTAAAAACGCGGTCACGACTATCGTGAACGTGGTACAGTGGTCGGAACGGTTTTTATCCGCCTCCGAAAGGAAGGACAGAGTGTCCTTCGAAGGGAGGTGGAAAAATCGTTTTCTGAAAAAGGGTCCTTGGCCGTGCGAGGCTGGCTATTAGGTATGTTCATATACCTGAGATAGCCGTACTCGTCACATTCCAAGGACTTTTGCTTCTAGGACAATGTCGGGCCGCGTGAATTTGGCTACCAGATGCGGTACCTGGCCCATCGTTCGCGGGCCCGCACCGGACCCAGGTAAAGCGGGTAAAAAGGTATTTTTACCTTGATGTCTGGGCTTTTCCCTAGGAAGGTGGTAACGGCTGAGCCGCTGCACCCTCTTTCTCGTGAAGATTTTTGTGATAACTGGCTGACAACGTCACCCGACGACAATTCTGTCATTGGCTCTGGCGGTCCTCGTCCTAAGAGCTTGTCATAAATCCTTCGAAGCCTCCGATTTTACTTAAAACGCGTCGAGCCGTTGTGTATCTCTTCCTCTGGAATCGCTGTTAATTGACCCGCGACGCACCACTACTAATTACGAGACCGCCGCGACTACTAATTATAGGAGCGTCCCGGGGATTTATAGGCGTCGGCGTCGATTCACGACGACACGCGCGAAGACACCAGGGCCCCGTGTGTCATAGGGCTGAACCCCTGGCAGACAGTTATCTTATAATTCCACGGGGCCTGCCTCTCTGTTTTCCGCTACCGATTCTTCGCCACGATACGAAAGTGCTCTCTCGGCCCCGATACCTAATTAACGGGGCGCCGCCTAATTAAGGTCCGCTCCTGCCTTTTACGGAGTTTATCTTCGAACAGGGTAGAGGGAGAGGAGGCACGAGGGGGCGGGCTTCGATAAGCCCCGGGAATTTGACTCGGAAAGAACTGACGTTACCAGACGGAAAATGAAGCGCCCGGACGACGACGACGATGGTTCACGGGCGCCGACGCGAGACCATCGTTCCCTTTGAATTCGTAATGGCCTAATCAGAAAACGGTGGTCGCTCTCGAACGTCATGCATTAGAAAAGGGAGATCGGCGTGCTGGATGAAGGGCAACGAGACTCGTAAAGGTAACCGGAAATTGCTCGGATATCTTTCCCCGTTCTTGCAGCCAGATTCTCGCGGATAATTTTGATTCAGCGATGAGTACGTCGCGATGTGTGTTCCGAAAGAGAACACTGAGAATTGCATTGAATCGGCGAATCTTCTGACAGGTATCATCGATGATTTAGGATATCACTCATGGAAGTAATAATCCATTACAACGTTTGTTTTCGAGAAAATTCTGTTCGATGTTAGTGAAAACTTAAAGAAATGCAATTTCTTCTTATGACGGAATAAATTGAAATGCAACACTCGTGTTACATGATTTAACCGTTTGAGTGCCAAGGAGCGGTTTTGCGCTTCTGTGTCGCTCGAACAGTGCCAGAGCTCTAGGCTGCGAAGCCGATAACCGCGAGACGATCGGTTTCCGTCAATGCGCGAATTTACGGTTACAATTCCATTTTAAGTAAAAGTAAAAGAATGATACCGCTGATAAAAGAACGAATTTTAATTTCAGTCGAACATTTGGATGCAAATATCATTAAAATGTACAAATATGGTTGTTAAAGCACAATGCATGCAAACTTTTGGAGAGGGAATAAGACAAGCGAAAAAGCGCTCCTTGGCACTTTTGGACGGGAAAACAGCAAAGACACGTGGCACTCAAACGGTTAAGGAACAACTGTGTTTTTTTGTCTTTCAGTATATTACAAAATTTCTGGTGCGAAGTATGTTTAACGCAACATCGGTTAGAGCGAACCTCTCGGTGCCGGCGTTGGCCGCGGTCTTGCGGTTTCAGCGAAAGAGAAAAAATCAAAAAATTACTATCTTCCATGTAACGTTTACCAAGGAAGTAGATACGATTCTTGCGGAGTAGAATCTTATTCTCGGTATTTTTACAACGAACCGTTCCGTGAAAAATGGAGCATCGTGCTCGGGTCGGCTGAACTGCCTCGTAACGGAAACCGGGAATAGAAAATACAGAAATATTCCTTATGAGGCGTGTGCGGTAAACGTTACAGATTTCCTTTCAGCCTCGACCTTTCTACGCGAAACGTCGGGTTCGGAGATTCCAAGAGATCGCTGTGAATTTTGTGAAATTCAAGTTGCCACTTTATGGAACCCGGGACGAGTGGTTGGCGCTCGGTCTGGCAACGGTTCGTTATCGATCATCGCTTAATAAACGACAAATACGCGGCACGTAGCGAAGTTAATACAACGGTTCGTATCTATCTTGGCTGCTAGTTACCGTATCTCCGTTAACCGCGCGCGGCCGAATTGCAATGCCGTTCCTTAATAACGATTCGAGCTTCAGCCGGATCCCCGTTGGTTCTCGGTGAAAGCCGGCGAAACTATTTTTTCGGTGGGAACCCGGTACCGTTGCAACGTAGAATTTCTTGTAGTTCCGCTAATGTCTCGCGCGTTCCACAATTAAATTCTAGAGGGTCGATGCGTCCGGTGGATGGCGCAAAAAAACCGCGCAATTTCCGATTCAAAGTGGACCGAATGGCCGAGCGAACCGTGTAATTTTATACCACAACGTTCTATCCCTTTCTCTGTTAGTCTCTCGATTATTTTTATATTTATACGGATGCGCATCGCATACCTAAACGCCGCGGCAGCACGCCACCGACGCTCGATGTAATCGGTACCGGACGAAAATTCATTTTTATGGAATCCTCTCCCACTGGCTCTCGCTTTCTCTCTCTCTCTCTTCCTCTTTCCCTTCCGACATTCTCCGTATTTATAACTTGCCAACAACAACAACAGCAATAAAAAAGAGAATTCGGCCGGGTGCATGTTTGACAAAAAAATAAGAGGAATTACGCGGCCACGTGAACGATAATGTAGCGTTTTTTATTTAAAGCGCAATATTACCTGGACCCCCGGACGATATTTGCATTTTCGAATACGAAATTGGACGCGCGCGTGTCGGGAACAATATTTTGACGTGCGTCGAGCATCCCAGAGATCGGACGAAACACCGGGAAACCATTATTGAAAGCATCGGCCAGCCGAGCGGGGTAAAGAGACGTAATTGAAATCCTATAAAAATACATGCGGGCTTCCATCTTCGGATCGGTTTCAAGTGCATCGGTTCGAATATTTCATTAAAATATCCGCAATGGTCTGTTAATTGCAACGCGCGCGGCGCGCGGCTCTGATTCATTTGTCCGAATATAACAATGTGATTACACGAGCCATTGCATTTAGTGTTAACGCGGAAATATTATGTTGAAATAGGAGCAATGTACCGTGTCCACTTTTAATGATCGGAATATTACAATGCTCGCGCGAAGAGGAACAGTGGATCCTCGAAATTTCGAAAGTTTAACAGGAACGCCCGACGAATTTAACGAATTCAATGTGTTTTTTTTTTTTTTCGTTCTTTTTATCTTTGTTTCGGTAATTTTAAAGTGGACGAGGTTTTCTATCGAGCCGTTAAGCTTTTTGTCGAACGACCGAGGAGCACGAGGCTAATCGAGGATACCGGCTATTCTGCTTGAAACTAGGTTGTTCTTCGTTGCACAAAATTGATTCATGCAAAAAAACGAATTCATGCAAACTATATCTTCTTGCCGTGTAACGTCGAGTGAGGTTCTCCTGGGTTATATTAAACTGAATTTAATGAATATTAATTATTATACAGCGTGAATAAATCACGGGAAAATAGGATTTAGATTGTAGATGCTCCGGCATGCAAAGTTAATACGTGAAAAATTGTGCGTGCATTAACATTTAAATTGTTATAACACCGTGAATTAAATCGCACAATCCAATTAGACTGACCATACGTGGAGAAGACTTCAATTTCGTAAGTATTAATTCGTTCCTCGCACGATGTTCAAAAATAACCGAATACTGGAATCTCGATTTACATTCATTCGTTTACGTTTAATGCCTGCAATTCTATTAATTTGATTTTACACGTAGTGTCATGTTTCAGCACTCTAAATAACCTCTTGTAACAATCTTTTCCTTATTAAGAAGGTATATAATTTTAGGAAATTCTAGTACCTTATACAGTACCAGATATACATGTTTACAAGGAACTACATTGCAAAGGAAATTTTAAAATAACGAACGCAAATAATTATACAATCCTATCATCACCATTAATCTGTGAATTTTCTGGTATTAATATCGTCAATATATATGTTGTTGGCAATCCGAGTGTAGGCTGAATTTCAAAAAACTTTTTGTTTTAAAATCCGCAGTACCCGTATTAGTAAAAATGTACAAAATTTCAACTCGATTGTTCGAATAATTTCTAAGGAAATAAAATACACAAATAACGAGTCCAATTCGGATGGTGAGGACCCGCGAATCCTCGTTCGGCCGTAATAACCCTTTGCACTCGAAACTATTTCAACTCGAAGATCAAGGCATTTATTTCGTACTGCACATATGTGACTTTTTATTATTGCTCGTCCTTCCAACCGTTAAATTTTTAACAATTCTTTGGATGCAAAGATATCGAAGTTAAAATTGTTTTAAATGATTAGGTGGCAATTTTCCGTGGTGCCTCAGAGTCACCGCTCGAGCGTTAAGAGTTAATAGCGCACGTCTTCGCGGATCGTATTATACCTGCGAAGTGTATCGATGCTGGGAATCGTGTCGACCGATCGGGAGCTGGTTTCCCTTTGGCTTCGCGATCCAGAAACCGCTCTCGGACGTTCGATCGGGACCGGCGACGCCGGCGACGTCGGTATTCGAGTTCCGCCGGCAGAAAACGCACGGGAATATAAATCAGCGTCGTAACGAGTAATCGATCAAGATAATGCATTGGGAATCGGAGAAAAAGTCGCGCGGACAGACCGATAAATAAGGACAAATAGAGCCGGCCGCGAGAACGATACGGTGGATACGAACGTCCGACAGAAAAACGGCACGCGTGGCGCCCCATCGACGTTAATCTGCCCCCGTGTGCACGCGAAACTGGGAAAGAGACGTACGGAAAGAGAGTGGAGAGACGAACGAACGAGAGAACCAGCAGGTGAGAGAGAGACAGAGTGGAGAGAGAGAGAGAGAGAGAGAGAGAGAGAGAGAGAGAGAGAGAGAAAAGGGAAGGGATCGAGAACGAGCGAGCGAGAAGGACAGCCTCGCCGGATATACACGACACGTACTGGAGAACTCCTTTTTCCGATCGTGTAAAAGAAGTTGACTCGCCACTGGATTTACAGAGTATCAGGAACGAAGCCGCGGCCCTTCGATGCACCGTGATTAAGACGTCCCTGGATCCGGCAGACTGGATCCAGGAATCAATGGGACCGCGTGTGAAGAATCGCTGATAATGAATGGATCGAGCAACCTCGTCAACCAAGACGTTTCTGCATGCGTGATAGCAATTCCGCTTCTTCCAGTCTCTCTCGAGGTTCTTGCAAGGCGCGAGGAGACGCGACGTTCGATTCGTTGCACGTGTTTCATTTTCTGCGTGGATACGGCTTGTCTGGAATATAATTTCCGTCTGGAAAAATGAAGACATCCTCTTCTGCGTAATGATGAATATCAATTGGAAATTCTAGCCTCCGGTAGGAAGTAATTGCTACTTCGGCATCCTGGGGCGTGCTAGTTCAGTGGTAATACTTTATGAGTGATTAATAATAGCGTTTAACGCGATCGCTGACAACCTTGCGCTCGCACCGGCGAAATATGAAGTACGAGGAACGTCGGACTAGTTTTACCATTAAACGATGATGGGCAACGTCTATTTGGAACGAACGATATTTCGTTGTCAGTTTGGTCTTGGTCGTGTTACGTCGAAAAAAGCCCCGGCCGCGAAAAGGCTGCGGCAAAGCGCTCGTCCGCCAATCGTCAATAAAAGCCGACTTTAAGCCGGGCTGACCGGACCGTGATCCAATCACAAATCAATTTATCTGCTATCCGACAGCGGCACACGAAAAAATTTTCCCGGATGCACTTCTTCCGTCGATGTAGACGATGCGCGACTATTATGCTCGACGTATTAGAGATCGATGCAACATTTCCGTCCTGTCACGACAGGGAAATAGATCTGCCCGATTGCGATCGTTCGTATTGCAATTACTGCCAAAGTAGCCGATATTGAAACGTTTCTGATAATGAGAAATGGTTATTTCACCCGGATGTCGAGAAGTCTTTAACGGTAAACCGATCGAACGCTGGAACGCCTGGTATGCGTCACCTAATAAAAGTTTTACGATTAAATTCAATTAGAGTTTCCGCAACCGGCGTTAGACTATATTCTCGAATAACGCATCTTTACAATTTTAACAATTCCACAGTGAAGAATTTAGAAATTCTCGCTGGCTTTCTTGACACTGTATGAGGCCACAGTTAAATTTAAATTTTTACAGTTACGGAGAGAATATTGTAGCAGTGTTACACAAAACATTCTTCTTTTCCAGAAAGATACAGATATACCTATAAAGTATTTACCGTTAAACGGAATTACAGTTTGCGCGTCCTTAACACTTCACCGACCGGCGATTATTTCAGAATCTTTCAAGTTCATAATCCATCACTGAAAACTATTTAATGAAGCCCTCAACGCCGACAGCAATTTTTATTGCGAATCAACAAGCCCTCCTAAGTAACGTAATCTAATAATTTCGTTACAAATTACAATGTAAACGCCGTTTTTTAAGCCACATTTTGTTATGGGGCAATTATTGAAAGACGCATTAATAGGTTTCCGGTCAGTGGAGGCAAGACGACAAATGCAGATTTGAAATAGACTAATACATAATTGCAATGTCTATTTCCGAGAGGTCTGGGCGTCGTTGGAATTATTCGAACAAATTCGAACAAATCCGAGAAGAACAGGAGAAATGATTTTTCGACCCGCAATCTCGACAGGACGGGCGGGTGCATCGTATTTTAAGACGCCTGACGGCCATCGCGACGGATCATGAATATTATCGACAAGCAGCCATCGTCCGTCGCCGGGTATAAATATTTTCTGAATGGCGCAACAACGCGTGACACAAAGCCGGATTAAAATGTTCGGCGCTTCGAAGTCGAACTAGAGATCCCACCTGCGTTCGATATACCAGGCTACGCCTTGGACGGTCGTCGGCTGTTAATTATTCAAAAGCATCGGTCGGCCGCTGTCCGTTTATTCATCAGTCGAGAATCGAGATGCGCGCGGGAGCGAGCCGAACGCATCGAGAAACAATATTAAAAGGCTGGCGAGCGCGGTTGTTGTTCCTTCTCGATTTTTCCCCCCGGTCTTGTTTTTTCTTTCAATGGACGGTTAATGCATCGACGTGTTCCGAGAACTCGATTCCAGCGGCGACGATCTTTAATTAATACCGCCGGTATGAAACATTTCTCCGTGGGAGTTATAGCCCCGGCTATCGTCTCTCGCGTGCTCGCCTCGCTTCATCCTCCGGGTTTTTTCCTGCTCGGCCGCGCTTCTGCATTATTAACCTCCTTCTTTCTTCCCTTTGCCTGCCCCTTTTGCGTACAACAACATCGCCGGCAACGGGCAAGTTGCGCACCGTGTGTGCTATCGTTTGCGGACGAGTTGCAAGGAATGCTTTATCGTCGCTGACCGCTTCAACGACGCGCGGGGGAGTCACGGTATCGCGATAACGAAACGGGCCGCGTGAATCGATACGTGATTACACGGTTCGGTTTATCAGAAACTGTGCAAACACGCGTGCGTGCAGCCCGCAACGCGTGAATCTTTAAGGGATAGATATGCCTGCCGCGTCCGCTCCGAACGGTCCCATTAGCTCACACTTTAACCTTTCGAACGCATCATCCCGAATGGATTTGCCCCGTCGAAATAACAACGTCGCTAATCTCCAATCGAACCAGCAGCTGGTTCACGACTATTGCCCCGCGACGCTCGCGTACGCATGCTTTACACCCGATACTGTAATTCGTCCTTTGTTCTCGAATTTTCGTTAAAACGCTGGCCAGAGTCATCTTTGATTTCTGATAACCTGGTCAGGCAATATCGTGACATTCCTGAAAAATTTAATAGAATACTTTAATCTATTGGAATAACGGTAAGAGAATCTATTCGAATATAGTTGGATGCGGCCAATTTATTTGGATTCAGAATTTCAAACGTTTCGTTTAAATCTGGATTTTTCTATGAGTCTGACGAGATCGACGTTGATCCAAAAAGAGTAGCTACAGGAGTATGTGTAAATGATCGATGCGTAAGGATTTGAGCAAATACAACTGTGGCTGCCGTGACTAATTAACGTTAGTCTGTCTATTGAGAATCGCTAAACTTCACCCAATTGTTGAGTCATTATGGTGAAGTTACTTCCTATATTATTATAGCGACTTCCTATGAGAATGTTCACTTAGTGTACACTTTAGTTTCCATGTAACTTGCGATCTTTAGAATGTGTTCCTAAAGTGCTTCCGCAATGCTTATACGATTTCTAAATCCCTAAGCGAAAAAAGAAATTTTACACGTCGACTGCCAAGGTTGTCTTAATTGCATAAAAATAATTATTATAAAATTAGCATTCAACCAGATGGATTAAATTATAGCGTAAGCTGTAAGGCTTTATTTGAGAATAAAATAAACGAGATATATATTGCACATTGTATTTTATGATTATGACAAAAAATGGCAAAATGTCATAGATAATAATAGGCAATATATACTTGAATAATATTAATTTGAGTAAAAGAAACATTTAATCAAGAAATGACAAAAATTTCTGAATACTTTTCCGACTACCCAATGTCTGCATATTTATCGAAGAGCGTAAGAAAGTAAAGCAATTACCAAATTAAACGGCGGAATTCGTTTATTCTGTTGCCAGAGAGAGGAGACGGTATTCGATGAAACAGATCTTTGAGATAACGCGGACCATTCGGGCTCGCCAGACCATCCCTCTTTTGTGAAGGCGACACTGAACTCGATGACGACTTTGCGGCGAAACGTAACAGTCATGCCGCGCCGCCTGTCATTTATCACGACGTCGTTGCTCCGAGACGTAATTATAACGTCTAGGGTGGATCAGTTGAACGCGACGTTCATCGCCATAATAATCGTAAATGTATTTCTACCGGTGCACAGCGGTGCGTTTTGGCAAAAAAAAAAAAAAGAAACAAACGGGAAAACTTCGTAAAAACGGAACCATCCAATAAATTTGTTAGAAAATCTGTGGAAAGTGTACCGCGAGTATTTTTCGAAAAAGTTTTTTTTAACATTAAGCAATATGGACTAACAGGGAACCTGTACGTTGCGGTCTATTTTATTTATGGAGCAGCATATACAATGCTTTCGCTGTCCTCGGTCTGAAACTAATCTTTTTGGGAAGGTATAACATTCAACTATGTTGAACACTGAACCTACCGAACGTTAAAATTGCCTAGTGTTTATTGTCTTATAAAAATGCCGAGATTTAATTTAATTGGATTATTTGTGATTTTTATTATAAAGTATAATTGAACAAAACGATTGTAAAATAAAAATTGTAAAAGTTGACCTACTGAGGCAGGTTTAGTGTTAACCAATCTTGAATGCTTTCGGCCACTCTTGACCTCAATTTAAGTTTAAATAGTGACTTTCAGAAATATCCGAGAATTATGATAATTGCCGAGTATTTGATGTTTCGTGCGAATGTTTTGGGAATATACCTTAAACAACAAATAAACAATAACTTTTTTATAGACACTGACAATTAATAAAATGGATTTTTTTGCAGCCTAGACGCCAGTGAACGGCGCAGCATCGTTAATGAACAGATAAGGCCTTCTCCAAAGTCGAATAAATTAAGTTTAAGCGCTAATCCTTAATGCGAGATGACTATTATAAAATTGCGAATTGATTAAATGGCGTGCCGCGCATACTTGCGCGTTCCGCATAATCCGCGCGATTACCATAATTATTATTTCTCCTATTTGCACGTCACGGAACCCAGATAACGACCGTCTCCCCGTAACCCCAAGGACCCATCTTCAAATTCTTCGCTGATTCTTCTGAAATCATGGACCACAGTTAAAATTTCAGATACTTCTGTCTTAATTCCTTTCAACCAATTATCGTATACGCATTTTCAATTAACACGCACGAATCCTTGAAAAATATTGTTCGACTTAATTAAGGCTTTATTTAAATATTTTATTGTTTCAACTCATTGCCCAATAACATCGAGTTAGGCTCACGATAATCAATGAAATATGAAGATTATTAACTTTTTCGATTCGAAACAAGATGTCACAGCATTAACCCTTTGCGGACCAGGATTTTTAAAAATGTTGGGAATATTTTCTCCAGCAAGCTAAATCCTGTCTGAAAAGTTTAAGTTCTCAGTGAAAATGTAAATTATACTGATCTTATGTTAATACAATAATAAGATTATAGTTTTTACAACTTTAAAGATTGAATTTACAATCTTGATGTCACCAATGTGACGACATTCGTCCCCAAAGGGTTAAATCAAGTATAAACAGTACCCATGTACTGTTTGGTTTTAGGAAGATATGCACCCTTTGCACTCGAAGCCCACCTACCTTCAAGACCAAGGCATATACATGATGCACGATATATTTATAATTTATTTTCTCTTATGCACATCGTTTACTATCGCAACTGTAATAATTTTATCAATTTCTTATACGCAAACATAACGATGTAAAAATTGCTTTAACCTCTTAGGCACGATGCGTCACTATAGTGGCTTGAGCACACTCAATTGCATTATTAATTATTAAAGTAAATTATTAGAGTTAAAGTATATGCATCATATCTTTAAGAAAAACTATAATTTATTTATCAAACATTTAATTCAGAAAAACAGTCCCGTGCAAAAATCAGCCGTGCCTAAGAGGTTAAATAATAACGTGGCAATTTTCAGTGGTACTTCAGCATCACCATTCGAATACTAAAAGCTAAGCGTAAACTAAAGGTACAGTCCTAATCTATTTGCCTGTGAAGAAACCGGTAAATGCGTGAACGTGTCTAAACGGCTTTAATAATTTTACCACCCGTTTCAGCACAGTGAAAACAATAAATCAAATAAAATACGTCGACCCTAAATAAATAAAATAAAATTAACACTTTGCACTCGAAGCTGTTTTAACTCTAAACCTAAGGCATTTTTTCTGACCCAGAATATTTTCATTTTACATGATATTTTTCATCTTATGCACCTGAAGTTCTTTAATATTACTCGTCCTTGCAACGATTCAATTTTTACGAATTTCTTTGACGCATAATGACGTAAAAATTGTTTTAAACAGTGCTGCGGCTATTTTTAATGGTGCCTCCGAGTCACCATTCGAGTGCAAAAGGTTAAAAGGATATACACCTCGAAATTTAAAAAATACTGACAGTTTATAAGCAGAATATCGCATTAAACAAACCACTCTGCATACGTGTAGCGAAAATTGTTCGGAAACGCCGCTCGTCGTCGGTGTGTGCGGTACCGACGTCGGTTGCGTCGTCGACCGTCTCAACAATAAGATTACCAAGATCGAGTGCCACGGAGGGCAAAAGACAAACACGGGAAAAGCGTCGAAATTCTTCGCGTGGTGTGATCGTGGCAGGGGGGCGGGAAGGAGGGGGGATGGCAGGGTGTGGGGCAATTAGCAGACGCCAGTCGCAAAGTGGAAACGCTTAGAGGCGCCTTGTCAAGGGAGCAAATTGCAGTTTTACTTCGGCACGTTTATCAGAGAGCTAGCTCTCGCAGCTCGAGATTGCTGGTACACGGTCGGCCGTGTTAAAACAAAGTCACGCCGTCGGATGTCAGCTCCGCCGGCATATGTATGCACCGTGCTCCCGTGCAAACAACGCGGTTTCACGCGGGCGCCAATTAGCTAACGACGAAAGTTTCGAGACGACGCCGAGGAACTAATCAAGATACCGTGGATACCGTAATCACCGTTGATACTGCCGGTAGACATCGTCTTCGCGACGCCACGCGACACACGACGAAACGCAAAAGATGCTAATACCAGGTGTCTCGCTTCCAGGGAGCGATCCCGTCGATGCTCGTTCACCTGCGTACCGCGAAATTTCGTCGCCGCGACGATCCGAAATCTTGCTATTGACGTTCGATCGGGCGGCAACCGTTAACCCGTTTTCCGTGCCACGTGGCTCTCACACGCGCCACGCTAAACTTCCGATTAGACACGACCGTCTCGATGCGAACAGCGATACAGTAAATTTGGCGTCATCGGTCCTTCGAGAATCCGTTTACGGTGATTTGAAGTCGATCGCGATGCATGCTCCGATTAGAATGTATGCACGTACGATATAGATCTACTGCTAGCGTTTAGTGGAACAGCTGCAAGCAGTGTGAAGTATTATCTTTTATTGTTATAATTAATATGTTAACGTTGGAATTGTAGAAATATAACGATATCTTTCCGTGCCCAGCAATAATAGAGAACCGTTGAGTTTACTTTCCCAAATAGGGATAAAAGCAACCGCAGTCAGTGTCGTATAAAAATAAAGAACTTTAATAACTTCGACAATCGAAGAACTGACAACAATACAGTAAAGTTGCAAAGGTAAAATATGACCGAGATACAAGTATAAAAGTACGGCAGACAAAACGTAAAGTACGACAAACTGTGTGAAATATGAAGACTAGCCGACTGCGTAAAAATGTAAAGACTAGCTTGAAGAAGCAAAAGCGACAGCTTAAGAATGAAGAAAAAACAGCCGCGAGCGTTGCAATGACCGTATACTTATACGAATATGGAGAGTATTACAAAAACAAATGTATGTTCATATTCTTGTTCGAGATATTTCGATTGTACAAAGTATTTTATACTTTATCATATAGTTTCTCCTTTTGTGAATTTCGTGAAACTATCTAATTTAAAATTTTAACTAAACTGTACAATCGATATTTAAATATAGGTACTCTCGAAAGGATAAAATACAATTTCGTCCGAAAGAGGAAAGCGTCACACATGTGTGTAGTAAAATTTGTTGAAGATCTTCGACGCGAGTGTTATAATTTCGCAACGCGCGGATAATCGTCAATTTACGCGACAGGTTCTAATTGATCGCGTAGTGTGCGCATTATAAAAGCCGATATGAAGCTGTTGGTCCTGCAACGTTTCAGGATGCGTTGTAACTTCGTGCCGGCGGTGTCGGTGGTGTTTTGGTGTCTCGAAAGCATCGTGGGTCGGGAAACCGCGAGGTTCGTGCGAGAGGTTCGTGCTCGCAGAAGCGCCAGTGATATTTCGCGAGTGGTGGCCTGTGACAGGCGCACACCCCCGCCCTCGGCCTCCTCGCGGGTACGATTGGCGAATTATTATTAAACGCCGTCAAAACAGCGAATTTATTTCGGCGCGGTATCTTATTGATGTAGCGGTGGACCGCAAGGTCCGTGGACCGCGCCGCAGGAGGCAAACGGGCCCCGCCGGTACTACAAGGACCATAAATTTCTTTGGATCCAATATCATGCCTGTAACTCGTTAAGCTTTTAACCTCGTCCCGTCGTGGCTATCGCCGTGATATTATTTTGATGCCGGCCGCCAGATATCAATCAGGCCATTGTTGCTCTCGGTCTTGGGTCCGATCATTCTCTCTTCGGGGCCGGTCTCCTGCCCACCGAGCGGATCGAGGACGAGACCGAGCGAGTAGCACGAGCGTTTCAGCCGGCTGCTCTGCGCAGAGATCGCAAGCAGCTTTACCAGATCGAGGGAATTCACAGAGAAAAAGCGGAGGAATCGAATCACGTCGTAAACCTACTTTTTGAGGGCGGAGTCATCTTTGCATAGTGGAATGTAGACGGACGTCGCGATTCGCGATACCCCCATAATTGGTGCACTCGTGAAGTTTGGAGGGGGACTTCTTGCGGCAGCAGCGATCGTAAGTTGCGAAACTCCTGCAAACAATATTCTAGGATTTTAGGAAAAAGAGGGGATCCGGCATACGAGATGCGTAGCTGATCGGCTCCTGACACTGGCCACGGGACCCTCCGACTTTCCTAACGCCCATACGTTGCTTCAATCTGAGAAGTGTTAACGAATCATTATACACTTGCACAGTTTTCACACATTTGTGCATTCTCAGCACTTCATCGAATTGGCTTGCTTTAGAGTGTTGAAATAAAGCAACGTATGCTCTTTTTATGCTTTCATTCGCAAAAAGAATTGAGTCTCCTTTTGTCTTACAGAGAAACTTAATTTATTTCTTCTCCGATATATTTGCACAGTAGATAGAAACAAAAAATTGCAACAATTTTGTACAGAGAGATATTTACGCCTAGTGCTAAATACAATATAAATTGAATTCAATAGATGGCGCAATCAGCCTGAATATCTCCAACATGGAGGATAAAGATGTCTCGTTGAACATGCAAGATGAAGGAAGCCTAAAGGCCTAAGCAGGGGCCGCGTGGATCTCGATTGGTGCAAAGGCGAAGACGGGTGTAATGGTTTAGACGACGACGGTGCAAGTTTACGGAAACTGTATTATTATGAAAAATCCAGTAAATGAGGCTCCCAGGAGGAGATTAGGTAAAGCCGGTAGCCTAGTCCCTTCATTTCGGCGCTGTTCAGTTTATAGATCCTCGGTAAGTTACGATCTCTGCACAGTGCGAGCGTGTGCACGGGCAGGATATGTACGCGACCACTCCGCCGGGATTCGACAGGATCGCCGAACGTGTCCTTCCTCGTTCCTGAATAATCGAAAACGCTGAGTGCACGTCCGTGTTGCGTCCGGTCGTCTTGCACACCTCCGTGCAAATGCTAGAGCAACGTAAATGCCCGGCGAACAGCCAGGAATAGAAACCCGTCGGGAGAACGGCCACCGTCTTCAAGGCCGTTCGCTCAAGTAAATCCTGGCACGCGTTCGCCACCAACTGGTTCCGACGGTTTCCCTTCCGCAAGATCGCCCTGAAAGGGCACACGATCCATCAGCACTTCGGGATCTGCGAGAGTCAATTAACGACCTGTTCCTGGTCCTTTAACCCTTTATCCGTTGGATTTCTTTCACGGGCACGACAGAGTTCGCGTCACTTGGATCTAGCAAGTGTCGATCTCTAGATACCAATCGCAAGATACGGTTCAAGTTTGGCAATCGGACAATTATTAACACTAGAACTACCGAACATTTTCACCAAAAAGTTTTGAATCAATTTCTTCATTGAAACGGACATTACGATAAAAATTATACGAGATTTGAATGGATGCAATTTTGAGATTATTACAAAGCAATATACATCAGTCGGATTTATTACTCGGTAGTTCTAGTGTTAATTCGATCTCTTTCAATCAGAAACCGATCGTCACTCAACGCTCTTAAGCATTTATCTAATAAAAAATTTTAAACATAATCCAGAACCATAGTTCCAAAGATTTATGTTTATTCTTATTCCACGAACACAATTATTCGATTCCTTATTGCAATCCGGCTTAATAAATGCTATAACTGAAAAGATATATCGTATTACTATCGACCCCATGTCGCGTTACAACTGCCTCGGCGTATGTGGCATTTTACGACTCGATTTTCGTAAATCACTCAAACATTAGTTATTGCAAATTGAAAATACTGTGGCTAAATAATGCCAGGTGACTACGCAACATTTTGGTGTACAAATTTTCCCTGTGAACATGATAGTTTTTAATAGGGTCGTAGTCCGAGGTCATATTATTAATTTCCATCTTTGCTATTTCAGAAGCGCAACCTTTGAAAAAGCTAGCGACAGTATCGCACGTGTGTGTGTCGTCGTAGACAGGGTTGACCTAATCTATTCGCGAGTATACGGGTGTAGAAATAATTCGCGTTGACGTGTCGAGGTGTAATGCACGTATTACTGCCACGGCCAAACTCGATGACCGGACGGCCTTTCATCGTGATTCACCGCATCCACTTTGCGCAGAGGGTGTCGCAAGAAGTGCCAGGGGATGAAGACGTAGTCACCGCGGCGAGATATCCCCGGGCTTCTGCGTCTTTGTCGTTGGTCGAGTGTTCCTTTGCTTAGGTATTTCCTGGAGCCGGGCGCCGCATTAGCATTTCCGTTACCGTTACCCTTCTCGTGGGTATCGTCCACGGAAATTTCTGTCGTGAAACACGACACACCGGCGCAAACACGCGCGCGATACTTGTACCGACACGGAACACTTGACTTCGGTCCCAGGTGCCACCATCGGGGATTTCGCGTTTCATTAATTTCATCCTCGTGCCCGCGACGCGTTCGTTTTTCTCTCAAATTTCTCTACCCCTTTCGCCCGCCATCGCCCGGATCCGTTTAATCGCGCGAATTAATCATGTTATCGTGTGCCACGGTTTTAATGTGTAACCCAGTTTCGCTCGGAACAGAGTCACGAATTCCTTTTCCTACGTTGCTATTAGATCAAGGATCTTTGGGCGAGATAAAATTGATTTAACTCTTGTTCATAGCATTCAGACTCGATACTTGTCTACACCTACGTAGAGAAAAATTCTGCACTATCTACTTTGCGCAGTTTAGCCGGATAATATGATTAAGCATGTCCTAGGACAGAACTGCAAGGCTATTGAATCGTTCGATGAGACATTGAGAGAAACTATGATGTTTTGGGAGTGTCTGAAAAAGTGATGGTGGAGGAAGGAAAGGAAGGGAGCGTTTCGTCCTGGGCCTGTTGGAGGACTCGTTTACAAAGCTACCTAGCAGGCCCTGCCTTAGACACTGCGATATCGGAAGGCGGTTAAAGACGGTATTAATCGGTGAGGAATCAGGTACTAGCGAGAAAGTGGTCCTATTGTCTCTCTGTTGATGAGCGCAAGAGGTACAGCCGCCATAATGTGTTTGGCAGTCATATTAATGAGTTTGGAATGAAGGCGAAGCAAAGTAAAGAGAAATTCCACGGTAAGGTAGCCTAGCAAGCCCTGCCGTAACGCTAAGATATTGGAAGACACTTAAGAATTGTACATACAGGTAGTTGCGGGAAAGAATATTCAATTGCCCACGAGTCCATCTGTTGGCGAGCGTAGGAGATAGACCTGCCACAAAAGAGTTTTAGGGTTAATTCTTTGGGATTTAAAATGTGAATATTTGAGATATCGTTTTCTCTTAGGGAAATTACATTTATTTTGAACATCTAGAAAATTTAACAATCACTGACATTTCTGAACCGTCGGCTGCGTGCTCTTGGTACAAAGGATTCGACGTGGCTCGATTTCAGTCGATTACCATTGCTATCGAAAAGCAACCGTCGATTGCGTTAGACCGTCGGTAGATCCGAGCCCAAAGTCGGTGTCTGCCGTTGAAGAAAACTTTCACAAGCTCCCCGGTTGTTTGCATTCCCACATTTCCTAGACCGCGAGAGACAAATCGTTCTCGGTCCAACTGCCATCCATCATCGGCGTGTTCGCGGCGAACGTGGCTGTCTGTAACAAGCGCCGGCGATGTGAAAGAATACGCTTCTACGATCGACAAAGTTGCCTGGCACCGAAGACGGCGGCGGCGGCGGCGACGTCGCAGGGGAGAAACGTCGAGAGAGAAAGAGAAAGAGAGAGCGAAAGGTCGAAGGTTAAGGGAGAGAAGTATTTTCCGATAATTACGTAAAGTCGCTCTTTGTTTCGCGAAACGTTTACGCGCGGGAAGTTTTAATAGCACAACCGTGAGCGACGCGAACAGAGCAAGACCGAGCTCCCGATAAATAATCTTCTTTCGTCCGTTAGTCGAGCCGGGATCGAAATACGCGAGAGCTGCGAATGCTCCGATGTTTGAATATTAAACTATTCTCGAGTTGATCGGCTCGGCGCGACGGCCGATCGATCGATTCCTCGCTGTTGTCGCAAAATCGACGCCGCTCGAACGTTTGAAGTAATAGTTACGCTGTCTCGAAAGCTCTCTTTATTTTATTGCCGAAGGCGTAGAACATTTTCTGTCTGGCATTATATCAGCGAATTATCCACCATCTACTGTGATCTACCACACCTTGCCTTCTTTAGCCTCGTAATCGCCATTGTCGCGAAAATGCTGCGACTCGTTCTGTCCTGTCCCTTTTCAATTTCGCCTCTTAAGTACGGATGAATTTAGTGAGGGAGTTGTTTTTCTGTGCGGCAGAGTTTGACACGAAACACGCCTAAACTGTGTAGTACTGTACTGTATGACGATTAATGCTGTTCTCTAAGCAAGCACGTTGGAATAAAGTTGTTGATTGTTGAGAAGAACGATGTTCATACGATGGGAGTGCCATCAGAAAGGCTTTGCCCGACAACTTTTATTTCTTGTATAAGCTTGTTCATTATTGATTCTTCTCATTCTGTTCGTGACATTTGTTTCGATTACATCTTGTCCTATATTTCAATATTGTGTTATACAGGGTGAGTCACTAAACGTTTACACCTCAAATATCTTTATTGTTTTTAAAGATACGTAAAATATGGTAAGGAAAAAGTTGAATTTTGTTTTTATGTCATTTTTTTTAGAAATAGCGAAGTCACCTTGACTTTTTTTAAATGGAACCACCCTTTTTTTTAAACACCTACAATGATAGTCCCTGTCATTAGGAATTCAGTGACTATATTATTCCAAGGTCATTCAAGGTCAAGGACAGAAAACACGTATAAAACTAAAATATGGACTCACCATGTATAATAAATAATAATCTTAAGGCCTCTGTCCTTCCTTCGATCGTTTACTTTAATAATTAATAATACAGTTGAGTGTGATGTATTTTAAAGCACGGACATCCGTGAAATTCGCTATAATGGCGAACCGTACCTAAGAGATTAATCCATAAAATTATATTTGTTGAAGCAAATCAAAATCAGAGATAGCAGTGGCCAGGAATGGTCGGAGAACGGTTAAATCAGTGGAATCGCCAGCAATGTTCCCCACAGTTTATCAAAGCAATGTAAAGTTGCGTGTCGTAAATGCTTCAGCTGGTTTTCAAAAGACCGCTCGCTGCAGAAAGACACACTCCACTACGATTAAGACGTACCGCATGACAGCTGTAATAGACGCTAACCGATGCTGACGATGATGGCGATGATGTCGACATCACCTCCGACGTCAATACACAACGTTATCTACAACGTTCGCTCGAATGATACTAATCGAACTCCGCGATTTCGATGAATAGATAATTGTTCAAGAAAGTATAATAAACGTATGGCAGTCCTCGCGCTTCTTCGTAGGAACGTACGCAGAGTTTTGGAAAGGAATAGAAAATCGATAGCCAGAAGGTCGAGTATCGGCACGAGGATTCAGCAGATCAAGTTTGCCGGAAGCGACGCGAGAAGATGGCGAAAAGACCCTAATCCTCGGCGATGAAACGTCGTGCCGGCGAGATCGTGAATCTTCGGTGTTTTGCCGATCGCCGTCGGTTGTTAGGGAAAGAGCAGCTATATCGTGTGCACGTGAGTTCCTAATTTCCGTGTAACGATCACGGCTAGAGCAGCTCGATCGTAGAGCTAGCCCTGGTAGAATTGAAGCACGTATGCACAAAGGCCACCATGGAAGCCCCATCCTCGAGCCACTTAAGCGGCCCGTCTGGCCGACTGTCATTAAGTTCCGCCGTTTGTATTACATGCTCGCTGGCGTAATTATATTGTTAGAACCACTCGAGAGAGGCCAGCGTCGAGTTTCTTTCGCGGAACGTTCGCGTACGCGGTGCCAGGATCGTACGAGACAGAGACTGAGTAACGAGCGGCTGCTGCGGTCCTCTTTCCACGCGACTGTCTTTTTCACCGTGCGATATCAGCGCGCATAATATCCCCGGTCTACCGAAAAAGAAACGAAACCGGCTGTTCTCTACACGGTGGATTTCATTTATTTCTATGCCGGGTACGCGCGATGATCAACGTCGATTCGACCTGGTACGATCATCGCGGTTAGTATTTATCTCCGGCACTCGCTATCGATCCTGTTTTCTGCACCGTCAGCCTCTCTTATCCTCTCGCGTTTGGCTCTACCCCGGCCAAGAAGGATCACCAGCCCCGCTTAATCAATCGGGGGCCGGTCGCGTAAAATAAAAGCGACTCCATTTGGTTAAACGACGGGGCGACTATAAATTGTATTAACGAGTCAAGTGTACCGGCCGATCCTATTTGCATAATGTATGCTTATCTGGCGCGTTTAATGGATATCTGAATGTCATCGCTAATGGGACCGGTAATGTCCCGGCGCGTTTCAGCGGTCAGACATGCCGCGCGCCGGGCCCCGGGCCGGGCCTTTCACGAAAATTTGAGGAATCTAGGCCCCGCTGCGAGCAGCACGCTTACGAAACAATCGAATATCTTCTCCGCCTCGAAGCCAGAACCGTTCTCTGTCCGCCCACCATCTTGACGACAGTCGTCCACTCGCTGACCGTATTCAGCTATCGAAAAATTGTCTCTAGGACGGTCACAAATTTTTTATCCTACGCTGTCAGCGCCGTCGTTCCCAAGTTTCCCTACAACACTCCCTTCCTCTCCCGACGCCGACAGAGACTCTCGACTGTGACCACGAAGACGACAGAGCACAGGCGCCTCTTCGCCGTTGATACATTGTCTACCGACAAATATTTCATAGCTCATAGAAATTTATGATTTACCGTTAACGGTTCCCCTCGGACAATTTCCGAAAGCGACGGGAATTTCACTCGTGAATCAATGAGTCCTCTCCGTGTGTTTTACAATTGGTAAGACCCGGAACCGCCGCTTTCATGGAAAATGGTCGATAAATTTCTTTCCTCGAGCACGATCGAAATAAATTCAATTTCACCGGTTTCGTTGGGCAACGCGTATTAACAGTTCGTGCATGTACTTGACTTAATTAGATTCACGAAAGGCACGTTTTAAAATTCCACCGTTTGATCAGTTTCTAACAAGGTTATTTACACGCTAGTTGCTAAACCGATCCACCTCTGACAGCACGAGAGAAACTCTAATCGTTTGATCCAATTTTTTGGAAAAAGTAATTCATTTTTAAAAGGTGCACGAATACTTTCCATACTGAACCACCTTAACCCCTTGCAATCCAATCCTTTCCCTCCAACCCCTAAGAATCTTCTAAACATGTATGTCCTTAATTTTCTTTAACACTTTGACTGCCATGTCACCCACATGTGGTTGACAGAATTATTTGTCCATGTTTAAAAGTATATTTTTAAATTATTATATTCGTTGCACTGAATTTAGTTGATGTCTGGAGAATACAAGAAGGTTGAAAGTGACCATTCGTCATACATTTTGAATTTTTACATTATTGCTTTATTAAATAAATTACTTTGCTTTCGTGGCATTTTTTATGTTGTTAGTTCGGCAGTTAAAGTGTTAAACGGAAATAACATTTTATTTAATTGTTGATCGTATACAATCATTGGAGAATAGCTTAGGCACGCAGTGCCAACTATAAACTTGTCGTTCTGTGGAGGACAAAGAAAGTCTAGTCACTGTTATTGTAAAATAAGTCGTAGGCCAAGGGGTTAAGTTGCTCTATCAGTTTTTCAGCCGAACGGTAAAGAAATAGGAAACAATTTTTAGAAATATCCGTAGAATGCGAGCAACGCGTCGTTGCCGGTTGGAAACGCGTCTCGAGCCGGTTCGATAGAGCGACTCTGGCAATCTGCAACGTCGCCAAATGAATATTGGCAGCGTTTCACACAGATTCAGCAAACTCGTCGAACGATCCCGACGCAACAGAAGGAACTAATCGCGATTCTAATTGCGTGCGTCGTCTGGCTGCCATTAGCGAGGAATGCCGTTGTGGTGGAAAGCTTAGGGGTTGTGTACAGTGTCGTTGTGTGTCCCGCATGAAATTTTATGTCTGTTTTACGCGGAGTCGAGAGAAGGAGTGCGAATGGAACGGCGGGGAAGAAAGAACGAGTCGGATCGCTACCATGGTAGTAATGTATGCTGAGGATCGGTCGGATGGAACGGCGGCGTCGATTTGCTTCGAGATTTACAGCTGGCACTAAATATCCGTGACTGTGTGTTATTATCGACTTTATTACGTCCCTCGTCGGCCGTCGAACGCGAGCGTTCGCCGTGGCACGGTAGGGTTCAACGGAAAGAGAACGCGTTCTGCCACCGCTCTCATCTTCGCGTCGTATATCATTCTCGGTCTTCATTGATTCTGCGTTGACTAGGCTTGTTTCACCACCGCGACTACGCCCTGAACGTAGGGGAACAGAGTGGGCGAAGGAGAGAGAGAGAGAGAGAGAGAGAGAGAGAATAGGAGAGAGTGAGAGAGAGAAACGTCTACGTAGCCTGCCGTGCAACATTCGGCCCCGGACACAATGCGATCTACCGTAGAATAGGCTTGGAACCGGTGCCTGTCTCTTTTAGCGCCACCCTCCCGTGTTACTGTTCTCCCCGTAAATAATGCTTCCTATCTGAACTGTCGGCAGCCATGGACTTTGGGGGCCCGAACGCGATACCATCGGATGCGTTTCGAGTTTACGTCGCGCGTCGTCTGGGGGAGAGCTTCTTCTAAAGCTGACTTCCGCACAGGCCGACATCCACCAGCCCTTCCACGAGATCCGATCGGCCGCGTCGGAGATTCGCTAACTATCAGAACCGTCGGTCGATTTTCATGGAACACACTCGCGCGCGCGCGCGTAGTCGTAAAATGATCGGTAATTGTAAATAAATTTTTAACTCCGGCGAATCGTAGGCCCGCGGGGTAACCGCGTTCGCGTTCATCGTTAAAATGTTTCATTAAATGCAGCGCGCCATTAGTTTACCGGTTATGTGAATGGTCGGCGACCGTCTCGTGTTCTGTATTCCTTTTATTTTACGTTACGACGCGATTTAAGTACATCCGCGTTGAAATTGCCTCGCGGTGGAGCATTTGCGAGCAACCGCTGTCGCGTATCGAAAGGGTTGAACGGAGTTAAACAACAAACGTAAAATGTCAAGAACCTACCAGCAAGTTCTCCGGAAGTTTGGTAATCGGATAGCTTAATGGTTGAATTATAAGGCGACCAGGAATGGTGGACTTCCGCCGGTGGAAGCAAATGGGAACCGAGTCCACGGTGCAGAGAGTTTTTAATTTCCCGCAAAATAGAATCCTTCTCGCGCTCTAGCTACGGTCCACGCCCATCCCTTGTCCCACGCAGTGATAAAGCAAATAAAGCCGCTCGCGCGACGTCACAATAAACCCCCGGTCGAAATCGCGTAATTTAAATAAATTTACATCCGTTTGTACGCGAATAAATTTCACTTCGTTCTTGGTCCTCTTTCCCTCTTCCGACCTCTGGTTCCTCTCCCTGCTCCCCACTCCCTCACCCACTCCTAACCCACTCTCTCTCTCTATCTCTTTCTCTCTTTCTCTGTGTCTTCCAACCCTTTCTGTCCGTGTGGTTGTCTGCCTACCATCATTCCACCCTTCCCTCCTCACTACCGGGGCCCTTATTCGCCGACGAAATCATTTTGGCAAGCCGGCCTCTGCGGTTTCTCCTTTTCCACCGTCGATGAATAATCAAAAAGGGGTGTCTTCCAGCGGAATTCCGCGGCGTTGATAACGACGGCGACGATGAATAGCACCACCCCGGAGACCCCGGCGATAAGTATTAGATCCGTCGGTGAAGTTCTCGCTGTCTCCGCCGCCTCTTATTTGACTTTTCTCTGAATCCACTTATTTTCACGTTTGTCTGCGGCCGAGTTCTTCTCCTCGTTCACCAACACTTTTCACGCGAATTTTACCTTTCGTTCTCCGCCATCGAAAACTTTAGTCTTATCTCTCGGTAAAGCAAAGCGTTCGCCCTTCGCGTCTAGATTAACCCTTCGGGGACCAACGTCGCCATATTCGGGAACCAGACCGACGCATCTAACTTCGAAAGTTACAAACGAATCGTATAAGTAACACCACTTTCACATCCCTCAACTCTAAACGCGGGTCTTTCGCGTCCGATGCACTTTATAGCGAGAGATATTAGAATAATTTATAATCGTTTACGCGGTGCCTTAAAACGCTCTACGTCATGGCTGTCGCAACGACTTCGGCCAATAATTTATTGGAATAGATTATATCGTAAACAGTGTGAAGCAAGATACGCAAAGTTTATAAACCGTTCGAGATCGCCCAGATAAAATCGACTATTCATTTACAGTTTAAGGGTTAATGCTTTTTCTGTCCTTGACCTTGAATGACGTTGGAATAATGTAGTCACTGAATTCCTAATGAAAGGGACTATCATTGTAGGTGTTTAAAAAAGGGTGGTTCCATTTAAAAAAGTCAAGGTGACCTTGATATCTCTAAAAGAATGACATATAAACAAAATTATAGCATCGTGTCAGCCCCATTGTACCATTCAACGTTGTCCTTACCATATTTCACGTATCTTTAGAAACAACAAAGATATTTGAGGTGCAAACGTTTGCTGACTCACCCTGTATTTACGCTTAGTGCTAAACATACTGTAATTGAATTTAATATGCAGAGATGGCTCAATCAGGCTGAATATCTCTAACAAAACGAAACAGAAAGACGTAATACAATTTCTTACAATTATCTCAACGTTTAAAAATTTAAGATCACCTTCGGTTATAAAGAAAAATAACGCGAGTACGTTGCTTGCAAAAGCGCAATATTACGTTTTTCTTTTTCATATTTTGTTAATAAAGGGTGTCCCAAAATTAACGCAAGATTTGATTTTGCCACCATTTTTGCAGTAAATTGTTGGCAACCCTGAAAAAAGAACAATTTGACAGCTGAAAGTTTAGGGTTAGTAAAAATGGAGCGTTATACGATACAACAACGTGTTTTCATTATTGAACAATATTTCAAAAATAATGAAAGTTTGGCGGCCGCAGTTCGAAAATTTTATACAAAATATGGTCAAAATAGTGTTTTAACCGCGTCAACTGTGAAAACATTAATTGAAAAATTCAGGAAGACTGGATCAGTTGGAGACGCTAAACACACCGGTCGTCCAAAAACAAGCCGTTCAAATGTCAATATCGAAGCAGTGCGGGAGAGTGTTGGTGAAAACCCAGGAACATCAATTCGGCGTAGTGGACAAGAATAGCAAATTCCAAGAAGCTCTCTACAGCGTATACTCACAAAAAATCTGTCTCCATGCTTACAAAATTCAATTAACACAACAACTGAAGCCTACTGACTATGAACAGCGAAGAGAGTTCGTGGAATGGATTATTGAACGTCAACAAGTGGATGCCGATTTTTCGAGCAAAATCATTCTAAGCGATGAAGCACATTTTCACCTTGATGGCTTTGTTAATCGCCAAAATTGCCGTGTTTGGGGTTCGAAGAACCCACATGTGATTGTCGAACAACAAATGCACCCACAACGTGTCACAGTTTGGTGCGGATTTTGGGCTGGAGGCATCATTGAACCATACTTTTTTGAAAATGAGGCTGGTCAAGCAGTAACTGTTACTGGTGCTCGATATCGCGACATGATAACACAGTTTTTTCTGCCGAAATTGGATGCTATTGATGTGGCCAATACGTGGTTTCAACAAGACGATGCCACATGCCATACAGCCAGTGAAACAATTCAATTACTGCATGAGACATTTCCTGGTCGTGTACTCTCTCGTTTCGGTGATCAGAATTGGCCCCCTAGATCGTGTGATTTAACACCATTAGATTTCTTCTTATGGGGTTATTTGAAGTCAAAGGTCTATGTCAACAAGTCCACAACCACCCGTGTATTACAAGAGGAAATTAAACGCTGCATCAACGAAATTCAGCCACAATTATGCAGAAAGGTCATGCAAAATTTCGACAAAAGAGTGTGTATGTGTCAGCAAAACCGTGGAGGCCATTTGCCCGATGTGTTATTCCATAAATAACACTATCCTATGTACTTTATGATTCAATGAAAAAATAACAATCTAAAGACTAAAAACTGTGTTTCCTATTTAATTCAAACCTTGCGTTAATTTTGGGACACTCTTTATAATTCTAACCTAAAGAAGGTATTCTCGATTTGCAAAAGACTGTTCCTCGACGGGAAGGATAGGGACTCGGTGCCTTCAGATTTTTGAGGTCGGCGACCAAAGGCGAGGCGACTCTGCAGGTGTATGGGGCAGGCAAGTCCCATTTCAGAGTTCCGCAGCGGCGTCGTAGATTGAGTGCAATCTTTCTGGCAAACGATAGCCTTATTGCGAATGCAGTGCAAACGGGCCGGTCGTCTCGCAGTACGTAAAGGCCGGCTGCGATTACGCGGTCGACAATTTCGCAGGGAATTCTGTGGAGCAGCGGCAGCCTGGCAGCCACCTGCCGCAGACATTTACTTTGTGGAAATCCATCGATGCGGCCCGGCCGATTCCACGGCGTCAGTACGAACATCAAAGTGGACAACGTCCATAAACGCGCATGGTCCGATTCAAAGGAACCTCGGCGCGACTGTCTGCGTGAAACCGGGCCCGCCACGCTCACGAACAACCCGACCTCGTATCGTACTGGGTGTCGAAAGAGGAACTGTCTACCCGGTGACAGTGGATTTTGCGCGGAGACCGTGATTTGATGGCCGGAGCTAGTTTAAGGTGATGACCGAAGCAATTCCCGGCGAGTTCTCCTCTCGAAAACGATCCAAGTTCGCTCGAGGATTCGAGCCTTCTAAAGTTCGCAAAAATACGATCGTTTTCAAACCATGCCATGCGAGCGGACGTCTGTCCTTGATTATTGATTGCGGATAATTCGCTGCGATGGAAACACGGCGATGACTATGCACAACAGAATGCGTCACGACGGAAAACTTTCTAGAAAATTGTTCGCTCCTTTGTGCCAACGATTAGCGGTGGAAATACCGCGTGCGGAATGCTGCGAGAGACAAAAGCTATCCGGACAGAAAATATATTTTCATGCATACCGTGCGTTTGCTAATAACGTGTGTCATAAAAATGTGTATTGTTCCGAGGACGGCCGCGTAATCGCGGTATCATTAAACACACCCTCTCGCATTATAAATACGAATATAATTTTCATTTATTATCCTCTCTGTTCTTGTTACAACGTCGTTGCCAAAACCACGCTGCAACCAAAATCGTGTTAACGCATCGACATCCAAACATACATACTTTCCACCAATATTCGTGACAATATAAAAGTTTCACCACGAACATCGGTTTCTTTAAATTAATTCTCAACAACTGCAGTAAAGTCGTGTGCAAGCATTTCGAGTCGGAAACGTTGTACAGCAGACTCGTTTTATACGCGATAAGTGAAACGTTTCGGATCCAAGGTGGTAACATTTATCGCGACATTATTGTACACGGAAAATGTGTTTACACCTGGCGAAGTTACATCTCCGGTACAGGAAAATACGTGTTATTTCGCTCCGGCGATATCGATTAAGTATTCTTTCGTTCGATGCGGATCCGACTGTTTGTTTAGATCGCTATCCGAGCACGGTGTTTGCTAATCGCAAGGGAAACAATTCCTGCTGAAACACCCCGTATAGCGATGAACGAGACACGGTTATTTCGGCCGGGAACCGAAGCAAGAATTTTCGCCGGTGAAACTTTATTGCCGGATCCCCGTATCTTTACCGATTCGGAACACGATCGCGCGAAATATAAATTTCTTTTTTATTTCGTCGCGGTATCGCGGCGCCGCGTTCTCCGCTCGATATAAAACGCGTCATACCGTTGCCGCTTGTGTGTACGCACCGGAAGAGAATCAGTGTGGGTGCCTTTAAACGCTAAGCCGCATTGGGATTTCGGTTATCTCGGCCCCCGAATAGACTGCGTTAATTAAATGCGACCGGGCTAATGAAATCCAAATACTCGTGCGCGCGACTCGCTGCACAAGAAACCAAACGCCGAAGGATTCTCCGGTTATGGCTCAAAATTGCCGATCGATTGATCAACGGGACAACAGATCCCCCTCCCCCGAATCGAAACGCAGAAGGAATTGCGGACAGACGGAGAAACGGCACCGTTGCACATCCTCCGCAGGTACGCGTCGGATAGGACAAAAAGTACGAGATGGCAAAGAGGTTGAATAAGGGAAAAGGCTCCCGCTGCCAGAAAATAAAGTGGTCTCGCGACACGTGGGAAATTCTTGCAGACAAGAGAATGCAGGCCCTCGTCGGTGGATGAAACAGTTCCGTATGAAAGCGGAGAGAGACTCGCATCAACGAGTGTAAATCAGTTTACCGGGGAGGAGAGAAGATTGCAATTCGCGCGTCGCCATCCAACGTTCGTCAGAACTCCGAGTTCTGCGCCGTCTCAAGGACCGTTCCGTCGTTCTCTCGAGCGGAAACTGCTTCGGAGTACTTCTCCGTCGACGAACGCATGATTTTTTCGGTACGGGACGAAGTAGAGCCAAAAAACATTGTTGCCTCGATATATGTCGCCCGACGGACCCAGCCCGGAGACTAACAGAGGTTTACTCGATACAGATGCTTTACGAAAGAACATCCAGTTGCGGTGTTCATTTTTGACGGAGTACAAAGTTGATCGAAAAAGAGGAGAGGATTTATCGGAGGACTTGTTTGAGTCGTTGAATGTCGCTGAACAGATCATTTTCAGAGACTAACTGGGAGGCGGTACATTTAATTTGAAAGTTACAAGCATTGGAGAAAGGGAAATGTCAAGTTGCGATTTCGACTTGTAATGAATGTCGATGTTAATGGAAGAAGAAGAGAAAAATTGTAAGAAAACTTGGTTGCTTCGTTGATTGTCGCTCGGTGGAATCGTCAAGAGGAATAACAGAGGTTTACTCGATACAGAAGCTTTACGAAAGAACATCCAGT
>CM052093.1:18526398-18578970 GCA_028453745.1 Agapostemon virescens | reverse complement strand
GATTTCGACTTGTAATGAATGTCGATGTTAATGGAAGAAGAAGAGAAAAATTGTAAGAAAACTTGGTTGCTTCGTTGATTGTCGCTCCGTGGAATCGTCAAGAGGACTAACAGAGAGGTTGTGCAGTCGTTGTACGAAATGGAAATTTGATAGAGAAGAATATTAAGAATAATAGTAAGGTAGTTAGAAAATTAGATCGTCTTACTGATTGCTATACGATCAACTGTTTCTGGAGATTAATAGAAAAGGGAAATGTTGAACTATAGGTCATATGCTTCGATTATGCTATACGAGTATCGTTTAATAGACTCATTTTAATTGAACTTACACATTCACCTCTTAGACTTATTATGGAATTTCACGCTTAAGCTTTTATGCACAGAAGTGCAAACTTTATAGGGCGTTGTTACCTGAAAGTCACATAGTGAATATATTGCACTAAAATTGTTTAAACGGAAACATTGTTTTTCATTTGCATATATAGGTTTATAATTTCAGATTTTTTGGATTAAAAATAAAAATTCGGCTCATAGAGGGTTAACTACCCTACAACTAATTTCAGTGTCTGTCAAAGTGAAAAGAAGTCTACGACTGCTTTTCCGACTAATACCGAGGCAACGAGCCGGATCTGGCAACATCGAAACAAGAAAATGCGAAATTACAGGCGCTGATTCTTCACGGAATTCGAGAGCCTGCAATCACAGTCTATTCCCCGCGCAATCCTCCACGGAGGAATTCGTATCTAGACAGATTTTATCGTCGTTTGATTCGCCGTGAGAGACGATCCGTCAACCTTGCTTCGGATGAATGGGTTCCCGCGAGCCTTTCGTCCCGTGGACAATGGACGAGCCGAGCTTTCAGCGACGCCGGGATTAGAAAAAAAGGAGAGCCGGAGTGAAAAGCTCCGGGAAAGACGTTTCGAAGACGCGAGAGGAGCTCCATATTCGTCACGAGGTTTCGCCCTTTTCCACGACCACCCCTCGGATCAAGAAAAACTTTACGACCGGCGGAATTGAACGTTTGAGAGTTCGATTGGAACCTTGATGCTCCGCTTGCAGGTGTTTTTTATCTGGCGGGCGTCGCTGACCGAACGCGTATGGACGAGTGCAATTCACGCCCGTCTCGAACGCCGTTTCGCTGAGTCTATTGTTTTACTAGCGTTCGTTCCCCGAAATCGCGGAAAGTTATCCCATTGCCATACTGTACAACGGTAATTTTTTTATCGAAGAAACATTCTTACAACGCGTTGAACCTCTTTCGTTGCAGCAAAAAGAAGAAATCGGCACGTTTCAGAAATAGCAATGGAAAATTGCCGTGCTCTGAGATTTGTCTAATTTTCTTAATTTTATCAGCAATATTGTGGAAATCCTTATTTTCATTGGTTGTTTTATAAAAATTAAGAGAATTCTTGTGCACAAGAGCGAAAGAAAAATGTCATGCTCGCGTGTAGAATCGCAGCTCAGTTTTACAATACTGGTTCGCACGGTTTCACGCAGTGTTTTTCAGTATTGTTGCAAAATTTCCGCGCACCAACGCCTTCGCGATCTCGCGATGCAGTCGATCGTTGTTTCGCCGCGGTATTGTTCGAAAAATATTTTTTCCATCGGTGCTTCGCGTGCGGTCGATCGTCGGTCGGTATATTATTGGCGTTCGGTGCCTATCGTTCGTTTAGAAATCCGGCTAACGAGTTAATATGCGCGGCAAACAATGCACCGCGAAAATAGATTTACGACGATTACGAGACCGAACGTCGGCCCGCTGGAAACGCATATAATTGTTTCACGGCTGAATGCCGTTGCATAATATTGCACATTGTAACGTGCTGATCGCGGCCGGTCGATGCATGTCGGTTGAATGCGCGTCGCGATTCCGGCCCGGCCCGGACCGATGGAAAAACTAACGGCCGCGCGTGTTTACGTGTCTCGAATGACAGCTGATAAATGCCGATCGCAATTGGAATTCTGTTTTATCGCGGGCCTCCTGTCACCTGTTACGGGAAATAAGCGAAACACCGTGTTCACAGCCACCTTTTTCGGGCGTCGGATCGCCGGAAAACACTGGTCGTAATTTGCGCGAAAAAAACAACGGAGCCGTGTTTGTCATTACGCACCAATTCATTTCCGATTAATCACTCCTAGGCCAGCATCGCGCCTCATCGACGCGCGATTAAATTAAACACAATTTTTCATACGATCATTCCCCATTCCGTTCGAATCATTTTTAGAAGCGTATTCGATCATGTTATTACTGTAACAGCAACTTATGAGCATGATTTTATTATTTTTTTAAAAATTCGTTAGATTCTATGGTTTGTCATCTGCTATTAACTTTTTCAAACTCTGCGGCAAAATTAACGGCGAAGCGATTCGACGACTGAAACAGCTGCTACGTTGCCAGCCATTTTAGCGAAATCATTAATGAAACTGGAAAGCCTCAAAAGTGACCACAGTGAAAAATAGGTTTAATTAGTGGGAACGGCCGATTCCCTGTATCGCTTTGCCTCATTTTCCATCTAAATGTTCAGATATTGCTAGAAACACGCTTCCAGTGGCATAATCGGCAGAATCATTGCGTGACACGCGATCGATTAATATCCCGGCGACAAGTGGATATTATTTTATCGTTTGCACGGGGATGAATTTTCTAGCGTGCACCCTATATTTGCTCGCAAACAAATGTGCCTACACGTTAGGCTCGCCGTGCTTGCTCGCCTTATGCTCACTTGACTGTTTATGCTCATCGATCTGCTTTCCCGGTGTTTGCCGGCGTGCGTCATTTCCAAGCAGATCAGCAATTTGTGGATACGGCCGAGCGATTGATATGCCGGCGCTACTTCCGCGCTAATCATGCACGCTGTCCGACTGTCAAATTAATAAACGCAAAAGTAGGCGCATTAGGCTTTGCCCGATCATCGATACCGCGCGTCACACGTCGCCAACCGTGGTTTTGTCCGTGAAATCAAATTTAATCGCCGCTGCTGCTGTAAAAGATCGATCTTCGCTTCGTTCGCTTCAGCGATTTCAGCGAATCGAAAATCTGGATCGCGACGAAGAAAGATATTAAAGAACTTGACGCCTTTCGGAATTCCACAATATGAAACAGAATAATGTTACTCTTTCTCTAAGCAACCGGTTCTTAGTCTACGATCTAATAAAATATATGTGGCAGCTGTACCTCCTGCGTTCACCGACAGACGGACACTAGAACGAGACTTTCTCGCTGGTACCCAACGTTTAAAGCAGGATCGTCCGTTAGTTAGCTTTACTGACTAATTCTCTAGCGAATCCAGGACGAAATCCCATCTCGCGAGAGAATAAATTCATCGAATGTGACGGATACAGGAAGTCGATCGAAGCAAAATCATAATTTCCTTCTTAATTGTTTGCGTTATAGACTAAAATCATTTGAGACGTCTCTTCAAAGATGCGAACATCAGCCGACAGAAAATATGACCACAATTGTCTTAAATACAATAAAGTAGCATTAAATACTGCTACCTCGGATCCTACATTCCCTCGTGGCTACAACGAAAACGCTACACGCAATATGCATTCGCAACGATAAATGTTCAAACCCCTTTGCGTATTAGTCGACGTGTCGGCAACCATACGCGAGCGAATATCGAGTAAATATAAGCGCGTTTAACGAGACGTTGGTGTCGAAAATAACCGGACGTCTCGGAGTATCCGGAGGACAGTAAGATTAACTTAGGATACTCCAAAAATCACTTTCGCGAACATTATAAATTCCGAGCAGCATAAAGTGGTGTGTAACGCAAATGAAACGGGCGAATCGACCGATCGACACGCTGCTGGTCGCGTCTCGATTCGTCGGTTTCTTTCGACGCGTGTAAAACTCGACATCGCGTAGCATCTGCGTTGTTCCCACGGCCGTTACGCTGCCACTGTCAAAATGTGTTCGCTGCAGAAGAGCAGCGATCGACTATCAGTCGCCGTAAAACACGATGCCCGTTTTTGGAACGGTAGACGGGCGACGGAGTCGGAAACGAACGGAATCGTTACTCGCTTTATCGCCGGAAGTTCGCCGACGTTGGAACAAGTTCCTTAATCGTCGTCGGCGCATCTGCGTATCGACTCGCTGCAGTTTTGGCCCGCGAACCACGGCTGCACCGGTTGCAGGCGGCCGCATAAGCTTATGCAGAGATTCAGGATCGATTGGCGGAGCCCCGAGCTGGGGCGAGGGGCCGCGCCAACTTCGAGTCAACTGAATTATGTCCTGTCTACGTCGATTTGCACGCCATCGTCGCATTAGCTATTGGCAACGGATCATAACTGCCTCCGGATAGACCGCCGCGCGCTGCAAATCGCTTCCGTTACACTTTCCTCGGAATTTATATCGCAGCCTCTGCGCCTCGGATCCGCGTCCACCCGCGTCGCCTCTCACCTTTTCGCCGAGATAACACCGTTAAATTGGGAGCACGTCCAATTTCTTTCGCGGCCGCGCAAACTTTCACGGCGAGATGATTTTAGAACTACGTCCCGGAAATTTACGAGCCAGTGGAAACATTTCAAAGTGCCTGGCGAAAGATTCGAAAACGAAAGAACATCGACCTCGCGGACCCCTGCTTCCTGAAAATCACTCTCGCCACTGAAATTTTAAGCTTCTCTGCCAGGTGGGAGGAGATTTTTGAAAACGATCTTACGATGATACGTGATCCGCGTAGTCGATACGTTAAGAAATTTCAGTGAACAACTGTTTCGTTTGATTGCGTCTCAGTGTGACGTTGCGAATTTGTTAGTGACATTTTTTTATAGGTTCCGACGATCGATAATAGACCGCGACATAGAGCGAAGAGAGAACGCTGTGCGGTATACAGCGGTGTATAGTTTATTTATAGCTCGGTAATAAATATTTACAACGAAAACGATGTTGTTTAAAATAGTACGAAGATCGGAAGAACTTAAGAAAATATATTATTCTCAAATTATTACGATCACTCGAGACAAAGAGTCTTCCGTGTGGTTTCTACGTTCCGTAATCGACGAAGAATAAACCGTGGTTCGTCGAACAACGGGCGAAGACAGGAGAATCGACTTTTTTTCCGAATTCCAGACCGAGACTTTTAAGGGCTATTTCAGCATTGCTCTTCGCGGAAATTTTCCTTTGAGAGAGCCCTGAGAGGCATTTTTCAAACGCGTCGAGCGTTCCGTGAAACGACCGCGATATTTTCGCAGTGCGAAGTCGCCGAGCGGACTCTGTCGAATCGTTTCCTTTCCATTCGGCCGGTCAATTTTTGAGTGCACGTGCCCGTGAGTGGTTCTTTTCTCGTTTTAGTCGGTGAGTGACGTGCCCCGCGAAACATAAAGCGCCTCTGCAACGACGAGAACCGTCCGTGGACAAGAGAAGTCGGCCGACGAATTTCGCCTCCAATAAATGGCTGTGGTCGTCGGCCACTGTCAATCTTTATGAGATTTCGTGGTCAATGGGGATAATTTAGAACAGCGTCATTCCGCGTTCCCAGGGCGCACGATTTATTGCCGGGCGTTATTATGAACGGGCCCGTGTGCCAGACCCTGTTGAGAATGGTTGTTGCAGCCGGGATGCAACCGACCGACAGCCTTGGCTCCGCGGAGAAAGAGCTCGCGTGTAGACACGTACCTAAGTAGTATGCAGATTTTAACTGCTTGTTCTGTCAACGTTATTATTTTATTGAGCGACCGGGGCGCATAGGTGGAAGATAACGTGTGCCCCGGCCCCGGCCGCGTGTAACTCTCTTTTTTAATCGAATTTATCGATCCACCGGGCTGTATTAATTTCACCGATTCGTGGAAAAGGCAGCCCGATATCAAGGCTCCGTATCGTCACGGGCCGACTAATGAATATTTGATCGTGCTTATTTTATTGCTAGAGAGGAGCCGACCCCGCGATCGCCGATTTTTCGCACGAAATTGCACGGGGGAACGACGCCGCCAGAAATTGCCCAACTTTGAATCCTGCAGAGAGAAAAATTTCAACTTGAGTCTCTGGACGGCAACGTCATGACAAAATGCGCGCATACTTTGAAATATTGCCACCCTCGATACTCGTCCGGTTAAAATACTGCGACACTCGCAGTTGCAAGATTGGTCATCGTCGCTGCGAAAGTTACAAATACGTTTTGCTGAAACAATTACAAAGATTGTTGGACGATACGCTCTCCAAGATAGGGGAAGATCTAAATAGACGATCGGTTGTTTCGAAAATGTCGTAGCAAATCAACGGCTTCAACATCGCATCGTCGAAAGCGCAGAAGTGTTCTCTGCTCGTTAACCCTACGCCACGGAATGACTCAGATTCGCGATGGAGATTTCAAACATAATCTATGTAATATTCTCTGCTCGTTAAACCCTTGCCGCAGAATGAGTCGGTCTCGCAATGGAGATTTCAAACGTAATCTACTAAATGCAAACTGTTGTGCCTTCGGTTTAGATCTAAGTAAAATTCTATTCCTCCGTAACCCACGTTTCAGCATTAACTTTTTGCGAACGGGGGTTCGTAAACTCTCGTTTCTTGGAAATGGATTCATAACAGCGATAATATTCCAGCGACTTCTGTTTTGCACTTTAAATCGACAAAACATGTTTCGTTTCGAAGAAATACGTCTCGTATCGTAAATAGAAACAGATTGTTTTTTCTACAGCTTGTACAATTGGTAAACGGGTAAATTTCCGCTGTGGGGAACTTGTAGGGGTAGAAACACTAAGAATCTTGTTTTTGGAAAATTACATAGTACATGTAACCCTTAGCACTCCAATGGCTTCTCTGAGGCGACACTGAATATTGGCAGACTATTATTCAAAACAATTTGTAAATTACAAATGTTTGTAATTAACAAGTTAATAAAAATCGAAGTGTTGCCGTACGATTAACAGTAACAAATTTGATATGCACTAAAAGAAATGAGCCACGTGCAATGGAATTATTCTAGGACAGAAAAATGTCTCGAGTTAGGAATAATAATTAAAATAACTAAATAAACACAGGTTGATTCGTCTAAAAATAGAGTGTCCAGATTATTATTAAAAAATTAAGTAAATTAATTACAATATGTACACGAGTTCACCTAACCTAAAAATAGAGAATCAGCAATTAAATGTTTATGCTTCCCACTATTATATTAATCGGGAACTATTGAATAAAACCCAGTCTATAGCGGACACTATTTTCACTATTGGGTTCCGAGGGTGAGAAGATCTTCCTGTATTCGGTAAACAATCTATCAAGACTTTTCTAGCCTATCAATCTCTCTCTCTCTATTTTTCTCTCTTTCTTAGGTGTTCTTCTGGTGGTTAAATTTATAATATATATACTCACACGCAAAGCTTATATATACACTAATTTTTCGTTGTGTATGTTCTAAAATGAAATGTCTGCAACCTCAAGGATTAGATATTCATCCTTGAAGGGTTGCAGTAAATCTAGCCACATAGTAAATAGAAAGTACAGTGCCTGTAAAACCATCGAGGATAAAGAAAGTCGAACGATTGCGACCGTAAATGAAACCGTATGCCAAGCAAAGCTTCATTATCCGTGGATAAACGGACGGGCAGAACGATTGTTTATCCAGCGATTTACATCGCTTGGAGTCTAGTGTCGCAGCCAGAAAATTGCTTCGGCGGAGGCCGGGCTCCGATAGATTGAAATAATGTCTAAGCCAATTTGGTCCGGAGGAGACGCCGCAAATTTGATTTTTATAGTCGCGTTTATAACTCGGTTAGGAGATCCATCTACCCTTCCCGAGTTTCTGTACTCTTCATCCTCGGGGACGCGAGAGCGGAGGAAGAAGCCGGCGGAGGTCTCTGACCCTCTGAGCGTGGCGAAGAGGGTGAAAAAAGAAAGGATATATAGAAAAACAGGAAGAAGCCCGGACCTGAATCCGCTGAATCAGGTGGTGCTCATCGTCCATGGGAACCAGTGGGTCTCCCTTATTAATTTCATTTTTATAGACCGGTGCCCCCACCCGTGCTCGTAAAAATCTCGGTCCGCCCACGAATCGCCGACACACTGGGCGCTTTTTTTCCCGCCAGAAATACGACGAAACTTTTGGTCTTAATAATTATCGTATAAATAATAAAAGGAAGATTCCGCGGTCGTTCGAGACAACGGCAACGGTTCTCGCGGGTCTCCGTTTACAGCCGGGACGCGCGTCGTGGTACCGGCCCACGCGGAAACTTTGATTAATTTTTACATCGCGATAACGAGCTGCGGGCCGAGGGAGGGAAGGGAGAGAAAGCATTCTCGAACGCGGAGCGGAGCGGAACACGAGCGAAACCGTAACCTCCGCCGTTAAGTTTCCTCGGATAGCGGAAAAATTTCATTCCCGGCTGGAAGATCCTTTTAGCCTCGTACTCTTCGGGCAAACGAAGTTCACAAACGAACGAAAATTCGATTCAGACTCCCATACATCATACGCTTCTCTTTTCCAGCCCCCGTTGCTCTCACTCCCTATCCGTTTCGCGTCGGTTCCGCGTCGCGCCGCCATCTCGCCGAGGAAATTCACGTGGCGGAGCCACGAATCTCCCGGACAGACAACGGATATCTAATTTTTCTGTTTCAAAAAGTTTCGTCGGTGGCCCCCCGAAGCGCTCCTTCTCTCTCTCTCTCTCTCTCTCTCTCTCTCTCTCTCTCTCTCTCTTTCTCTCTCTCGCTTTCTTTCTCTTTTTCTCTCTCTCTCTCTCTCGTTCTCTCCCTTTCTGTCTCGATGGTGGAGAAGCGATCGCGAGACGACATTCCGCGGATTCTTCGCAGCCGGCTCGCAGACCTCGTGAAAAGTCCTCGCGCACTGGGATCCAGAGAGGGTAGATCCCGATCGTTCCCGCGTTTCCGTCCGCGAATCGTTCGACCGGATTCCGTCCGTGTGCGCCACTGGCTTTCAAAGCGGTAATAATCCGCGAAAAGTCGCCCTCCGCTCTCTAGCTCCACGAAATCGGAAACGAATTTCGGACAGGACTTATCTCAGCAAACTTTCGCGGAATGTCCGCCCCGCGACAAAGCCGCCGGCCGCTTGACAAATTTGCGGACGCTCGTCCCGCTCGCCGCAGGAAAGTAACATACAACGGCTCGCGAAAGTGCTTCTACACCCGGATAAAACACATTCAATCTCATTTTGTTGATATTGTTTTTTATTGTTCGCTTAGAGAGCCCCGTGCTTTGCGCACGATACGCGAAAATGTTAGCTTAATATTTTTATAAATGTGGAAGTTGTAGGATTTACGATAATAACGTTACAGAGATTGATTACCATCGCATTCAAACTTTGGAATCGTTTAGAACTGGAACAATCAAATTAACTAGTTTGTATTGTTGCATTTATCAAGACATTGGACGCTAAATATAACTCTCAGGTAGCTGAATATTTTTATTTCAAATTTTAAATAGTTCGAATTGCGGATACTCAGAATTGCGAATACTTAGAATGCTAGATAATTCGAAATGTAGAATACTTCTTGCGTGATAGAAACGAATTTTCCCGGATATTTCAGAATCGCTTTCATTACTTTTTTAAATATTTTAACAAGTAAAATTTTCTTCTCGTTAGCGTAAATAGACAATTGAAACAAATATTTCTAGTTTCTAAATTTCTCTAACGAATTTATACTTCAACTTTGAGCAAGATTTCAGGACAACGAAAGTCGCCATGGACCTACAAGATTCTTGCCTTCGCAAATGGAAAAAAGATAGCGTAATGACATCATTGAATTTATAAAACACTTCCGCATTACCAAACAACTTCACCCACTATGTAAAAACAATATTTTCGTACGCGCTATCGCAACAGAACGAGACCGACACGTACCGTACGACGTTCCTGCTTCAACTGAGCGGTCTTAGGATGGTATTATTATTTGAGTGACGGTCTATAATACAGGTAGTCATGGTTACAGTCCCCACTATCGTTATAATACGGTAGATTTCTTACAATGTCCTTAACATGCGAAAGAGTGGATTCTCGTTAGCATCCTCGAAAAAAAACGAGGGCCCTTTAGAAACATGAAAATTACGGTTCTGCGTCACGTTTTTCGTGCGTCGTAAGGTACCGACGTGATATTCTTACAAGTCCCCTGGCTGGCCGGGTATAATGAAATGTTAATATTTGAACAGGCCCTCGCGGGCTGCTCCTGTAAAAACCGTTCTTCGTACGAACAATTAAAATGTTTGAATGTACAACGGTCGCGGACTGCTCAAAACTGAACGTGGACCTCGAGTCTGAGCGGTTTCCTTCTTTCTCCTCTCTCTGTCATTCCTCTCGCCCTTCTCTTCCCTCTCACTCTCTCACTCCCGTTTCTCCTTCCGCCGCGGCAATTTCCAACGTAACGGAGAACAAAAACCCATGGTAATAATTTCCTCCGGTGAGTTGTTCCGTTCCGGTTTCGAGGAATCCTACTCCTCCCGATAATCGTCGGGGCAAAACCGGGCACGATAATTCTACGGTTAATTGCTTGTACGTTAATTAAGCTTCGGTTCATATTTGGTGGTGTGGCATTACCGCGAATAACCGCGGCGCGCACGGCATACCGCGCCGTTTCCAGTAGCCGCTAGGATGTGTTCGTACTTTTGTTAATGCCGCGAAAAGCGAGAATCGAGTGATACAAGGCATTCCCAAGATAGCATAATTGCCGGCGCGTACAGAATCTTGTAAGGTATGCCGCGTCGACTCGAATGACAGTGCTCGATCACTGTCAGATCGACGAGTTGCACGCCGGTGGAATACCGGCGGGGCAAGAAGAGCCTCTTTAGAGGACGAGAAAAAGAAGCCTGCAATACCTCCTTCGAGAGAGGAGAGACTAACAGAGCGAAACTCGAAAGTCGACGTTCGAATCGATCATTGCTTACACGTTTTCCCATAGCTAATTACGCGAGTAGTACTACTAATAATAAGCAACGCCGATCCCGGGACCCATTAATCCTTGTCACGAGCTACCTCTCATCGGCTCGCGGAATAGTTCGTTATTTGTATTACGCAACTAGCGTACACTACCCCTTTGTTCCTTTTATTCCCACCGAATCGTTCGGCGACCAAGAAAATTACGCTCCCGTACGCTCGCCAGTAATAATTACAGTTCGATCAACGAACAAAGGATCTCAATTATTACATTCTCCTCTGCGACGACTTACGCGGGACGGCAATCTCCGAGCCTCTATCACTATCGATGTCAGGTGTCGACAATTTCGTATATTTCTCGAGTTAACCGTTCATACAATTCCCCTTTCTCAATTTCCCATTTTTATCACACCTTTTTACCCAACAAAACGAAAACGAGCAACGAGAACTTGCTCGAACGTTGCTTCAGCGTGTACACAGCTTGAGAACGAACGTCATTCTTTCGTGAAAATCTAATAAAAGGAAGTAACGATTATTTTACTATCTGAATATAATTCACGTGCATTTACCATTGCAAACACATTTTTCCTAACAATCGCACCGGAGCCGATTCACGGATTTATGATTCATACGGAGAAGCATTGCTAAACGTCGCTCGTTAAACGGCGCAGAGAATCGCGATCCAAAAATTGATTCGGCTCGCCGGTTAATTATCCTTAATTGACGGGCGCGCGCGCGCTGATAGAGAAAAATGAGTCGGAATCGTCGGTGGTAACAGGTTGCAAATTGTTTGAAGTCGCGGCCGTTGAGACAGAGGGACGTAAGTGGTCTGAAACGTCCCACGCGGCTGTGAAATGGCAGCGAGTCGGTTGTCGACGAGGGCCGAGGGGGTGTTAGGGGAGACGAGAGAGGGTGCCAGAGAGGATAGAAAGGTAAAGAGGGCCCCGAGGGTGATAGGGGGACGAACGGGGGGGTCGGCATCGCGTGCTACGAGCCTGTTGTGTAGCCGGCATAAATGATAAAAACGGACAGGAGGAGCGACCGGTTCGCGGCTAAACCTCAATAAGTGTAAAGACCGCATGCAAATGCCAACCAATTATAAAAGGAAGTTCCTGGCCTCTCTCTCTCTCTCTCTGTCTCTTTCTCTTTCTCCGCCCGTGAAATATTATCAATTTTCGCTGCGCGTTATCGCACACCCCCGCGAAACGGCAACGAGCGCAGCGCGCGCGCGACGCACCGCGGATGCACGTACATCGTTCGTAAAATACACCGATGCATCGCATCCTACCGCAACAATGCTTTTCCGTGCGCTTCCACCGGATCCCCGTGAACGCTAGAACACGCGAACACGAACAAACAGGATTCTCAAATTGTCCCACTTTACGTTCTCACCTACCTCTGGCACGATAACCCCGGAGATCTAAGATAAAACGATACGATGGAATTTCTGCAATAGAAAAACTTGTTTGCGTTGATTACAACGAGAAACGTTCTTTCGCCGACGACTTTTATATAATTTTCCAGCAGAAATAAGATCTTTCCGCACAATTTCGTACGATGCGTTATAGCTACCAGGTCAACGGATAAGATAAACGTTCCGGTAATTGGACGATCGGCGAAAGAATTTCCGTTATAAGCTACTCGTTAAACTAACAAGTTACCTTTATGCGAGGATAGGTTTATCTCGAAGGATGGATCGTCCGTTCTTTGAAAGCGCGCCTCGAAAGAAACCTTTGTACGCAGCGAAACCTTTTAATTACAAAAAATATAAGACGCATACGCGTGTCCCAATTATTCGACGCCTTAGTCTCAGCGAATGGACAAAGTGCTGCATTCGTTGTTCAATTGTATGATCAGGCTAAGACGCGAACTAATTCACGCCGAACCCACCACAGGCAGTCGAATAAACATGTAAACAGCTTTTTAATCTCACGTTTAACACGTTCGCGACGGGGCCTGAATTCAGTGTCCCCGCCATCGAGCGGGGTGTTGTTTTTTTTTGTATTTTCTTTTATCAGGCCTATGTACCACCGGTAGTACATCCCGTCCTATTGGACAGACAGGAATGTACCACCGGTCGTAAATACCGTCGCGAACGTGTTAAATTGAACCTCGTCATTTTATTAAGACAACGCATCGATTTATTTTGTTGCTCGATAGGTTCGGTGTGAAAAGGCGCGCGTACACTTTCCACCGCAAAGAAGCGTAAAAGGACGAGGCTAGGATAACTCGCCCTACCGTGTTCAGCGTTAAAGCCTATAGAAAATCTAGACTGTCGACAAAGCTCATTATCTTCCAGCTGACACCATTTAGCTTACCGATTTCATTAGTCCGGTAAGCACACCGTACAATACGAACCCCGTCGTAGCAGGCAGTTTCTCCAAAAAGCTATTCTACCCTTAGAATCTTAAGTATTTTATTTCTTTACGGTCCACAGCAGGTCACCAGACGTCGAGTCACCGTCAATAACTTATTGTTTTCACTCGCTTTGTTAAGGCGAGGTGCTTTTCCGGATTTAATTATCTGCTACGGTTGACTCTGGAGGTATAACATGCACCTTCGAGTGACCTTTGGTCTGGGCAATGCTAAAACCAATCAGCTAAGGTGATCCTTTCCCTCACCAACCCCCGAAAAATATAAAATCGACGAATTCGCGTGGATCGTGTCATATTCGCGCCTACACCGAGGTTATTTGCAATTAAAAAGTAACACTCGAAATCAATCCAGAATCGTCTCGTTTTGTTTGCATTTAAAATATAAAATTTCCGTTTGTTGTAAAAATCTCTCTAGTCATTTAACCCCTTGGCCTACAACTTATTTTACAATAACAGTGACTAGACTTTCGTTGTCCTCCATAGAACGACAAAAAGAAAATGTAAATTTGTAGTTACCGCGTGCGTAGCTATTCTTCAATGATTATATACGATTTACAGTTAAATAGAATATTATTTCTGTTTAAAGAGGAAGGTTTGGGGAAGATTTTAGCGTTTGAGCCATGTCGATAGCTCTAATAGTTTGGCCGGGGCACGACTTCAAAGATTTGCTAAATATTGGCAAATATTGCTAAATATTGAAGGTAACCCCCTTCTTAAAATCGTGAAAAATCTTTAGGTCTCCAATTTTTTTGTAATTTTGTCTACATGTTTCTATATGCGCGGTCAATTTGTGGTATGGCACGGTATGGCAATTTTCAGGTCGATCGGAATCGAATTGCAGCCGTGGCGCGACTTTGAAATTTCGGGGCGATCAATGGCGAAAATGGGAAAAATGGGGTTGATAAAAGGTAGCTTCCTGAAGTCCCCTGATATGCAAGCCTAGATTTTGAGAGCTCTGCTTAACACGTTAAGCGCATTACGTTACCCGACTGTTTATACTCTGATTCGTCTATCGGCGAGCGGCCTGCCTGACGGTTAACCGTGGCTTGAGCGGAACGGTACAGAAATTCGGCGTGGCGCTTAACGTGTTAAACAAAATGAAAGAAATACATGTTTAGAAGATTCTGTTCGAAATCTTGATAAGGAGTCTGACTCGTTGTTACAGGGCAAGGGGTTAACAAAGTATCATCCGTGTAATCTGAAAGGATAGTAGGGAATCGTTTCGAACTCGCATCGTCAAGAAATTTGAGTCGAAGATATACGACCTTCGGCGACGTGGAATCATTATCCGCGAGACAACGCGACACGAACGAACACCGAAGTCGCGCGGAAAGAACGTAATTCTACGCGCGATGTTTCAGCGTTCGGTGTCTCGTCGGAGATCGTTTAAAATTTTCGCCCGGCCAGAAGCTGGTGGCTATCGACGCGACGGCGAATATCCGTCGCCGGGTACGTATGATGTACTAATTATCGCGTAATGTGTCGTAAGTATACAGTAATGAGTGCCGGGCTCCGGCAGGAGGATAGCTTTTAACGACGAGGGAGGATGCAAAGGGCTTGGGACGGGGCGAGGCGGGATGATAAGAGCCCGGTATACACGTCAAACCGCGATCACTAATAGTACACCTCCGGTTCGAGATAATTATCGGACCGGTCGCGGAGCAGCTCGAGCCGGTGCACGCCCGGCTTCTGTCGCTTGAAGGTGGTCCGCGTTCGAGTCAAATCGTCGTAGAGGCGGAGAGAGTCGACCAATTGACGCGCGAGCACAAGGCAGGATCCTTCGAGATGGTTTCGCGACCGAACGTTTTTCGAGGCGACGCGCCTCATTAAATCGAACCCGAGCCATTATGCTCCGTGTCGTCGTCAAAGGCGACACCGAAGGAAAACGAGCGAGGACAGATGCATGATACCAGACTACTTCGAGCGTTTTCATCGTCGCGATCGGGCTCGCCCGCGGAAACGCGAGCAAATTGTCCCTTTCGTAGCGTGAAACATCCACTCCAAACAGCGGTCCCGAGCTTAGGGAACATCGTACTCGTTAGGAGCAGCTTTCTATCGCGATCCTTATAAGGACGTTGTAAACGGAAGATTTCAATTGTGGCGGCTGTACCTCCTACCCTCACCGGCAGAGGGACAGAAGAACGAGACTTTCTCGCTGGTACCTGATCCGCCTCCGATTCATATACCGTCCTTAACCGCCTTCCGGTATCCCAGCGTCTAAGGCAGGGTCCCCTACTCAATCTTACTGATGAGTCCTCTAGCGGACCCAGGACGAAACGTTTCCTCTTCCTTCTTTCCTTTTTTTTCTCTCTCCACCACACTTTCAACAACCGTTTCGCAATCATATCCCAGTTCGTCATGATTTCCATCGTGAACAAATATTTTTGTAGCCGCTTCGCAATTGCGTTTACCATCGCCGTTCGAAATTATCGGTTACAAGTTTTTAATGTTATAATCATTGAAATTATTTGGATGCTTTCCTTGGGAATGTTGAATAATTATTGTTACTATTGTAGGCAATTTAACATTTATTGATCGCGTTAAAACCTCGAACGTGAGCGGAAATATAGATGTTTTGCTTTAAGAGTTGAAAGAAGAAGGATCGATTGACGATTGGTGTGTCATTAAAGAATTATTAATCAAACTGTATACTCTATATAGTTTTTTTGTCATCTCCGAATCCCTAATTCGCCCATATCTCACCCCTACACTATTAATGTTAATAATGCTTATTAATACTAAAATAATCTTTATTATAAGAGTAGGGAATGTACCACATGTCGAATCACAACGAAATTTAATCTCTGGCTCTGCTCTGTTCTTGTTACAACGTCGTTACACGTTTCACGTATTATATCGATATCTAAACGGATATCGATAATCTCGATCTATATTCGTAACAATATTGTTGCGTGTTCTATGCGGTGTGCGACGTTTATTTATAAATATTTATTCACAAACAAGTAACTATTTACAGTGAAATACTATCTGGATCAGTTTAGTCAGTCTATCTTCTATTATTTTCTTAGTGGTTGTTTACCATGAATTCATAATGAATTCTTCATTACGGCGACTCCATATGGACAGCTACCGTAACAATATGTTTGACAGTGTACATATTGTAATATAAACCGCATAAAGTTTATATAAATTTGATTCTATAGCTCGATAGGTTTAGCGTTAAATACGAAACAAATTGCGAGTTTAAATATTAAACGGATTTTGCGTTGTACAATGGCATGGCGGTTCCTATACGGATATAACCGAGTGGAAGTACAAGGAGACACGTCTTCGTCTCAATCTAAATCATAGGTTATTTTGTTCAAACACTTTTTCGACAGCTGGAACGACGAAGGTTGATTATGATTATAAGATGGTTTGTAGTTTGCTTCAGAAGCAACGATTATATTCTACTCTATCATACGTTCGCCATTATTTCCTACGACTTGTCACACTTCTGGTAGTTCAAGCATGACGAATCATTATTATGACAAATGATAGAAATACATAAATACGCTTCGGCTCAAGCGTATGGAAGCTGACATACGCTTCGGTTAAGGCGCACGAATTAATTCAACAATTTGTAAATAATTTTACGCATTTGTTTCATCTTGTGGATGACCGATTGCGACGTACAGACGACACGGTTGTTGATTTAATCGTGTTACATAGAAAAATTCAGGAAATTGGTAAGTGATAAATGCGTCGATGTTAATGGACGTCGTTGCGAACGTTGGTTACAACAAAGTTCCTTCCTCTCAGTGGACTAGCGAATTCGTTTGCAGACGATTAGGGGCACATCGTCGGAACGTAGAACGGCGGATTTCCTTGAGGAGGGATTCAAGTTTCGAGCTTATTAAGCGAGAACACCGCATTAAATTTGACTTGTCGCGTCGCGGTCAATAAAACGCGACGAGGTTTCTTTTTTCCCTGAGAGAGAGCGCATTAAACGCTCCCCAGGTGAACGTTTTCGCTGGGATGCGTGGGCGCTTGCTTCTTATTACCCCGGGAGGGTAATTGCTCGAAGGACTCGCGCTTTTATTACGAAAGTCGCAGGCGGCTATCTTTTTTAAATCAGTTTTTAATTCCGGCGCTTTATCGCGACGCTTAATGTAACTCGCTGCCGCGGATCGTAAACTCACGGACAGTAATTCCCGGCGGGAATGGTCGCCGGCGTTCGCGGACTGAAATCCTCCTCGATAACAATAACGGCAAGAGGAACGAGCCTCCGGTTCTCTATTCTCGAAATCGAAAGACCGAAACTCTCGTCGCTTCTATTTTATTTACGGGCGAACGGTCGGGCGACGGAACGTTGTTCCTTTTGGCAGCCGACGTTTATCGCGAGCCCACTGCGCCACGGTTAGCTCGAGAAGAACCGAGCGATATTCACCGACCGAAACTCAGGATGCATTTCGACTTGCAGCCACCATCTCCCAGGATTCGTTCATTTTCATATCGGGGAAAACATCTAAATCTCCCGCGAATACCTGCATCCTGCAGCGCCAGCGGCGGCCGTAAAGCCGCCAAGAGCTAGTTACAAACACATAACTCTTCCGCTCTTCTATTTTCCTGCCTCGATCGCGTCACGCCCGCGCAATGGGCCAGACAGCAATCCTAGCTGATGAAAAACCGAATGGCGAATATTCTCCGAGACGCGCATTTCTCGAGTCGTCTGCTGAATCGCATACTCGTGCGAATGTTGCATAAACGATATCCTCTCTCGTTCCGCGGCGCGGAACAAACGAATCGACGGAACATCTTCGTTATCGCGTTGAACGCGATGTGCTGGTCTCCAGCGTCGTTTTATCGTTTAAAAATCATTATCGTTAAATTAATGGCATTCAGTGTCAGTTTATGTTGAAACGAAGCATTAGTATTTACTATGACTTCGTGGAAAAAGCACATGTTAAAAATATCGGGAACTAACGGATTCCTTTCCTCCGGCTCTTCATTAGCACGTCGGCTTTGGGTTTAGCAGTCAATTCTAATTGCATGACTCTCTTGTAGACATCACCGGGAGCGTCTTTACTTATATTTCACATAACTTCTCAAAAGTTTATTATAATTGGCAAAGGAAATGTTATTTGCTGAATTTTCCATTGCGAATTCTTTAAACTTTACGGGGCATCCTGCGTGCGAGCGAGCTGGTTGCGCGTACGTCGTGAACGTTTGCGGGCTTTTATGTGGGAATAAAAATGTCCGACGTTGTTTGATAGCAGCAGGAGCTACATAGAAATTTAGATAATACACTTTCTTAAAACCATTCAGTTTATTCGGTGTTCTAATTTCTGCTTCCTCGTATTCGTTATAAATGTGTAAGTCCTGGTCAGAAATTGTTGACAGCTCCTGTTTATTTAAAAGGAAAATATTAATCTCGTTCAGTATGTTTATATCTGCATAGGAGAATCATATTGGATGATACCTTGGTTGTTGGAACGAATCTTTAGGTTACAGCTGATAAGTATAAGGGGTCTAGGCGTTTCAGTTTAGCTTAGTCGTTCAACGCAATATGGTCGAAAGGGAAACTGTAGAGGCTACACCTTCCATATTAACCACTTTGCACTCCGAGCAGTTTTAATTCCATAATCGAGTAATTTCTTTTACGTAGAATAATTACATTGTTCGTGGTTCATGTTCAAATCAACGACCTTAAAAATCCTACAAAATTAAAGTAATTTATTTAATGAAGCAATAATTGAAAACATAAGATACATAACATAACATAAATATAAACATAACATAATTTATACAAAGTTATACATAATTTAAAACAAGTTATCCTTTAATCTTCTTATATTCTCCAGATCTGAACTAGATTTAGTGCAACGATCATATTAATTTACAAATTTGCTTTTAATCATGTAGAAACAATTTTGTCACCCATATATGGGTGGAATGGCAGTCAAAGTGTTAAATTTGTTACTGTTATTTGTACGCACAACAGTTCAATTTTTAACGATTCATTAAATGCAATTATGGTCGGGTAATAGTTGTTTCGAATAATAGTATGGAAATTTTTAGTGTCTCCTCAGAGGAGCCATTGGAGTGTTAAGGGTTAACACATTACATACGGATGACGAGATATCGCGTTTTCAGGTTTTTTCGACTCAATCGATGCCTCAATCGATGGCCTAATGTAAAAAAGTTTACATAATAAATAGCTGTATAAAAACTATATAGTAATATTTAAGAATACCAGTGCACATATGCATAAATAAAGTATAAAGTGTTTCTGGAGCGGCCAAAAATATGCGGGCCCTGGAAGCGCGTCGAGCGAGCAGAGTGCCGTACGCGATGTGTTAATAAATCAAGCTTGACAAAAGTTCTAAAGGAGAGTGTGTATCAAATCCCATTTCCCAGAAGAAATAAACAGTTGGTGTGTACAAATTATTATTAACAGAGACACATTCGTCGGTCCGTCACGAAATAATTGCCTGGTTGCCGGAAACTCCTTGGGAACTAAAACAGCGTGCTTAATTAAAATTTTAATTCGATCCTTCTGCTATCAAATTTCCATCTCCGTCGGGCGTCGAGAATCGATGGCGGTGGCATCTCGAAGTGGTCTCTCGTCGAAACGAGAAAATCGCCGAGATGAAATTAAGAAGTAACTAAGAAAGGGCGAAACAAAGGACACGCGGAGGTGCCACGGGGTTGAAAAACGGTTCGCTGCTTAGCGCCCCATTCTCGGGCCGCCGGGGTCCAAATGAAAAATTCCCTTCCTGCGACCCGCGTCTTGGAAATCTCTGCCGGACGGAACGAGCCGGAAAGGTCCTTAATGATAAAGTGTCTTTATGGTCGGACCTCTCGCTCCGACTCGGCGGGCTAACTAAATTAAGAGCGGCAGGCTCGCGCGAGCGCGGTAACGCTCTTAAAACGAGGAAACAACCGAGTCTTAACTACGGCGCGCAAACAGCGACAACGGTCGCGATTAAATCTCGGACGACGATAATTCTTCGCCGATGAGTCAGGCGCACGCGCTATCCTCTCTGACCCGCTTCGACGTCACCGTGGGACACCATTGTCCCGGTTCGCAACGCGGGGGTGATTTTATGTCGTCATTATCACGGCTGTTACAGCGATCGAGGCTCTAAACTGCGAAACCTAGCGACGTTAAACCATGTTCGCAAAACCCTGCTACGGACTGCGCTGGATTTTGTTACATATCGCCGAACGAGTTCGACTAGAGTGTCAACGGATGACCAGGCAAGCTGCAAGAGGAATTCTCTTTTAATGCCAGACGGTAGCTGCGTCTTCAACGTTGGAAACTTTAACGAACTGTCGACCATGCGAGTTGTAGAGAAAAGTTCTTAATTCTTAAGTAAAAAAAAATCATAGCACCGTGGAACATTATGGATGCATCTCGCTGAAAAGCACCGGTTTTCTTCCGATTCCCATTTTCCTCTCACAGAACAGAACCGATGTCAAAACTCTTTGCCAAAACCACAGGGTAAACACTGCACCGGGATCGAATAAACGCTGGGGCCTAAGAGATATCATATTAAACGCAATTCTGGAAACATTTATGTATTATAATAACTTTATCTTTTATCACATACCTAAATGTAAATGTGATATGCAACAAAGAGATTTTATAAACAAAAAGACTTCCGATCCCCGAAGTTAAAGAGCGTGGAGCGCGGTTAGTACTCGAATGGGTAACTACTACCCGGGAATACCACTTGCTGTTGGCACACACATTCTTTTGCATTTTTATCAACAACCAACCCCTCTAGTCTAGCCGGGAAACTGTTCGCAGGAATGTAAAATATTTGAAACGGAGGAAGAACAAAATTATCCGCGGCCGCGAAACGCTGGTCGTAAACATTTTCTAAGCCGATTTGCAAATACATATTTTCTTGTTTCTACGTGGAAGTAGATTGGCAATTTCAACGAGGAAACAAAGCGAGTTCGCGATCCTCTCACGCCCGGTAAAAGTTTTGTTCCGCCTTGGGATTTATTCCGAGGCAATTAACGTGATCGTCGTCGCGTCGAGACGGCACATTGTTTAGTAAGGCGCGACACGTGTTCACCGTTGTTCGTAAATACTACTCGTAGCCGATTCGGTGAGAACACGTACACGTGACACGCGTATCCGCCGTTTCCGGGCGCTATTTTGCGAAGTAGATTTCCTTGTCGATTCGTTCGGCATCGTCTTTGCAATATTTATTTTGTCCCCGTGTCTCTCCCTTTCCGTCTCGTGTTCTTCCATGTTAATCGGGTCACCGAAATGTCTCCCAGTCTACGATATCGTCAATTGCACGGAACACGACGTCGAACAACGAACTCACCGCTGTCCTTGATGCTTGATCGATCCATTCTGGCTTTTAATCGGTCGACACTTTCCTCCAACCTGTTCCCGCATCCAACGACGAAGAATGGTTTCATCGTTCCGCATTATTCACCGATTAAATACGCCATTAAATCATTTCCACTCGATTAGGGAACGTTAGAAATTCATTTCGCGACAAGAATGCGCAATTTATGCGATAACGAACGGCGCACGATTAATGCACTCCATTCAGACTCCTTTCCGACGTTAAGACCGCCCCCGCTCGATTATTGACACAACTTACGCGATTGTGATCCGCTCGACGGTCAGACTGGTTTATCGTCTGCGACGTCTCGCGCGTAAGGCCTTGAAACTTTTTAAACACTCTTTCCACGGTAAGTGTAACCGACGTAAACGTACTGTAACAAATTTTTAGCAACTCTTTAAAATAAATAGAATGATGACGATTTTTATTAACGCCTCGAAGTCAATGTATAATCGTTTCTCATGTTAAAATTTAAACAGTTGTGGCGGCTGCTGAAAGTGTGGTAGAGAGCGAAAGAAAAGGAAAGAAGGAAGGGGGAGCGTTTCGTCCTGGGTCCGTTAGAGGACTCGTCAGTAAGGCTGACTAGCGGACGCTGCCTTAGATGCTGGGTTCTGGAAGGCGGTTAAGGATGGTATATGAATCGGAGGCGAATCAGGTACTAGCGAGAAAGTCTCGTTCTTCTGTCCCTCTGTTGGTGAAGGTAGGAGGTACAGCCGCCACACAGTACTTTGACTTAGTTTTTAGAGGTGCAACGATTACTCTGATTACGAAGTAGCTAGAACCTTACCAGCATTCGAAAATAATTTAGAAGTAATAGAAACATGTTAACGCGTATCATTCTATCTAAGAATATAGAGAGATGATTGCGACGCGACTCTCAACGCATCCACGAACGAAATGCAACGAATGAAGTCCATCGCAGTTGCGGAAATTGATGTACAGAAATTTCGTTGAGGTCATGGGAGACCCCAGTACACCGGTTAACGATCGAACGTTCGTTGGGCGAGAACAGGTAAGCCTATGCAGCGAAAACCGAGTAGATTCTCTCGGTCACTGAGTCGGCGGATGCACGACCTTGCACCGGGCACAAATTCAGCCGAGGGCGGATCTGCATACTGTTCGATCGGTGCAAAGAATGCACGAGTGGCACGCGCGCGGCAGGGCATGCAGTTCGTGCCGGCACTGGCCGCGCGCGGTTTTGCACGGGCACAAGAGAGGAGGAGCGGCGATCGTGTCGCGAGCAGAACACACGTAAGTGTCCGGCGGGTCATGCGAGTCTGAGAAGGACGAACGAGAGAATAGTTTGCATGGACGTAACGGAGAAACGGAGAAAGATAGATAGACGAGAGAGCAAGGGGGATATGCGCGAACCTACGAGAGAGACAGAGCGAGAGGCGAAGACGAGCAAGGGGAGGAAGAAAGGCGAGGAACGCTCGAGGACGCTCAACAAAGGCGCGCTACCCTCGTCAGCTAGTTTAAATCGTACATGAATAAATTCAATTCTATCACGGCCATGCTAATTTCGTACAACAGGCTCCTAGTACCTGTGGAAAGCTATATAACCATCCGTCCGACGACGACATCTACATAACACGTAGCCGGCGAGGCGCTTTCGACCGATCGCGAGGCGCAAACTTCCCTGCCGCCGCTTTCTCGTTGGCGAGTGTTGGTGACTGCGAGCTTCGAAACTCCCGCCGTAAAATTCTCGCATCGCCCAATCCCTCTCGCAAACCTCGGCCCAGCCAGCCCTCGAACGTGTCAACCCTGGAAACTTTCCGAATATTAGTTTCCCCGGAAGTTCCCAGCCGTCGACTGCCATCGAACATAGCGAACCACCGCGCCGTTATGCGCTCCATTTTTCTAAGAAATCTACACACTCTTAAAAACGAATCATTCGGGATTGATACGACGCGTAGAACACGCCACACCGAACGAGAAAGTATTGGTAAACGGACGTCGCAAACTTAACCGTTCACCAACTATACTTCAGTATTTTAGTATACTATAGTTCAGAGCATCGCGATTGACTCGTCGCTGCATTTCTGACGTCTACGGATGTTCTATGTGCTCTTCTCTATTTGATCGAGAATCTAACGCTATCTGTAAGTGTATCAAGGTATTGTTAAAACGTATAATTTCGTATTGATGATCCTTTTCTTTTTCGTTTGCGTAATAAAGATTGCCTTTTCTATCCCTAGTAAGTTATTCGAAAATGTAAAAATAAGTTGGTGCGATTATAAACAACGCAAAGACCGAGAATTGAGAAGAAAGGCGCCGAGAATATTAACACTAGATCTACCAAACAATAAATCCAACGATACACATTGCTTTGTAATAATAACGAGACTGCATCTATTAAAACTTCATACAATATTTATTGTAACGTATACGTTATTAACACTTTGACTGCCATCTCACCCATATATGGGTGACAGAATTGGCTGTCCATGTTTAAAAATAAATTTGTACGTTAATACATTCGTTGCATTCAATTTAGTTGATATCTGAAGAGTACAAGAAGGTTCATAGACAACTATATATGTCATACATTTAAACTTTTTAATCGCTGCTTCGTTAAATAAATAAATTTTATTTTATTGAATTTTTAAGGTCGTTAGTTGTGCAGTTAACGTGTTAAAGAAGTACATCCGAAAATTTCTGATGAAAACATTTTTATAACTTTAATAATTGCGAAAGAAAAAACTAGGAATCAGTTAAAATGACTGGTTTGGTAGTTCTAGTGTTAAAGACGAAAAATTTCTAAACTGTATAGAATATTAAACAGCATAACCAAAGAAATAAATAATATTCTAATGTTTTCTATATAAAATGTACAATACCTTTTTGGTATACGCATTTTTATTTCGAATATCGATGACATTTTCAGTCTGTCGACATTTCTTTCGTAAAACGTGGGCTTCGCAATGGCTTATAATTTTAGGAATGGTTACTGACTTTGCTGGATTTTCATAGTGTTCGTATTCTACATAACGTGTTTCGCGTATTTTATGCCGTTCTTTTGTCCAGAAGCGATCTTTTTTAAATGTCTGGATATAGCGTGTCTAGTGGATTCTCGTGTTTTGTGGCTGCAACGGACGATTTTTTAGCAGAAATTTACAAAAAGTTGGGATTTTAAAGCAGCCGGCCGTTTAGCGGAAATTATTGCACCGGGTAATCTTGTAACGCGGTTGCACACGAGCAATTCAAATGGTTGATAAGAGCGGCGGCTGTGCGATGGAACAGGGAAATTACACATTGAAACGATTATTAATTGACCCAGTTTCACTTTGTCGTGCAAAACAGACCGGAGTATCGTACTAAATTATTGTTCAATGCGTTGAATAGTATGATTAACGCATAATATAATGGGTATCGGTACGCCCGCCGATCACAATAGTATGAATTCCCAATTATTGTTTTACAAAATTCTGATGCAATTGTCTTTTTTATTGATGCGGTGTCGTTGCGCCGATGCGGCGCGTTTAAAAATGATGTTCCTGTCGACGATCGACAATGGCCGCTTTATGCATAAATATTTATTATTCATACAAACGCGTTGATTTTTAATGGCGGCTCCTGCCACGCGTCGACACGGCGGTTGCTTCACCGCGCTCCTCTATTCAATCGAATTGCAACGAGGCATTTATAAAAAGCTTCATCAAGCATTCGATATATATAAATAAATCATGTTCGAATAATACGGCTGAAATTTAATAAAATCTCGTAAACTTGTTCGTCTTCTTTCTACGATTCCGTTAGCTGGTCGGAAATTGGTGAACGATAATGGCTTGAATATTTCATTTCGAAGTATCGATTTTAGCTTAATAATACTTTTCGAAAAAATCACTCGTTCATCCAACCGTCCGAGGTCGAACGGAACTGCGAAGTTTTATATACAAATTTTTTTAACAAACATTTTACTTTTAAATTATTTCTCCCTCTCTCGTTTCGCGAACTTTGTTCTCGAATAGTTGAATTCTTGAAATAAAGTACAATTACGATTGTTATTTGATATTCGATTTATAAATATATTATTAAACAGATATTTTAAAGAAAAATATAAAAGATAATTTTATTCCCTCGATCATAGTTATTAAACGAACTGAAAATAGGATTAGTATCGGCGAGTAAGGAAGTTGTCAATTTTGGATCATTATTTATTTGCAATGGGATATACAAAATGCATTTTTCACCTATATGTTCAGTGTGCAGAGTTCTGCATTTATTAATTTATTACTGTTATTGCCCTTGCTAGTCTGACATTGCTATTACTATTACTATTAGTATACCTCTTGTGCATGCTATTGTTGTCGCTCTCTATATTGATATTGCTTTTGTTCTTACTCTACCTCGTTTATTGTTAAGACTATTATCATTATTATTACTGTCACGCTACAGTTTCTATCGTAGAACTAGAACTGTTTCCATTCGGAACGAATAAAATAGAAAAATCGATAGTAAAGAAATAGCTGTGACATCAGAAGTAATTGAAAATTTGATAAGTGCCATCCGACACCTGCCAACCACCGTACTGCGATGCTTTAAATAACAACAATCCAATATGACGTTTCCAAGAGAGCACCACGCGCTCGGTTGAAAAACCAGTTTTTTAATTGTCCGACCTCGTTAAATCGTCAATGAATCAAAGGATACGGCTCGGCGTGTAATATTAATTGCATGTAAATGCGGGCTTAATGTAATGATGGCTTCTTAATTACCGAGCAGATGTTTGTTGTCGGCCTTCGGTGACACAATTCGTGGTGTCCGCTTGTCGTTCTGCCTCGAGCGGCCTCCAATGTTCAGCGAATGCACGAAAATATTACGACTGAATCGACGTAAGTACAACCAGCCTGAGCACTTTCAAAGATAAGTTAATTAGCCGATCTTGCTCGCTCGAAATCGCAGAGTTCATCGCAGCGAGGACATCGCGATGTTTTCCAATTATTCTAATAACACTGTCAACACCAACAAAATTTTGCAATACCTGTTGGGTGATTCTTATACACTCTGTCATGCTAAAACCAAATCTACAAGTAGAATTGCTCCATCACCCAACGTTTTCGTAAAATTTTGATTTTTGTAAAAATGCATGATTTTGATAAAAAATGACGTGGTACGCAAAAACTAAACACGCGAGAAAGTTCAACTTTGAGTCAGGAGATAGAGGGGACTCTCCTCTACACATCCATATAGCCAATTATATTTTTATGTACTCCCTAATAGTTGTAAATGATTGTTAAAGTTTGAAAATGTGCCGACGCGGGTACTTTATACGCTCTATTTTTGTATTTATGTCAAAAATCCTTTATCTAGCAGGAATTTACTATACAGGAATGCATTCTACAGACATTTCTGGTAAAGAAACCATTCACAAAAAGTATTTGCTTCCCTTAATATACGAGAAGGATCAGAAAATATTCATTGACAGCTTGTGCGCGACGCGTTCGCGCCAGACGACCATTGCAGCCTTTTCTCGACTCGCCAGGGCCGTCGCTATGCGTAGTCGACGTTGGTACTACTCAAGTATGTCTTTGCTTACTATGCTTAATTACATACATTTTTTTTTGGCTTTTTGGGTGCCAATCATTATAAAAAGTTATAAAAATACGAGTTATATTCACATTTCATTGTGGAAATGCTTCATAAAGAAAATTGAATACTAAATTGACTAAACACTCGCGTGTTTAGTTTTTGCGTACCACGTCATTTTTTATCAAAATCATGCATTTTTACAAAAATCAAAATTTTTCGAAAACGTTGGTTGATGGAGCAATTCTACTTGCGGATTTGGTTTTAGCATGACAGGGTGTATAAGAATCACCCAACAGGTATTGCAAAACTCGAAAAAAGTTTGATTTTGTTGGACAGTGTAATCAAAAGACGCGTACGACACGATCTTTGCGTCAGAGACCATTCTCCAAGAAGAAATAACGATTTTATTCGAATTTTACCGTGCCGGAATGACAATGACAGAAATTGTCTAATTTTAGGCTTTTTGTTGGCAACGAAAGTTTTTTTAAACGTTCGACTCAAATATTGTCTGTTGCGAATGCAAGGATGATTGGTCGTTGGTAATTGTACTCGCGCAATAATTTTATGGTCCCCGAGATACGATCGACGCTACTTTAATGAATCCGCTTGTTTTGTAAATCATTACACGAGTCATTAACGAGTTTTACTACAACTATATTTCAATGTTTACGTTTATCTTTTACCAGTTTTGCGTCGTTCCCAAGGTGAATGGTTGTACTCCGATGTTTTAAAAAGAGAAGGAAAAGTTGAATTCGTGCGAGCAGTATAATTCAGAAGGTAATTAATTAAGATTCTACACACATGTAGATAAATTCAATCTGCCATATTTTAATCTAAATCCTTAAGAATATTATCAAGATTTATAATTATTGGCTTACAAATAAGACGAAAATTTTTCGTGAAAATATCAAACATTTCTATAAAGTCGTGCTGTAACATCAACATATTTCTTGACGCTCAGTACAATATTTCTTGACAACAAAACTATTTTCTACTATCTAGTATCTGTAGTAACGTATGAAAATTTCAAGAAAGTCTCAGATGCAGTTCATTTAATAAAAAAAAATTGTAAACATTGTCTTATTTGCTTGCCTCAATCGATGAGCGTAGGAAACTTCGAGCTTTGTGAAGTCATAAATAGAATATTTAAAAAATATATGTTTTTCTAGTGTCCTAAGTGTAAGATAATATACTCTGAAAATTTGGAAAGAATAATAATGTACAATTCTCGTAAAAAAGGGATTTCCAAATTTTAGTTTACCGTCAGCGTGTCAAATGAATCGCATGAGAATTTCTATTTGCCAGCTAAGTCCAAAGATTACCATGATCGTTTCGCGGACGACTTCCGGTTGTAGGGAGCTCGCGAGAAGGCAGATGCAGGTCGCAAGGCCGAATGGAAAGTGTAGGCGGAGGGTAAAACCGGCGCACTATTGTTCCACCCTCTTTTCCAGGTTTCAGAAGCGTTCGCGGCAAGTGCATTTTGTTGTGTGCTCAGAAATCTGTTATTCAATTTGAAATGGCTTTATCGCGCGTTTGAAACCAACCCCAGATCTCGCATTGATGCCAAACTACATGGACTATGAAATCTCTTCGCCGACGGGCGCACATGCGTGTGTATACTGCATGCAGCGTGTGCTGGCTTCTCTCTCCATTTACGTGAACCGCCAACACCGCCGGTGGGATCGAGTGCTCGGAAGTTCAACGGCGATACTTTCAGCGTGCTCGATACATACTACGAGCTGAGTATGCCAGTGGAAACGAAAGTGATCGCCAACTGAAATGGACCTGTAATCGCACGCACCCACAACATGATTAAACGGGAATTTTTTCCTTTCCCGGTGACTCTTAGAACGCTACACGCCTCTTATTTCTTTATTTGAACAACGAATATATTTTTAACAGTCCTACGAATTCTAACAATTGTTTGGATACAGGAAGTTCGTTGATATTATTTTACAATTTATATGCTTGCTCCATAATAATTTCGTACAATTTATTAGAATGTGTTCGTAGCGACAGTTTTACTCCAGTTCGTTCGTATAAACTGAATAACTTTAACCGTTTACCTTCGCACAACTCTGTGACTCCACTAAAAATTATCTTACCATAAATCAAAACAATTCCTGTATTTCCCCACTGTTTTGTATTCAATAAATTATTAGGTAGTTTTCTTTGATAAAATGTTTTTCACAGAAAGATTTCTAGGTTAGATAAAATTTCCTAAGTCTAAAATTTAATCAGTACGAAGTTCCAAAGATTAAATCTGCCGCTTCTGAAAAAGCACCTATTCCGCGATATGATAGTCCAGAATTAATAGAATTAAAACGATGTTCTTGTGAGAATTGATTGCACAAATGTCTTGTCTTGGTAAAAAAATTTAGTTTCACCGATTCGTTTCTAACACTGGCTATAAGTAACTGGACACGTAGGGAGTGTGTATACCAAATTTCAGCTCGATCGGAATGAAATTGCGGCCGTGGCACGACTTTGAAATTTTTGGACTGTCCAAAATGGCGAAAATGGGTAAAATGAGGTTGATAAAATGAAGGTACCTGGATTCTCCTGAAATGCCAGCCTCGAAGTGCAGCGTATTCATAACCCGTTAAGCGCTATGAACGCATATATGCGTTCTCATACAACCATTCAATTTAGGTTGTGAACGCATAAATACGCAAGCTACGGTTTGCTTCTTCGCAAAGAGTTTGCAATCCACGGCGTACGTTTAACGTCGGACAATGCAGCGTTCAAGGGGTTAAACAGCACAATGGTGCCGGTCACCGGTGACCACCATGACGTTCAACGTTTTAAATGAGTCTGACCGTGTTATTTTGATAATGTCGTCGTGATGAGAGTCAGTGAGATGTAAAAATTGATTACAGAGAAGAATTATACCAACATCTGTATTAAAAGATGTTTCGAGGAAAATGTTTGATGGCTGGCAGATTGATCGGAGAAAAAAATAAATAACTGTCGTAGAATGAGAATTAAGGTCTCAATCGTGTAAACGAGACTCGATTTTCCCGCAGTCCGATTGCCATTCGCGAATCGGAAATTATGGAACAAAAGGGCATTGTTAAATTAATTCATTTGGTTTTATCGATCGGACTGAAGGCAACCAGTCAGAATATAACAAGGTGCCGGTCGAGGAGACTACGAAGAATAATAGCAGTTTTGTCATTAAACGGACGCTTAAATTCAATACCTTAGATCACCGTCTGCCAATTAGAGCGGTAGCAAGGTCGAGGCATCGCTGTGAATTCCCTGTTCGCTGTCCGAGCGCGTGCTACTCAACTATGGTAATACGATGAGAAGGAAAACGGGTCTCGGTGTACCTGCTGTTCTTCAATTAAATTGAGCCACCTGAGATGTAAACCCTTAATGTGCCCGCCGCGAGGTTTGATCTGTCCACGGTCTGTGTTTCTCGACCTTTGAATCGTTTATACTCGCTTGCTTCTTCGCTGGAAAGTTGTAGAAGAAAACGGAGCTGGGATCCGTTCAAACACAATAGAAGAACTCCTCTCTAATTATTCTGCAAATCGAGCAATTACTCAATCGTGGGAATAACATCCTGTCCCGTCGTTCCCTTAGATTTTTAATATTTTATCAAGCTCTTTTGTCACTTCGAAGCATGGAGCGTGTAGTCCCATTGAGCAAACAATACACTCAGGGAATAAAGTCGTGAATAATAAATTGTCTCGTTCAGTTAAACGTTATTTTGAAACGTGCATTAATCAATTTAAATAATTGTTTCATTATTCGAAGACCGAATAAAATAACTGTTTTGTTACTGCACAGTGGGTAACGCAAATTTAACATTTTGTTTGTGTTCATCCTGATCGATTGACGGATACCTAATCGCAATCTCTTGCGTGAATTTTATCCATTCGAATGATTATTTGAAAATTTTGTATTTGAATTTGGTACAAAATAAAATTGATTTCTCGAAGCTGTTTTTAAAGTAAATGTAGAAACGAATGAATGTTGTTCATAAAGTGTGATTATTTTCAGTTTTGTTACGAAGAAACTGCGAAGAAGCGAAACTACAAGCAATAATTAGCTATGAATGTAGAACCAAATTCTTTTGGAAACGATTGTAAAAGTTCTCAAAGCACACGTGCTTTTGAATGGAATGCCAACGTGCCTGTGCATGGCTGACCGTTTTCACTTCGTACGTCAACGTGCGCGCGTCGTACGCATTTTGAAAATCGATTTGCTGGAAAATATAGTTGAGCAAATTCGATTCTGTGCTTTTCGTGTAACACTTTGTACACAGCAGGCAGCCTCTGTGACAGTATTATTAGTTTATAGCATCGAAATGCTATAAATAATAAACTAATTCGTAAAAAGAAATAATAGAGATATGAAATTGAATACCAATTAATGTTTTTGCCTGGAATCGACGGCTTTGTGTTTCACTTTCCAACATAACTCGACGCAAATATTTGCAGCCCGGTAACAATAAAATGAAATTGCACAAAAGTTCTAACGCATTACAGTCCACCAATATTTCTACAAAAATTTCCCATCGAGCTGCGACAAATATGGATGCACAATGAAAGTCGATCAAATAAACTGCGCAAAAATACATTCGAATTCTTGTAACTAAACCGGACGAGAACACGTTGATGCTTGAAAACGAATGGCACAGAATATAGCTGTGAATTCTCGAAAAGATCGGAACAGCTGAAATAATTGGTGCAAAAATTGGTGAAAAACCTTGATATCCGATTTAGCAAAATAATTGTCTGTAATAAAAATCATCCATTTATCGAATTCTCGTGTAAGTTATCCAAAGACCTTTACATCGTCGAATATTTCACTCGGTCGAAATATAGAGAACAACTTTCGAATTATAAAATAAATTGGGTCACGTTGGCAACTAACGTGCTCCGTTGTTTCAGCTGTGTTTCAATTTATCACTATAATGCGGGGAAACATTTTATTGTTCTATCGCCTCTGCATAACCAGAAATTTTCGCGATTGCATGCATGCAGTTTAAATCCAGTGAAATTATATATTTTTCTAACCTCTCTCGCGTTGCGTACCATTTCCAATGCATCTACTTCACAGATTGCACAGTTATATCCATGCGAAAACGAAATTGTGAAATTATACGGTTGACTTTATATCTTGAAACGATCGCCGCCTTTAGCGTGGACGTAGCTTTTTAAAAATTACAAATTAGAACTTTTAAATGATAGATAGACAGTAATAAATCGATTTTCGGTGCTTTTAATTTAGTAACAATCACTTTTAAACAACAACGCGTTAAAATTGAATCGAACGATTTTTAAACTAGAATCGCTTATTTAACCTTCTGAAAATGGACCATTTTTACCGTTTTATAATCTTTTAAAGTTATTCGCTAGTTTCTTTATCAATTTTTCAGAATGTACTCTTGGCGTTACCTTCTAAAACTTTATAATTTAACTTTTCTTTATAATTTAATCGATAGAATCCACTTATACGACTATTTCGAAGCTCCGAGTCAAAATAGACTGGGGCGTCGCATTCGGAGGGTTAAACGCGCTCGAATGCTTCAATGGCCCCGCTGTATGTACATATTTACATTGGAACACGACCACCACGTGCCGCGGAATCACCAGGAAGCAATAACGCGACTCATAATCGAACCGTTCCGAACGTCCGTTTTCAACCGACACTTTCCACCCTCGTGTTCGAAATTTGTCCTAAATCGCGACGTTCCACGAAAACGAAAGGGTTAGAGTTGCAGACGAGGGCCTTGCAGAGGTGCGCACAGTCGAGATTCAGCCGGCAAGGTATAGGTGGGCTCTGCTCTGAGGTTCGCAGGTACGTGCACATAGGTATACGCGCACTCGATTGGCGTCGACCGGCGTCCCGGGAGGGGCGCGACGCCAGCCAAGAACGAACGTTGATACTAAACCGTGGGCCGAGCAGCTCCGAACGACAGTTCAACGAGCGTGTGTTCCGAGGCCGGATCACGGTGGTCCAGAGGGCCGATTCGCGTGCAGATTTTCCACGATCGTTTCGACGTGTCCGCGTGTCCGCGATCGCTCGAGATCCGCGCGAGCCGTTGACGTTTATCGATCGGCAGTGAGCGATCCACGACCGAAACAGGTAGAGAGCGAGCGAGAGAGAGAGAAAGAGAGAAAGAGAGAGAGAGAGAGAAAGTGAGTGAGAGAGAGACGAGCAAACGAGCCGATAGATCCGTCCACGTGAACCCGTTGTGCATCGGTTGTTTACAGTGCTGCATAACGCAACAATATCATCGTTCCACACCGTCGATCAGTATCCCGAGACCCCGGTGTGCACGTGAACCGCGACTACGCACCGCTAGAGGATATTCTACGCCAAGTGTCATCTTCCGTTCGTCTTCCGGAATCGATCCGGTGCGTCGATTAGCGGTGCCTCGACAAGCCTTGGCGAGCTGTCAAGGATCGGTGGCCTGTAGTATAACAGTATCCTGCGTGCACTTGTGTGTGACCGACGTGTACATCCGTATCTACCTGTCCTGTCTACTATCTGTCCCCTGTCTATCTATCTATCTATATATATATATACGTATATATAAATATATATGTATATATACGCGTGTGTGTGTTTACATTGAATCAGTGCCCGTTGAAAACATCATGATCCGTCGACGCGAGTGCGATCGAGTACTCTGGAGTACCGGCGAGGGTGTTTCTAGTGCGAGATCCGGGGTGGCCGTCTGCGTGCGGGTTCCGAGATGCGTCCTGCGGTGCGTCAGCCACGAGTAACTGCAATCGGAGGCCGGTGTGCCTGCGTATGCGCCCGGTTACTTGGCCACGAGTGACCGTACCGTGCCCGACCGACCGCCGGAGTAATTAATCCGACGTATGTGCGGACAGACCGTCCTCGTTCCACCGCGCAGAGTCAATCACCGGCGTCGGATCTCGTGATTTCGATTACAGTACCGATTCAGAGGTCTCCGATCTCCAACGTGCCCTGCGAAAGGATCAACTGAAAGGGATAGAGGAAGAGAGAAAGAGAGAGAGAGTGAGTGCGTGTTTGTGTGTGTGCGTGTGCGTACGCGTGTCTCTCTGTGTCTGGCAGACCTATCTCCTCGGAGAAAGTTTCATTGATAAACGCGAAAAACGCGTGCAGCGGGGATGTTCGCCGGGACTGGCTGTTTCGAGTTGTTCGCGCGTGACCAATCGAGCTCGATCTACCGTTCGTTATCGTCCGCGGCACGTCAACGGTCCCCGCCTAGCGGATAACTTGAGCCGGTGGACCGAAGAGCGCCGATTACCCGGGCCAAGTTAATTAAAACAAAAAGCGCGGGGCACGAGCAGACACGATATTGGCAGGCTCGACGCGCCGATATCGACGTACCCTTCCCCGCTGACTGACGCGTCTCACGTTGATAAACAGTTTTTCCGAGTTGGAGTGGTGGACGTCTTTCTTCGCAACACAGCCGACCAATCCTCGGCTTCGTGCCTCCCCAACGCTGGCCGATGTCGCACGCCGGAACAGTGACGATCCGGAGACCGTCCGGAATAAAAACAATTTTTCCTCGCAGCTTCGTCTCGACCGGAAGAGGATTCAGCAGCCGTGGCTCGCCGCGAAGTTAATTAGCCCGGCCGGCCGCCATCGGCGATATTTCAAATCCGCTATGCCGGACGTGTACTCGCGGATAAAGTAAATGAACGACGCCGATTACTCGAACGGATAATTAATCAGGCTCGCAGAGAGAGAGGGAGAGAGAGAAGACATTGATTCCGCTTGACCAATCATCGGACCGGCCCGAGCTGATCGCCTTACCGTGTAGACGCACTGGTCCCGATCCGCGATTCGGTGGAACATCTTAATTAATAATCACGCGAACCCATTGAAATTCGTGCGCCGTTTCGCATATTAAGGAGGGCAATTAAAGCGGGAAAAAGGGAGAGCAAAAGAGCGAGAAAGAGGGAGAGAGCAAGAGAGAGAGAGTGAGTGGAGGGGAGAAAGGGGATCCGGTCGGCCAGAAACCGCCAGAAAACGAACCGTGGCCAAGAGAGAACTCGGCCGTGTCCTCGCCGTCTACTTTTTGCTACGATTCGCGGACACCGAGGAGGAGTTCTTACGTAGCACGCGAGAGGCACTTTAAGCACGCAGACACGCACGCGGCCACGCACCCCTTTCGAGAGAGAGAGAGGGAGAGAGAGAGGAGAGCATCGAGAGAAACGCGCCACCGGGGATTCTCGATATCTTCGCGGTGTCTTCGATCGTTTTCCTTGGAGTGTGCCCGCTTTTGGATCGTTTCTTCGACTACTAAACGCCGCACCAAGGTGAGCGACTATTTTCCAACTGTGTTTCGAACTCGACCGCGACTCGATATTACCCGGCGATTCGATATCTGGAGCACGCGATCGTTTCGCGATCCTCGAAACGCGGGAAAGAAAGCGCGTGGGCTGGCGCGATAATTCAATCCTGGCGAGGGAATAAGATAACGTTTCGACGCGGTCTCTAATAGAACTTCAAGGCTGACTCGGGCATTCCTTCTGCCTTGAAGTTATCCTGCGCGACGTGAACGCAAACTCCTGATAGCTTGATCTTGTTTTACGAACGTCGTTAAATAACTTGAGAAGGAATAATTTGTTAGCCCCGACTTGCGATGGCAGAATGTCGTTTCGCGTCGTTTGCGATCGGACCAGGAAATTTCCAAGTCATCCGACGGTGGTTATTTCTCATTTTGTGGAAACTTGCGATCCTACAGACTTTTGGGATAGTAATTTCAGTTTCGAGTCGACTAATTGTCCGAAGTAATGGAATCCAATCGGTTCTAGATCTGTGATCAACGTAACCTGCCATCGCATTGTGCAAACAATGCCGGTTACTGCAGGCGCATTTATCGTGACGTTATGATTTTATGTATTTTAGCTCGAAGAAGTGAAAGGTTCGGATAAAATTATACTGGTCAGGTTTACGTAAATCTAGTCCAATTTCTTAGACGAGAGGCTGAAATAAATAATAAGATGAATCTAAGATACTTTTAGCTTGAGGGAAATTGTAAAATTATTGAGTGTTGCAATGAGCTGATGACAATCAAATTGTTAAAGTGACAGTATGAATAACAGATTTAGGTACTGCCTGCAGTATTGTTGTGCAAGGTAAATTTACAATTTAATACTCTACAGAAATGTACCAATTCGACGTAACTAGACTTTCCAATTAATTTCAATTTAAACTCGCCAATTTATGCTAGTGACTCGAATAACTTTATCTACCATTGCTATTTTCAGACGAAAACATTAGACATATATATTTTCATTAACCAATTACACAATTACATTAATTTCCACAATTACTTCGTGTCACAAGCTGGTGGAATCCTTATGCGTAAAACCCACGTGTCTTTCCTCAGAAAAGAACTCGAAGACCCTTTAACCTTCAGAAGTTCTTAAAAATCTACTTTAAAAATTCAATCAAATCATATTTAACATTAACCTCGATCGAAATTGTAAATAGAAACGTAGAGAGATAGTAAAATATCATTTGTCCTTGTAAACTGTTAGAATACTAGAAGTGAGACATAAAATTTGCATTTCAAACAATTTTAACCCTTAACAACTCCAACTTATTCTCATCATACTTCGACTTGCAAAATTTTAAGTGTCAGATTTTAAATACTACAATGGCGTGTAAATAATAATATTCTAAACAATTTTTATTCATCTTAGAAGTAATATAATATTTATATTAATTACAATTGAGTAATGTGTGGAATTTCTTAAAACAATCTTTAGAATGCACATCGGTGGTGCCTGAGAGGCACACTTGGAGCGTTAAGTGTTAATACCAGAATCGAAATATTTTTTGACCTAAAATAGTTCTATTGTACATGGTTAATTTCCTTTTGTGCACACAAAATCTATTATTATTATTCATACGTGTAACAATTCTATTATTCCCGACTTCTTAAATGCAAACTCAGCGATATAAAAGTTGTTTTAAATAACGCTATGGCAATTTTTAGTGTTTCCTTAGACACGACATTAAAGTGCTGTGTATTAACACTAGAACTACCGAACAATAAATCCAACGATATACATTGCTTTGTTATAATAACGACACTGCGTCTATTAAAACTTCATACAATTCTTATTGTAACGTGCACGCCATTAAAGAAGCTCATCCGAAAATTTCTGATGAAATCATTTTTGTAACTTCGATAAGTTTGAAAGAAAAAACTAGGGACCAGTTAAAATGACAGGTTTGGTAGTTCTAGTGTTAATAGTTACAATCAAGCGCGAACCGTTGCGATGATCCAGTAGCATTTTAAAAAATCCCCGTCAGCAAAGATTTAATTCTATTCCCGTCAGTTCTGCTTAAAAACAAAATTCTGCAAAATGAACGATACCTTTCCGTTCGTAACATCAGCAGTCTTAGTTGACGCAACGATAAGCGCAGGGGTCAATTTCGTTTCTCGCTGACCAATCTCTCCATATTTAGCCGTTTCCTGGGTCGCGAAATATCATAGGCATCGCGAAGAAGAGAGGGTGGAAACGAGAGAGAAAGAGAGAGAGAATGCGCGTATATGTATGTATCGCGCAGGGACACGTCGTCACCGTCGAAGAGGGGCAGCAATAGCTTTTGTACGTGTAGAAGAACACCGGCGTCTCCGTTGGTGTCGCACTGCTCCGTGAAAGACGCGAGCTCGTGTCTGTCGCCGGCAAATCCTCGAAATCGAATTTTCCGAGACGAGGGTCCTCTTGGGGACAGCGGGTATAGTGGAAAGGGGGTACGGAGCAGAGAGTGCCGGACCTGGGTCGAGGGAAATTTTGTACGTCGCCAAGCTCCGTGGAAAAAGGGGGAGAGAAAGTACCACCGTGTGTCGGACGAGCGTGCCGATTTCGTGTGTCGGCGTTTCCGTGCAATTTACTCGCATGCGACTTATGAAATCGCGATTGTACCGCTGCATGGGAACGAGCCGGGACTTTATCCTTGAGATTTCTTTGCCCGAATCTGGAACCTCGGATTGGCTAATAGCAAACCGTTCCCAAGAAAAAGAAGCGAACAGTCGTGCCACCGCGCCTCGCCAGTCCCGCGCCGCTACACCGCGTTCTTCAAACTTCTGCAGACTTCTCGCAAGTGGTTCCTCCCTCCCAACCTCCCCACAACCCTTTCGCCGAGCAACCACTCGAGTAAAAACCAACCGCCGTGCCAGATTTATCGTGCACGTCGTCGATGACTAATTTTACTAACTGTAGATTGCGCTGAATTTCTGTTACTTATTATTCAAGACCGTTTTGTCCGACTGTTGCGGCATTTTCTACTTGCCGCATCGACGCGTGCGGTCTTTCGATGTGCACCGTTGAACGTCTACGGTATTTTGTTTCTTATTATATATTTATAGTACGTATTTGTATTTTTATTGAGATTGTAAAGATGCATCCGCGAGGAATGAGTTAACTGATTCATTTCATTGAGTATATATTATATGAAAATGGTTAAAACATGGAACAGACACATTTGTTAGTCGTCGGGAGACTTTATAATCGTATATGATGCATGTTTGGATAGCCGTGTCATCCTGTTGCATATACCGCGGAAGAATCTATGAATTAAAATAAGCATCGATACGATTGCTTTTAATGCAGTCTCCTTTTATCAGAAGTCAAGCTAAGATCGCAATTGCTTAGAGAATTTCTAAAATAATTTTTAAGTTTCTATCTACCAAACGAGCTTCGCAAAGAATCGCCTCTGAAAACTTTCTGAATTTTCAGTTTTTAATTGTGGCGATGCAAAAATTGCTTGCGTTTCAAATATAAAACAAACGTTCCATAGAAGTTCGCTGCATCGCGTGCCGTAATGACTGCAATTATTTCGTAAAATATCGTGGAAAATCGAAAGACCTCGGAATGACATTGCGGAATTAAAACATTGTTTCGCCGCATGTCGTTCATATTTAGCTGACACAATTGTTTACGCCTATTTAATATTGACATTCCGCCGTGACATAATAAATCAAAGTAACAATTGTTACATTTCATCTTTTCGGTATTGTTAGCTTTCGCAGTGATTTCACCGCAGACTTTTTCGGGGGGGGGGGGGAAAGCTTTATAGGATTGGTATTGTAAAAACAAATATTTCGCGAGCAACAAGCCGATGTTTGAACAAGACTCGAACAGAGGGTTATGCGGTTCGATTTTCGCAACGAGGGGGCCATCGTTCGTCGACGAGTATCGCGAAAAATCGTGTCCGCGGCTGGCGCGCATTGACAATCGCCGGTCAAAGCCATTGTCTCTGGACGAAGCAGCAAAATATAATATATTTCTGTGGTTGGGTTCCGAGGGGTTTCGCAGTCGACACGTCCATTAGAGAGCGGGGACGTTTAACAGAAATTGTGTGACGTTTCGCATGGGCATTGTATACGGCGAACAGGCGGCAGGTATGCCCAAATAAATAGAGCGTGTTACATAAAGAGCCCTTGTTTAAATTATATCCACGGAGGTATTGCGCTTGTAGCCGCGCGGCCGAGGGAGACAAAATTGCGCCATTTTCCGGAACAAATGGTTCCTACATACGGAAGCAATACGCCGACCGTACGAAATTATAACGGATATATCACAACTTTCACCCAGGGGTACCCAGGCGCAATGTACGCGTAGCACGTGTACGTGTACACACCCGTACATACGTGTACACCTTGGTCTTTCGCCGCGGACCAATGAATCACGTGGACCGGCACCCACCGAAGAAAATTATCGAACCGAGTATACGGACCGTTCGACGCTACAGCATATATCTCAAAAATATATAGGAATGTCGACTATTCGATTAAAAAATAATCGATTTCATATGGTCGCATAGATTCATAGCGATTCATTGCTCAGGACTTCCCCCATTCTGCAATTTCGATGCAAATCGGATCTGATCCGCGAATCGTTTGACAATCGATTGATCTTCAAGATTTTTTATCATCTGCATTGTTTGAACTGTAGGCGATTGGAATTTTGCCGACCTCGCATTTACCCTCTTCGCGAGACCCTCCAAAGTTTGGGGTGGTTGTATATTTTCTCGCGAAGAGGCTAAGCGAAGCGAGATCGGACGACGCGTCTTGGGCCCTCCCACTTGGGACCCATTTTCCCCGAAGATGTTTTCTACATCGAGGGGACCGAGAAAAATCGGTCCGTATTTGCATCTCGAAAGAGAACGAACTGGGAAATATATACTCATATCACGCTACGATTTGTATTTCACTGTTAACCTTTTTCAGTTTGATTACCGATTTACCCACCATACATTCTACAGAAATTATATCAATTTTGTCCGATGCTTACAGTAATGCATTCTCGAAGCGTGAAGAATTATTTACAGCAGCGTCTTTATCGTTTTAATGATTATATAACGACGAATTTGAAACCGGTCAATTTAACACTAGAACTACCATACCAGTCAAAATGACTGGTCCCTACTTATTTCTTTCGCAATTGCTGAAGTTATAAAAATGTTTTCATCAGAAATTTTCCGATGTACTTCTTTAACACTTTGTCTGCCACGTCACCCATATATGGGTGACAGAACTATTTGTTCACGTTTATAAATTAATTTGTACACTACTATATTTATTGTACTCAATTTAGTTTATTCCTGGAGACTACAAGAAGGTTGAAGGATAACTATGCGTCTGACATTTTAAGGTTTCAATTCTTGCTGCATTAAATAAATTACTTTGACTTTGTGGAATTTTTGAGGCTGTTAGTCTGGCAGTTAAAGTGTTAATGAACCACATGTTGCAATAAAAATTGAATGAAGTTTGAATAAATGTAGTCTTATTATTATCACAAAGCAATGTATATCGTTGGATCTACTGTTTGGTAGTTCTACTTTTAACGCTAAATCACAACCGGTATAGTTTTATATAATTGCATTCGTAGGAATCGATTCATATCTTTGTTTAGTAATTTATTGTAATCAAAGTCGCAATTTTACCATTTCTATGAAACAATATACCCTAGCCGATTTTACTGCGTGTTAGGTTTGGTGTTAATAATTGTATAAAAGAATGAATAGAAGAAATATTAAAATTGTATGTCTATGTTTGGCTTGCCACCGACGATGGTAGGACCGGTGTTAATGGAACAGTTTGCGGTTAGAATTTCGATCTTCCAGCGCGTTCATCTTCCGATATGAACGCGGTTCCCCTGGCAGGTGTTCAAAGATCTAGCGTTAATCTCGTTGAGGTAGCCGGTAGCGTAACGTGCGCGTAATGATGATAGCAGCGTTGCAGGGAGTGAGAAAGGAAATCATCAATTAAGGGACAAACGGGGAAAAAGGAAGAGAGAGAGAGAGAGAGAGAGAGACAGAATGAGAAAGCAACCGTGCAGGTATCCAAAAAGTGGAGCGGGCCCAACAATGCAACACTACGCCTGCCGGTGTTAAACGCGGGCCCACGGGCGGGCCTGTAAGAGGTCCGTGGTTTTACGAACAGCGCGGCGGCGCTCGACTCTCCTCGAAACGTACAAACTGGTTTTCGGGATTCTCTCCTGCACCGTGGTCTCTCTCGGCCGATTCTCTTTCTCACACGGGGCCGGCTCCCATGACGGAGAGCCGATCGAGGCTCTGCCGGGTGCGTTTCGGGGCCTCTCGTCTTATTTTCGAGGTTCTATCTCGGCGAAAAATCTATGTCAACCGACATGTTGACACGTGTTCAAACGTAGGCCGCTCGCGCGAGTAGAGAGCGAAAGGGAGAGTGAGAGAGAGAGAGGCGAGAGAGAGAGAGAGAGAGAGATCGAGTAAAGGAGAAAAGCAGCGAAGATAGAGAAAGAGAGAGAACTCGCAGACGGGTCTTCGTCGACGAGAGGCTACAGGAGAGAAGGCAGAGGAGAAGGCGAGAGAAGAAAGAGGGTGGGCGCCGGGTTGGAAGTCGAATTACTGGTATGCAGTGTCGGATTTCGCCTTGTCCGTCGGAAGAACGCGCTAGACGGAGCGCGAGAACGGAACGAGCCGCGCGGAGACGAGCGAAGATACACGGCCGAAGGTGTGCGAGCCGAACGCACACACTCGCTAGCGTGTTACACGCATGCTCGGGTTACACCCTTCTCATGAATCAAAACTATTCGAGACGGAGAAAGAGATAGAAGAGAGAACGGTGGAACGGGCGAGCGCGAGAGAAAAGGGGAAGAGAGACCGGTAGACCAGTAAACGGGATCGGGAAGAGGACAGAAGAGAAGAGACGAACGGAGACATACGTGTTTGCTTACAATGAGCGTGAGGTCATGTCGCGGTAGCTATCGCGTTCCCTTGATCCCAGATATGAATTTAATTTTATTATGACGCGAGCCGTCCGGCACCGCTATCTTCGAATCGGTCTTCTGCGCTCCCCGCGGAGGCGATCGTGCGAGCGAGACGCGACCAGGCCCTCGCCTAACCTCTCCCGGCAGCCTATTTCGCGTCGGTGACCTTTCGAAATACGGCAAAGCGGATCGAGGGAGGTGTAATTGTCGAGATAGAGGCGATCGATCCGCTCGACGAATAATATAAATGGATAATGGCGCGCGGCTCGATTCGACCAGCTTTTCAAACGGGCCCCGAAGACGGGGGAGGACGGGGAGGGAGACGGGACCAGGGGATATTATATTATTTTTCCCCGGATGATCTCGCCGGGCCCCCGTATCCTATGAAATCGACGAAAGGATCGTGATCGGGAATCGTGACAGATAGATATGTATGCCAAGGTTCCCTTTCGAGCAATAAATGTTTCTCGGAGAGCTCGCCGGAGCCGCGGCCCCCGGGATGCGCCTTCTTCCTTATGCCGGGTCCATTGTTCGTGGCGGCTTTGTCTTCTAATAGTTTCCACCGATAATGCACTTTACGGGTATCCATATTTGTCGAGGGTATACAAATTGCCGATCGTGTTCGAGCAATTAACGTACATCAACGTTTCACTCGGACGCGCTGCGCGCCGAGCCGAAGCCGATGGAGACGATATCTTCGACTTTCCAAGCGAGTCGACGCGAGTCGATGCGAACCGCCGACGAAGTATTAATATTTCCGAGTAGGCGGCGATTGTGCCGCGATTCAAAAGTAATCTCCGCGCGCTATCCTTTCATTCGAATCGTCGGGTGGTCCGATCTTCCGCGATCGCGTTCGATGCGCCGGTGTCTCGACGCGCTCGGTCCTCGAAAATCGAGAACGATTCGCGGTCCGATGCTATCCGCGCGAGCCTCTGTATTAATTAAATCGCCCATTACCAGCCGTCGAAAAAGTTGATTATATCGTGTCGCGCGTCGATCCTTATCGCTCGTGCTTTAACACGTTCGCGGAACGCTCGTACGGTGCCACGGGCCGCGTGATTGCATTTTAATGGCCGCTTTCTTTTGTCGATCGTGAGCAGCGAAGGGGGTGCGGACATCGCGTTTCACGAATTTATGAAACGTACTCGTCGAGCCTCGGATATTCGATGTTTTGCGTGTGTGCGCGCGTGGTTGGGACGTTCGAAGCAGTGCTATAATTTGCTGCGAATATTTTTATTGAAGACGCATCGACTCAAGGCGGTAGTCATTAAATACGTTCACCCGCCCGATGAAGATTTCAAAATACACTCTAAACGAAGAAAAATTTCCCAGAGTGACAAGCTATTATTATCATTATTTATCATAGTAGATATCTAAAATAGTCATCATAAATATCGAAACGTCACATTGAAAGGAATCGGCGATCATCCTCGAAGGATTAATTAAAACGCGTAACACGGTGCAGCTTCGATTATATCGAAATCTCTGATACTTGAATCGAACATTATTTAAACATGTTCCGCGTGTAAATAGGTATACCTAAAACGAACCATATTACATCGCTGTTTACATGCATGAATGATACATCTCTGTTTAACGCACAAATCAGTAAATATTTAATTTGCCGCTGTAACTCGGTATGTAACTGTTATTTCATCCGAGCGCTCGTGTTCCCCTAATTAGTTCGGATAACCTAGTTTTTGAAACATGTTTCGATTATACGTCGAGCAACGGGGACCGTTCTAATAAACGAAATAAGATCGATCATAAAATCAGCTACGGCATCGATTTGCGCGTCTTTGAAAAAGTTAGTGAAGGGTGCAGAGGAGAAAAATATTGACTGTACTGGCTCGATGAGAAGTTGGACGAGGATCTGAGGGGTGTGGGGATGGAGGTTGCGGTAACTAGATACTCCAGAAGTCCTCATTAGAATAATTCCGCGAGTGTAACAGTCGCGCCTCTCGAGGGCCGATATTAAAAAAGGCATTGTCGTCTGGCGTATCGGTGAATCACTTCTACATGTCTGTTGAACAATGCGGTGCCGGCATTATTAGCATTTTGCTCGATTCCAATGCAATTCAGCCGGATTCTATTGATCCATCGAAATACTTTCCCTGGTCGACAACGCTAACGGCTCCAACGCCGACGACGACGACGACGACGACGACGCCGACGCCGACGCCGACGCCGCAATGCCGGCGTGTAATTAATTCTTTCTCAGGAATTTCATTTGACTTTCCACGTGACACGATAAGACCCGCCCGGCGGATTTCGCTCGGCCGTTTACGGACCAGACTTTCCCCTTTTACTTCTTTTTTTTCTTGCGTCACCCCACTCGGAAACTTTTTGAGTCCTTAACGCGTCCGACCAATTAAAGAGGTCGAACTGATCCAGTAAACAGCGTTAACCCTCTGTCCTCTCCGTTTCGAAGAAATTCGTTGGTGTCGTAGCTGTCTAGAAATATTGCGTTTTCGAGGATAAGTACAAGAAGTTTCTTGATAAGGCCGGAAAAATATAGCTCTCGTGTTAAAGTTTTGGTAGATTTCAAAATTTCACTTTTCAATTGTCTCGAGTAAAGTTTCATTGCAAACTATTTTCTTTGCAAATCCGAACAGTGGTAACTTTTTTAAAAATTTTGTTTACTTCATAAAACATTCGTATCAATTTCTAAAATTTGTCAGATTTATAAATGGGGTAGTAATTTTTGCCAAGGGTTGTATGTCTCTTTCAAGAAGTTTTTTTTGTAATTTCAGTTCTTTATTTTTGGCTTGGAAGATTTTTATTTCGCACAAAACTTGACGATCTGGTTAATGTTAAACTGAACATATGCGCATTGTATAAATGAAGCTGGTGTGTATTTGAAAAAAAACGTAATGGCGAACAATTTCACGAATACTCTTAAAAAAAGTCTATCATAATAACGGAATAATCGAAGAGACAGGGCAACGCGTTGCGAGCGCATTAACGTAATGAAAGCAGCGACGATAATCGAATTAATGCCAGCCTTTGTTTCCCCGCGTCCTTCGGAAGGCCGGCAAGAACGGGATATTGGATGATCCATCTTACGATTAAAAGCGATCCTAAACTCGCGGCGCCGGACAAAAACTGTGCTCGATAACGGGCTCGATGATTACCCGTAGTCTGGATCGATGAAAAACAGCGGCGAAGGTTTTGCATTGTGCAACGGTGATCGTAAAATCGGCGACCTGGACGTTGAACGTAATGAGATGACGCAAGAAGTCAATGAGAAAAGGGGCAACATTGAGAGAAGTTACCTAATTTGCGACTTGAGCTTTCGTTGCCGAACTGTTCAAGGTTGGGGCAACGACCATTCATTGCGTAATTAATTCTGTATAAATTATTTCGTTCGATTATCGAGGTTGAAGTCGATCGAAGCGTTGTTTGGCAAACGCACGTTTCGCGAAATCCGCCGATGCAAGGATTCAAAATTGTTCAAAATCAGAAATTAATGTTTTTCGTCAAAATATTACTACCTACGTTTTTATAATGTGAGCATAATATACAAAATTGTTTATAATAATATACGACTCAAATTGCACGCAATTGTGCGCCCGAATAGCCATACGAATGTTTGTCGCCATTGATTTGGCAAAGTTGCGTTCGAAATATAAAATGATATTCCATATTTGGATATTTCGTTTTATTTTCAAACCGGGTATCGAATTTTCATATTTTTGATGATTAGTACTGCACGAGGTATTCGTAAAATATTTGATATGCTATGATTTCGATAGTATTTATAATTTGGACACGGCGTAAATACAAGTAGTACAATCCGAACGGCGTTAATAGAATATGAATTGAATGAATAAATTGCGAAGTTTACGCGTTTATGAAATAAGTGGCTGTAATTTGAAACGGTGTGCACGATCAAATATTTAAGGGGATTGATAAATCACTTTCGAACCTGTTACAATTATTAAAAACAAAAGAGACTCGTACAGTTTGACGCAAATATTTGAAAAAGTAGATCGAGTAGATAAATAGTATTTTGTCTACCGTTTTATTATCGTGGGCAGCGAAAGGATTAATGAAAGCGTTCTCGATTCGGAATTACGATTATTCTAAGAAAAGGGTCTCCCGTCAGACAGAATTACTCGAGCATCAACGAAGAGAAATATTCCGGCGAATATTGGCAAAATAGGCGCGGCAGAGACTCGTGAATCGTGTCGATGATTCTGCGCGTGGAATCCGCTCGGTTTGTGCTCGGGGATGAAAATTGACGCGCCCCCGAATTTCCATCGGTTTCCCGCGACCCGGAAAGGTGGGTAAGTGCTATCTCTGGAAACTCGTGGTTGTCGAAGCCCAGCGCAAGGCGAACCTTCGCGGCATTTGCATTACTAATACGCAAACTGCGTCAAACGAAACACGCCGAAGTGTTTTACGCTGTATGAATGAGTCTGGTTGTATGTGCGCGCGTGTGTGTGTATTACGTGATGCGAATAGAGGCGTTTCAGAAGACAGCTCCTTCGTTTTGTCATACCGCGTGTGTGCGTGTGTGTTGCGTGCACAAGCCCCGCTGCACATTTCGAGTGGTCGAATAGACGACACGCTCGGTAGGAAAACGCGAGGCGACCCGACCCGAGTTCACCAGCACCAATCATTCAATTAACCCCGGTCTATACGATCCTCTTGATCCTATTTTATTTAATAAAGCTAATGCTAAACGTACGACCTTATAATAGCCGGCAGACGAATGCGTCTGCTTCTCCTTCAGCTTCATTAGTGCGCGCCTAAGTGCGTACAGAGACCGTATTGGTAAATAAACGTCTTCAACGCATTACTTACCGGCAACTGTTTAATAGATTTTTAACGTTCATGATTCACAGCTGAGCATTTTTTTTTAAATTATTTCACACCGCCCCTGACACGCTTACGTAAGCGACACAATGTCCAAAATAACATGTTTGACGCAATACAAGCGCGAAGAAGAATTTTTGTAACTTTTTTGCACTTGGAGAAAATTAATTTTCAAGATTGATAAATGTAAAGCTTCGGAAAGAAACTGACAGGATTATATCCCACGTGTTTTTAACCCTTAGCACTCCAATGGCTCCTCTACGGAGACACTAAAAATTGTCGGACTATTATTTAAAATAATTGTTACATTACAACGTTTGTATTTAAGAAGTTAGTAAAAATTAAAGCGTTGCGCGTACGATTAATAGTAAGAAATTTGATATGCACGAAAAAGAAAATGAACCGCGTTCTTCGGGGACCAAAATTGCCTCGAATTAGAAATTAAAATTGCTTGGAGTGCAAAGGGTTAACACGTTGAATGTTATGTCAGCCCCTGGGGACTGACGGTATCAAATTTACAAATTAATGTGTTATAGATAATTCATATAATATTAAGAAATATTCCCACTATTTCAATAAATTCGATTGAAAAGGAAAAGCACAAATAGGCTTAAGGTAAATAAAATATGACGCGAAAATTAAGTAAAATGGCTCTGTATTTAACGTGTTAAGTAAATCAATATGACATTGAGTCTTGTCTTTTATTACAACGTTGAAAACTTTGAAATTCAGGAAAATTAATATTAGACTTTTATTTGCAACAGATCTCGGATTCACACGATAAACAATAGAAGAAGAAAGATGAAAAACTAAATATGCAGTTCAGAAAGAATATCAACGTCATCGAATTTTAATAACAGCCAGCTTCACAGACGTTACAACGACACACTATCCAATTATCCAATGTAACTTTTACATCACAGCCAATCAGGCGTTTTCGCAGCGAAGCTTCGCGCAAGATAATGGTCGCTACAGTAAGAAAAGAACCATATTTGTCGTATACAATGAATGATTCGAAATTCAAATTAAAATCGAATTGTGAATGGTAATGAAAATTTTGATCGTGGAACAACGAATCACTCGCTGGAACTCGATCCAATGAATTTTTTCGGAATTGCATTACAGATTCTGAGGTTGAGGCAATGCAGTTGTTGAAAATAATACTAATCGACATCCGATAAGCAACGTGTTAGGATGTGCCGGTTGACCTATTTCGTCGACTGCGATCGAAAATATTGGCAATTCGAAATGAACGTTCTATAACGTTGTGAAACGAACATGATCGAACCCAAGATAAATCTAACGAGACTCGCTTTATTGTTTCGTCACAGCGCCTGCACTCCATAATTTTCCAGGGAAGAGAAAATATATGTTACTCGAGGGTACACCTTTATTGCGAAACTACAATTTCCTTCGATTAACATGAACCGAGAAGTATTCCGAAGAAGAATGTTAATTTGTCCAAGCAAACTCTCGTTGTAAATTCTTCGTATATATTATTAAATCGTTCAATCTTCTTTTGTCGATATTAAATGGGTTTTCGCAGTTCATCAACGATCGCATTAATGGAAAGGTAACAAATTTTGTTTTAAACAATCCTAGTAGGAATTATTAAATTGAGTGGGTCTCGTACTCGTAGCTGCAAGTACAATGGAAAAATCCACAGAATTGAAGATTCAAGAAGGTCATTCGTTAAAGAAACAAATTACAAACTTAATAATCTTAATTTAACCAATAGCAATTCTGAAATAAAATTATACACGCATTACCTACTAAATCGACCCATACAACATCTAATCAAAAATTCCAATCGTTTAGTCGATTTTTGAAAAATTAATTTTTAAATGGCCTGCTACCACTTTCTACGCTGTGCGCTCTAACACTAAATCTATCACAGGGATAAAGTGACGTTTTTGACATTCTTTATTTCACAATTATCAAAGTTAGAAAATTGCCTTAATAAAAATCGATTCATTAGATTAACGCGAGCATATACTGCAATAAAATCCGCAAAGAAGCCAAACGAATTAAATCTCGTCATTTCTACAAGACAAAATGTTCAGTAATTTTTAATCCTCGATAGGTTTAGTGTTAAAAATGTTCAGGAACCTACAAAGTTACCTCGGCTTGCGAATCCAATTATCCGGGATTTCATGAATGCCGAGGTAAAAAAGAAATCGAGAATCGCAGCAATGCGAATAAAAAGGGGTTCATAAATTCGTAGGTTACGATTTGATTCACTTTGTCTTATTGAACGGGCCGATGAACGCGCGAATGAACCGAGCACGAGTCAATTTCTGTACGTGTATGACCTGCCGTAGCAGCGCGAAGAGAGACAGAGAGACAGAGAGAGAGAGAGAGAGAAAGAGAGAGAGAGTTAGTGAGAGAGAGTTGAGAGAGAGGAAGAGAGGGAAGCGTATCGATGTGCGGGTGTTGGAGAAGGACAGTACGATAGGCGTTTTCAGTGACTACGTGCAGCGTCAGTATTAGTTCCGTTTAATTAGGTAGGAGGGGTAGGAACGGGGATTGGATCCGTGTAAAGCGTAATCCAAGAGAGATCCCCGATTGACCAACTCTGCTCGACTAGGCAGCAGCGGCAGCGTTGATGTCGGCGTCGGCGGATGCTTTGGTCATGCTGCCGGTCCTCGCTCATGATAATAGAATCTGCACGTTCGATCGTGGCTCGCCAATATCGATGGCTGGGGTCGTTGGAAAGAAAGCACCGGCTTTGTTTCCGGGGACGCGCTCGCCTGCTCTGTAGACCAGGCTAGCGTTCGATTAAACTCATGTGACGAATTTCATGCCGGCGGATAAACATTGTCGAAAAACAATGACGATGGAAATTTCATTCCGGTCGAACGGCTCTGCATGCTTTGCCGGAGCAGTTTTGTGGCCAGACGTTAGCCTCGGCTCTACGGAACACGGCCGCAACGCTGCTGCACAATCGTCGATATCAATTGGCCCGGCGAACCAACCCTCGGGTTAATTATCGCGCGTCGCGATAAATAATCCGATGATTCGAGCGGAAAACAGGTAGCAAAAGCGCGACCGGAGAATCGTCTGGCTCTCTCTCTCTCTCTCTCTCTCTCTCTCTTTCTCTCTCTCTCGCTCTCTCTCCTCGCGCGCCGCACCCCCCGATAAATAAGCAATAATTTTATTGCCGGGAAATAACGAACGACTGAGTTATGCTCGTCGCGCAAGAACCAACGACCAGCACCGGCAAATATATTTCCCGTCGCGCTACAAATTTCCTGGAGTTATGCCGCTGAACGACATTCCGCTTTTAGTCCTGCCTTCTCTATCCAGCCTGGAATAACGTAGGCTCTCCAGGAGCGGTGTTTTATATCTTCTTATGCGAGCGGTTTTACCTCGTAAACTCGTTGTCTCCCGCGGAAGCTGTTTTCCTTCTCTTGTCAACCGTAATCTACAGCTTCTTTGTACCGCCCCCTCGCGTATACAACTCGCCGAATCGAAGAATTACTATCGCGCCTCCGTTCGACCTATCAATCCGAACCTAACCAAACTTGTCCCAAAATCGAGGCTCTCGCGTCCGACTTCGAATCGTTCGAATCTCCTCATGAAATTCTTAATTCCTTCCACTATAACGTCACGTCGGACACTTTCAGATTCTTTATTTTTTTATTAAAGTTATAAAATTGTCTTCATAGGGATCGATTCGACGGATTTTATACGTTGTAATCGAAATCGTACAAAATTCGAATAAAATTCTAAATCATTTTTGTAAGACTGATTTCAATGAGATTTTAACGCTCGGTAGGTTTAGCGATAATTCGAATCTATTAAATATGTGTGGACCTGAAGTCTCAATTACTGCAACCATAAAATGATTATCCTGATTATCCTTGATAATCGCTTTTCAAGTAAGGGTGTGCGCTGTTCCAACCACTTTGGAAATAGCAATTTCATCGTTGGAGCGATAAAAATAAAAACCGAGTAGAGTCAGCTACCGGAACAGCGTCGGAAAATATAAAAATCTGTGATTCCTGTATGAACGCTTTGTAATTGAATGCGTTCGTTGAATTCAATGAATTTTCTGCGCAGAAAATCGCAGAAGGACCATGTCGCGACTATTTCTAAGGATCACACGAAAGCTAACTACGTTACATTCAGCGTCGCGCCATTCTATCCCTAACCTTCCGGTTTTCCCCTACTTTCGCTTAAGTGTATTTCATACTCCGCGCAGAACCGGAGTCATGCTAAACGTAGGTGGGCTTTCGCGTCGAGCGCGACCGAGCAATTCCGAGACAGAAATCCGGTGCGAGCGCGATCGTGTCGTTGCTCGTCGGTTCCGGCTCGCCGTTGTTACTAATTTGATTAGAAGTCGCAGGGCGGTGCGATTTTGCAACGATTTCACCGTCTGCGTTCCGCGATGGACGATCGAATTAAATCCCGATGGAAGCGCTCTCGGGGCACACGACAGGAGCCCCGGTAGCTTCGGGTGTTCTCGTTGCTCCTCTTTTTCTTCCGTTCTCTGCCTCTTCGGGGTTCGTTTCTTCGCGGCAGGACGCGGAGAGCTACCAGCCAGATGAATAGATAGCGGCTAATTTTCAGCGTTCATTAGAGCTGGTACTCTCTGTGTTCCCTCTTTCTCCGTTCCTTTCTCCGTTCTCCGTCTTCTTCTCGCGGGACACGTAGCGAGACCGGCCGGCCAACGTACACGAGGAACCTTCCAACAGAGAGAGAAAGAGAGGAGAGAGCCAGCATCCGAGACAGAGAGCAGAAGACGTGTTTCGTACGTGTGGGTTTGTCCGTGTGGTCGTTGGTAGAGCCGCGGAGATCGCAGCGGGGAACATAGAGACACGCCAAGAGAGCAAATAAAGAGATCCGGCATCCCGGAGAAATCTAATTCCTAATTGGTGCTTCGCTCTGTACCCAGCTCGTGTCGGTTATCTACCGCTATCGAAGCGCACGACCGGACCCGGACCGGCTACCAGCCCGCGGAGCCAACGGAAAAGGTTACAGAGCGCATTGCCAGGGCCGTGAAAGGGTGGCGAGAGGACCCGGGGACGCGAACAGAGGGAGAATAATGGTTGCGGTTTAACTGTCAGGCACAAAAGGGGGGTCGAAACTGCCGAATCCACGCGCCAGGGCTTCCCGAGGAGCAAGCGCTCGGATAGAGCCCTCCCGGGCTCGATTATAAAAATTGAATGTAGCCTCACCTGTCAGTCAACGGAGCGGCTGCCGTCGCGTTAGATACAACGTCCGATGACTTTACACCACCGTCGGGAGCCGACGCCCGTCAAATTGGCCTCGCGAATCCGGCTCGTTCGCAATCGCGTTGACAACGGTAGTTCCCAGCCCTCCTCGACGACAGTCGTTTCTACACTCGTCGGAAAAACACCCGTCAACGTTCGCCGACCTGTCCAGCGAACGCTTTAGCTGTACGTCCGTCGAGATTAGAGTTTGCAGTTTTTAGAACGTGCCGACATCCTCTGCCGTATTTAGGACAATCACAGGGGGCC
>CM052093.1:18504651-18521292 GCA_028453745.1 Agapostemon virescens | reverse complement strand
ATACGACTATATAATTACTTATCGCATCTCGGCCTCATGGCTGAGATGATAGCCTTACTGGAGCTGGCTGGATTTGCTTCTGGATACGACTATATAATTACTTATCGCATCTCGGCCTCATGGCTGAGATCATAGCCTTACTGGAGCTGGCTGGATTTGCTGCTGGATACGACTATATAATTACTTATCGCATCTCGGCCTCTTGGCTGAGATCATAGCCTTACTGGAGCTGGCTGGATTTGCTTCTGGATACGACTATATAATTACTTATCGCATCTCGGCCTCATGGCTGAGATCATAGCCTTACTGGAGCACGACTTCAAAGATTTGCCAAATATTGCCAAATATTGCTAAATGTTGAAGGTAACCCCCTTCTATAAATCGCGAAAAATCTTTAGGTCTCCGATTCTTTTGTAATTTTGGCTACACGTTTCTAGATACGTAGGCAGAGTGTATGGCAATTTTCAGCTCGATCGGCGTTCAATGGCGAAAATGGAAAAAATGGGGTTGATAGAAGGTAGCTTCCTGGAGTCCCCTGAAACGCTACCCTAGAAAATGAGGGCTCTTTCTGTAAAGAGCGTTGTTTTTACAATCGCGAGGCCGTCACTGGCGAGCAATTATCGTATATCCGGTGCTTAGAAGCCGCGGCATTCAAGAGGCGCGACGCAACTTTCGCAACGCAACCCGCTCTACGAACGGGAGCGAGCGTAACGGGGAAAATAAGAATGTGCTTCACTTTGCACGGCCAATTACAGAACGGCTAAGAGCACCGCAGGTAGCCCGGCCCGTTTATTCTCAGAAAGATACTTCCCCGTGTTTTGCATACCTCTCTCGTAACCCGGCGTCCTCTCTCGCTCGCTCTCTCTCTCTCTCTCTCTCTCTCTCTCTGGCCGTTTTACATCTGTCTTACTCTCGGCCGCGGCCTTTTCGAATGCAAATTACTAGGAGTCGCATTTTTCGTGTTTTCGGCTCGCAGCCTCGCCGTGACTATCGGATACGCGCGCACACACACACATACATACACAAGCGAAACCAGTGACTCATGCACGCCCCTATCAGATGACACTGCTGCGCCTTAGTTTGATAAACGCGCCACGCCGGAGAAAAGCCTTGCTCAACCCGGCAATTGAACCCTGAATATGACAGATAATGGCTGTATCGCTGCCGGAGATATACGCGACCCCCAGTCGTCCCGATAATTGATGAAATTGCATCTTTGCGTATGCCGCATGAGTGACGTCTCGTGCGCGGCACCGCGGGTGCGTCTGTTTTAAAACATCCGACGCGAGAGAAACAAAGTCTTAGACAGCCCCGCGTCGGATATGCGATTCCGTTGTATCGCGCGACAAGTTCGGGTGCTTCTCCTGGAAATGTATCATTTTATTAAGTTAACCGATAAACTTGCTTATTTCGACTGACATGGATACGTATGATAAATGAGTACGATATTGTTTCGAACCTTTCGGAATATACAGACATTTGAAATTAGTAAGAAGTCATCGAACTTTTTCGAGTTTCTCGCAAAACTACCCTCTTCGCAGCTACGGATGCTGTAACTTCTTCGTCGCTTCGTTGATTGCAAAATAATAAATATTCTGTTGAAATAAAGCAGTGTATACTCGTTCATGCTTTCATTCACAAAGAAAATTGAGTCTCCTTTTGTCTTACAGAGAAACTTAATTTATTTCTTCTCCGATATATTTGCACAGTAGATAGAAACAAAAGAATTACAACAATTTTGTATAGAGACTTCGCACATGTGTTACTTGTTTGTCCGCTCGCGAAAGAAGAAGGAACGAGCGCTACGTGACCTATTATACTTACGCTTAGTGCTAAATTGAATTCAATATGGCGCAATCAGCCTGAATATCTCTAACATAAACTGTCAGTATTTCTTAAATTTCGAGGTGTATATCCTTTTAATTTTATGGTTTAACCCTTATCACTCCGATGGCTCCTCTAAGGCGCCACTACAAATTGTCAGACTATTATTCAAAACAATTTTTACATTGCAATGTTTGTACTTAAAACGATGATAAGAATGGAAATGTTGCACGTACGATTAATATTAAGAAATTTGATACGCACGAAAGGAAATGAAGCACGTACAATGGAATTATTCTAAGACAAAAATGTGTCTCCAGTTAGGAATTAAAATTGCTCGGAGTGCAAAGGGTAAATTAGGAAGTTGTCTAGCACAGTGCATAACCACTGTCGACTGTCTATCTTCAACATATTCGTTAGATTTTATTTGAAATCATCGGCACGAGTCCGACTCGTTACGATACGACACCGAGTGAACGCGGACAACATCCGCGATTGATAACTCGTGTGAAGATAGCGCAACGTTGCACCGATCCTTAATAATTTGTAATTGGTCGAACTTTTCGATACGGTTCATCGCAGTTCCACCGATCTGCGGCGTGATCGCGCGCTTCTGTATCTATGAAATTCGATTTCGGGGAGAATGTCGGGCGGTAATGGGGAAAAATGCGGTTCGAAGGTGAACGCGAGCGGGTTGGGCAGTTAGCTCGAAGCGACGGAAAATTACAGTGGTTCGGATTAAGAAGTAAAATAGCTTTTATTGCGGCGGGGCGGCATCGCGTTTCCGCGGCCCCCGATCGAAAAAGGCTGGACGGTAGAGCGGATGGATAATAATGCCCGTAACTTTCGCCGTACCCTGGGCTAAATGCAGCGAGCTGCCCGCGTTCGGTTAACTACGGGTATTACGGTCTATCGCGCTTTTAATAGCTGGCTTAACGTTCTTCCCGGTCTGCCTCCGCCAGGATGTCTGCTAAATGCGTAAGCAGAACGCGTGTAACGCACGCTCCGAAGCACCGGTATTATCCTGCGCCTGGGAATATCCTTCCCGACGCGAGAAAAACGCGCGGACAACCGAGCGACAAGTCGAGGATCGGTGTTCCCGCTTTTACGAGCCGGCCTACACGCGTTACCTCAACCAGAAACGCGCCGACAGCGACGAATTTCACGGGCGATCCTCCAGACCGAAGCTTGCACCTGTCCAAGACATTGCGACGACGCAGAACATGCTCCTAACTATGCGCGCTCGAATGGCTACTCCGCGGAGACACTAAATATCAATATACTACTATTTGAAACAAACTTCTCACTGTGCGATTCTTTGCGTTTGAGAAACTGCTACGATGACGCTCGGTATATCACGCTTATCTAAACTTCTATTTTAAAAGTGGGCTGTTTTAGTTAATCCTTTGCACTCGAATCACGACTCCGAGGCACTAGTTGAAATAAACATACCATTATTCTAAGTTTGTATTCTATTAATTGTTAAAAATGTAAATGTCTTGTGAGAGGAAAAAACACAGAAAAGATTGAAAGTGTTTTCTTGATTTTGGAATTAAAATTGCTTCGAGCGCAAAAGGTTAAGTGGATGATTACATAAAAGTCAATAACGACGAATTTCTTTATCTTTAATGCTAAAACTGCCGAACCAGTAACCATAACTGGTTTCTACTTTTTCCTTCCAGAATTATTGAATTTATAAAAATTTTTTCATCGGATGTGTCGAAACGTATTTCTTTATTTAAGCAGACATCGTAATAAAAATTGTGTATGTGTATAAAAAATGGATGCGGTCTTATCATTATCGGAAAGCCATGTACATCGGTCGCACGTATGCTTAAATAGAATCACAGAACAGTTCAGTGACCGATTTGGCCAATTCGTCGTTGATTTCGTTATCTCGATCGCACCTCTAATTTCTTTTTTGAAACAGACGTATCTCAGTCTGGAAGCGTGCAATTAAAAAAAAATCTTCTCGATGGAGAAGTTTTCTGGAAAATCGAATTTGAAAATTCGGTGGCTACGCTTGTCTTCCTAGTCGCGAGAAGTAGAATGAGTTGGCCACGATCGGACAACGTTACGGCGATCCCTATAGAACCGCGTAACTGGAAGCCCACAGCGTCCGGATTTTCAAATATAAAATCTCCCGAAGCATCGCGATTTCTCTTCTCTCGTCGACGATAACGGAACGATGTGTTCCGGTAAAAACTAAAAGGAACCACGTCCGATTTGCGCGGAGAATGCACGCAAAGCGTTCCGGGAAGATTGCACGCCGGCTCGAACGAGATTTGATTTCGCGGAGGAAAAGGATAATAGAGGCAAGCGTGCAGTAAGCAGATTGTCGGACACAGCGTTCCTCGACAGGAGACGCCGAAATTTCCTCGAATAGGAGGATCACTGTCAAGCGTAGGTGAGAACGCGGACTTGCACGGTCCGCAATTTCTTTCCCGTAAAAAGTAAACGAACTCCGAAATGTCGATTTCCATCGGCGCGCGGGCGCGCGAAAGTCGAGGCTCGGCGTCGAAATACGTGGGCCGTTTGAGCTCGTCGGACGTTGATAATAAAATTCTGCGCGGGCAGGGGTGAGAGGGGGAGGAGAGAATCGTCGGTGCGCGGCTTGCGAAGCAACGACGAACAGATGCAACCTTCAAAGAAGCCTCACCGCCTTGATGCTGGAATCCACCGCATCGCTGCATCTCCTCCGGACCCCGCCACTCTCTTAACTCACTTTCTCTGTTGCTCGAGGCCGCCGGTAAGAGAGGTAGTCGATCGTTCTAGCGATACACAAGCTGCCGGACCCACGGACTGCGTGTATTGCGCACGATCGCGCCGGGCACCGTTCGGTTTCGTTTGTCCGGCCATTTCGTTAATGGAGCCGTTTCTCGGAATAACCACTGCCTGACCGGCTCCTCCTTTTTGCACGGTTCTTCACCCGGCCCGATCGCAACGCACCCACACCTCCACCCTCATCCTCCATTCGATTTCTTCGACGCTGGCCGCTGTTACGCGATCCCAACGTCGGTTTTGACGATCGCTGGCAACCCTCGAACGGCCGACATTCGAGCTTGTTCTCAGCCCGAGTCGCGGGCGTTCCGGATTCGAAATTTCCAGCAACCGGTTCAAATCATTATAACGGAGCTCCATTTACGTATTCGAACCGATGGAATGATGAGACGATTCGGATAATGTCCATCTTTCTTCCCCGCCTTCGGTCTGTCAAAAGTCCATACTGGAACAGATTTATTTTTCGAATGCCCTCTCGTCGATGAACCTGTCGCTGGATGCTTCTCCAAGAGGAGTAGAATCGATGACTCGTTTCTCTTCCTTAATCCCTTGCCCTACAACAACGAGTCAGACTCGTGATCAAGATTTCGAATAGAATCTTTTTAACATGCGTTTCCTGAATTTTCTTCAAACCAAAATAATAAATAAAATTTGACTTTTCTTTTCGTCGTTTCGCGGAGGATAAAGAAAATCTAGTCACCGTTATCAGAAAATAAATCGTTGGCCAAGGGGTTAAAGCGATGATACTCGACAGTCACTTGAAACCGTTGTTTTCCTTTGCAAAAAGTGTTCTTCGCAGCGATGATTAAAAATTATTAACGAAAAACGTGGACCTCGTTGCGATTGGTACGCGTTCTTCCTTGATAATTCCTTAACACTTTACCGACCGGAAGCATATTAATAGATCTTTCAATACTTGCCCCATAACAAAATAAGGCTAAAAAAACTGCTTTTACATTGTAATTTGTAACGAAATTATTAAATAACGTTACTTAGGAGGCCTTGTTGATTCTCAATAAAAATTGCTGTCCGCGTTGAGGGATCCATTAAAAAGTTTTCACTGATGGATTATGAATTTAAAAGATTCTGAAATAATTGCCGGTCGGTAAAGTGTTAATAGAGTTGTGGAGAACGAAAAAATCAAATAAGTGCACTGCAGAACGTAAACCGTGGCGATTTTTAGATTGATTGGAGATTCATTTCAGGAGAATCATTTCCGCCCCATGGTTTGTTTGACACTTTCATCCTCTGAACGAATAGATTCCGATGCAATGTTAAAAACTAGCCTTGAAAAAACCGGTCAAGTACAATTTCGCACGTGATTTTTCAAACAGATCTCCGCCGATCCCGAGGCACTCCCCGTGCAATGCAGGAAACATGGTTTTTCGAAATTTCCGTGAGTTAGGATCGCATTAGCGCGACCGTCTGACCCACGCAGTCTAATTCCCCTTCAGTATTCAGTCCACGGCGATCTCGCAACGGCTTCATTTCCCGAAGTATCGGTGTTTTAACGACTCGCCGGACTCCGGCTCCCCTTTGTCCAATTCCAGCCTCCGAAATCCCGGTTGCACGATTGTATCGCGAGATACCGAACACGAAAAATGAGACAGAGAGAGAGAGAGAACGAGAGAGAAAGAGAGAGAGGGAGAGTAAGAGGGAAAGAGAGAGCCGTCCGTGTATCCCGAGGAACGACGGCTCTATTACACCCCGGTTAATTCAAACATTTGCCATGGGACGGTTGGCTCGGCGTGACCGCCTCGGCCCGACGTATCCTAATTTTCTTTCTACGTGGATCCAAGGGCCCGTGGGCAGTTTGCCTACGTAGCGTAACGGAGGACCGGTGGCGTAGGAAATAGTATCGCGCAAGGGGGGAAAACCGAAAGGGATCCCGCGCGCGCTCGTATATATATTTGTACGACGTAATTGGACGCAAACGAGAATCGTGCGGTAAAATCCTCCGGCAAGCTGGCTCGCGTAGGAGTTGTTCGCCCGCTATCGTCCTCGAGGACCTATTAGTATCCGATTAGAAGTAAGGGCGAGACGAGTCAATACGCGGAGGTCCGGCCGCGCGAGTAAGGGGGGAGCTCGCGAGAACGTTTCCCTCGTATCGAGATAAGGAGGAATCGAGGTCCCTAGCCTCGGACTATCGAACCACTTACGGCGAAACGAGTGGACCCTCGAAAACGAGCGTCTACGTCGCCCGGACACGATCCAGGACAAGTAGATAAGTCGAATGTTACGGGTATGTAAAGCGGCCCGTGAATGGAGACTCGCATGCAACCGGAATTTATGCCGCCGTCTGATAAGGAACGAATCTAAGGATACCTCGACCCGAAGATACCTACCTACCTACCTACCTACCTACCTACCTACCTACCTACCTAGCTATCCACCTACCTACCTACCCGAGGCACTAAGCGATCGCGCAATCGTTTGTTCAAACGGGTTACGGTTAACGATAATATAACTGCGTTCGGGAAACGAATTTTATACGCGCGGGAAATTGTTTGATCTAAAAACGCTAATTCCGCCGGTCTTCTGTGTGTTCCGCATCGCGCCGCAGCACGTACCTTCATAAATAATCATCTTGCTCACGGTGATCTCTGTCCAGATAAAGGCAGACACGTTCCTTCTGCTGCTTTCGTTCACCAAGCGACAGCACCGTGGGCCAAGACAGGTGATTCTCGTTTTGTCGTAAAATTAACTTCCTCGCTTTCACTTTAATCGCGTGTCGTTATTAGTTTCGTAACGTCATTATTCGTTTGAAAGATGAAGTTTCCACGAGCTCGATTCATTCGATAAGAACGGCGAATAATTGTTTCGAATACGGAAATTTCGATATTAATCCTTTGCACTCGAAGCAAACTTCTTTTGACCTATGGTATGGCAAGGGGTTGATATGTTAGTAAAAATATCATGTTACATATTTTGAATTCGTCTTGATGTCCCGTAAAATATCACACTCAAAGATACGCGTTACCATTTGTAATACCCAAAATCCTGCAACTTTTGTTCTAGTTTTATTGTCAGATGGTTGCGAGTGGGTGAAAAATCGTGCGTCCATCAGCGGCGATGCTCTTCATACTCGGAGGAATTTTGTCGAATAATTCTTCATTGATGCATTGCCACAATGTATTAAGAGGATGAAGAAATCCTAATCGTTATAGCCCTGATGGAAATTGCACGGGAAGGGATTTGTACGTGCGTGGATAGAAAGGTCGGTAGAGTCGAGCCTTTCTCACATCCGTCACTTCGGACGCGATTAATCAAAATGTTACCCGATGGTTAAGATTGCCGATCAAATGAATCTACACTGGGTGTAACATTAAAGTATGCTATATATTTAAAGCTTGCGCGACTATGTGCAAAAACAGTAACAGTTACTGAACGGACGTTGCGAGAAGAATGAATACTCGCTCGTTTTCTGCAAGCTTCGAAGTCGAACTTAAATTTTAGAGGGAGTTAAAAAGAAGGAGCTTTGACGAAAAATTTTGGGTAAGCAGTGAAAGCGTTGGAAAAGCAGAAACATAAAAATTATTTCATAAAACTATAGGACAGCAAAGTTGCATGGCAAAGGGTGTTCTGCTTAACACGTTGAATGCTGAGCTATTTTGCTTAGCTTTCGCGTCAAATTTATTTTCCTTTAAACGGAAATAATGCCACTGTGCATAAGCAAGACTCGCTAAGTCCATTTGTGCTTTTCTGTTTCAATCGAATCTATTGAAATAGTGCGAATATTTCTTAATATTATATGAATTATCTGTAACATATTAATGTGACATAGCATTCAACGCGTTAACCCTCTATGGGCCGAATTTTTGTTTTTAATCCAAAAAAATTGGGGGAAAGAAAAATCAGAAATTATAAACCTATATATGCAAATGAAAAAAATTTTTTCCGTTTAAACAATTTTATTGCAATATATTCACTATGTGACTTTCAGGTAACAACGGCCTATAAAGTTTGCACTTCTGTGCTTAAAAGCTTAAGCGCGAAATTCCATAAAACAATTTGCACTTGATGTTAAACATTTCATTTTTGAAATCTCTTTATTGGATCACATTGCAGTGCATACATATTGGTATAGTCAACTATATTACTTATAATTCCCTTGTCAAATAGTTTTCGAAAATAGGTCACAGGAGAATGGGGTGCTTCGGGGACATTAGGGCAATCTCCTTTCCAAGGGCGATAACAACTATTATTATTCGTCTGGGATAGTGGTAGCCAAACAATTCTTTGTGGTCCTGCATCTTCCTCATCCGACGAGGATCGAGTACTAAATTCTTCGTCACTGTCAAAGACAATTATCCGTCGTCGGGGAAATACTATTACATCTTCATCGGACTGGGAATCTAATAAGGAATCATCGGATCGATTACCGCTAATGCGTCTAATTCTAATTCCTCTGTTATTTCTATCTGATTTTGTATTCATATTTTGGGTATATGATGTATAAATCAGAAAACAGGAGAAAGCACAGGCTTTATCCTAAATGTACCGAAATCTGCCATAATAGCCCACTGTAACGTCAAAGTTACAAAACTGTATCATAAAAAAACAGTAACAAATTGAAAATTGAAATGCAAACAAATAGGTTGTTATTGATATACAAACCCAGAGATATTATGTGCACTATTTTTAGTTTGGTAATCACTAACGAAAGCACAAATAATATCAATTGGATCAAATGGTTTCGCTTACTTTTACTGCAGACAGTTTGCACAGCATTTATTTTGTTATTTCAAGTTGATGAGCCTAGCTACGGTTATAAATATTAATATTGGTTGTCTTGGCAACGTTATAGAATTGAGATTTATGCGCCATCTCATGAAAAAGATATAATTATTTGGTAAACTGTCGGTAAATTAAAATGTGACCTAAAAGTTACACGGGCCCATAGAGGGTTAATTTTCTTTAGACGGAAATAACATTTTGTTTAATTGTTGATCGTATACGGTCATTGCCGAATAGCCTGGCACAATGTAACTACAAATTCATCATTTTGTTTTGTCATTCTACGGAGGACAAAGAAAATCTAGTCACTGTTGTTGTAAAATAAGTCGTAGGCCAAGGGGTTAAGATGTTCTAGATGTCTGGTAACCGGCGCGATTATGCGCCATCTCATGAAAAAAGCTATAATTATTTGGTAAAATGTCGATAAATTAAAATGTGACATGAAAATTACACAGGCCCATAGAGGGTTAATATGTAAGAGTCGAGACCGAGGTCAGTTGACACTGGTGTTCGACGCGCCCCGTTCTTCGATAAATTTCTGAGCTAGCCCGATCTCTGAGGGATGATCGAAGACTCAGTGTTATAAATCGTATAAAATATGTTGCGTTCAAACACGGTTAATCAGAGGAGTGCGTTGCAGGCAGAGTGTGGCGATCTTCATACGCGAACGCTTCGAGTGACCGCAAATACCGAAGTAGTCGCAAACGAAGGACGAGCGAAAACGCGAGAAGAGAAAAGGGAGCGAAGCTGCGCGTGATGGTAGACGAAGGGAACAGGTAGAGAGAAAGAGAGAGAGAAAGAGAGAGAAAGCAGAGCAACGAATGGCGAGAGAGGTGGAAGCTGACCGTGGACCGAATCGATTGGAAATAAGCCGATTGCTACCTGCACGGAGGTCCGCGTGCAAATCCGGCTTGTTCGTTCTGACACTTGGGATTCGTAAAAAAAAGGGAGAAACAAGAAAAACCGCCACTTTCTTTCGCTTTCCGAAACACCGCCGCCATCCTCGGTGTAACGGGGCCCGGCACCGAGCTGCCATTATCCGTCGGTGAATCGACTTCTGAGAACCTCGGTCCCGTGTGAAAAGAAACTCGCGCGCCCGTCCGAATTTCTGCGCCGAAAACTATGCCGGCCGAACGATCGCGAGGAATCGGAGAGGATCACGATATCGCGCGATCGATTCTTTCCTCTCGAAACGCCGTGTCCGACGGTCACCATCAAAACGACGGGTTTATACGGTTTCCGCTATCGAAGCTTTCGAGCGTAAGCCCCCGTTCTTTCGGAATTGTTTTCCCAACCGAGTATTGCGGCCATCTTTATCAGAGGCCGGGATAATGCTGATACTGAAAATGTTAACGATAAAACCGGTACGAAAGATTTTCTCTCTTTCTCTCTTTCTCGAACAATGCATCGTTCAAAAGGATGCTCGTTATCCAAACCATTTCAGTTTTCCATCCTCCTACGTATTTTTCAAAGGAACAAACGAAGATGCTCCAGGTTTGGATGATTTTGAAGCAGCGATATTTTGTCCCGGCACGAGATCGACAATCCTACCGCATAAGGGTCCTCTCGGTGCAGCTCTGCCAGACCTTGAACGCTGATAACTGCCTTTTAGCGCTATCCGCGGCCGTTTTCCAGCGATCTTGAACGCACGAAAACAGACAGAAAGTTGGCACAATGCGCTTAACGACTCGCGAAAAACCGACTACGCCGACTCCTGAAAATATTCCCGCCATTGTTCGTAGTATACGGTCACTTAGGGGTGCTGGCTGCTCGGCTCTGTCCGTGCTCGCCGCGCTCGTTATATCGGTCAGCTTGTATTTATTCGCGTCGTAGTCGAACGGCCGGCTTACTCCGCGCCCCTGTATCTCTATCGTTCGGGAATTCACGGTTTGGATAAACAGGCTAACGGCGGGGCGAAAGGGGGAAACAACGAGCTCGGCGTAACGAGACGGAACTTCTCGGACGTATCCATTTAATACTAAATTTGTATCGGCGTCGAAGGAGCCGGCATTGTACGGGCTCGCCGGGGCTCGGCTCGGTTCGGCTCGTTTCACCTTTCTAGCGAAACGAGTGCGTGTTTCCATTATACGCGCGTGAATTGCCAGGCGGAAAGTTCGCGTCGCGACAGCGGGACGTATATACTCGCGCCGGTACGTGACAGAAAAAAGGAAACCGCCGAGAAGCAGCGAGGATACGTTCCCTGAATTACAACGCCGACGAGAATTGACGTTAACGAGGATTTCCGTGCGACAAGTGCGCACTTATTTCAGCGCACGACCACGGCCGATGCAAAAAGACGTTTTCGGTATCCGAGAAGACTTTATACGAGACAAGGACTCGCTCCCCTATGCTCGTGAATCCGCTCGTCCCATTGTCCGGTCGTAATATTCGCCAACGCGCTCAACCTTCGCTCCGAAGCGCCGCTGAATGGACCTTGATGTATCTCGGAAACGGGAGCAACCGATTCCTCGCCGAGCTTTTCTCTTTGCTCGGCCCTCGCCGATGAGATCATTCCTGATTAACCGTATCTGGTAAGGATCGCGCGATCGAAGAAAGGGCTCGATACTTCGATTTCGCTTCAGAAAACACGGTCGAAGAACGAACAGTTGGTACACCCTTCGAGGCACCACGAATTTCGACTCGTACCTTCGCACGAGAAATACAAACGTTTCGAATGGTGGCACATAACACGAACTTATTGTAGTACATATAAGTTGGCCCGTCTAAATGTATCTACTTAAATAACCTCTTCGATATGACAAATATTTTGTATGCAATTTAACACGTTACATGCCGAGCGAATTTTGTGTACTTTAGACAAGTTTCGTTAATTTCATTTATAGAAGTGATCAGTGTTATTAAAAAGAATTGTTAGTTACTGTATAACGAAGCTCTCACCTTATACTACAATCTGGTTAAACCATTGAGATATCTCGTAGTGGGTGCTAGAAGTTTAGATTGGCTACAAATGGTTATTTGAGTTAGGAACTATTACAAAGGTTGAATGAAAAATGTACATAGTGTAGAGAACATATTGATTATCAATTTTTATTATTAAAATTATTATTAAAACTATATATTAAATTAATTATATTAAAATAAAACCGTGGCACCCAGGGCAAGACGCGCTAAATTTGCGTGGCAGTCAATGGGTTAACTTCCACAATAATAAATCGATGTGCGATGCCATTAATTTAATGATGATCATTCTTAAACGACGCAATGGTGCCGGTCACCGGTGACCATAAGTCGACCATAGTGTCGCAAGATAAATGCTTTGCAAAGTTCAGCCCAATGTTGAAAAGAGAAAACAGTGAAGAGTTACGTTAAAAAATATGAATGAAAGTTTTAAGTATGAGATAGAGAAGAAACAGGTGTAGCATTGTATACGATGTTTCAACTTTCTGTAAAATATGTTAAATTCGTTTTTCTGGGTGCTATTCCTACCAGAGACTTTTGGGCCCTCGATTAGGATAAAACGTCGACTCCAGTGTTCTAGGCAAAGCCAGAATCAGATTGCAGACTGTCGTGTAACCGAGACTGCAACCAAGAATGTCGAAGTACAATCTTGAGAAACCATTGCTACAAATTGAGAAACGTTTTTGAAGATACCTTGACGCATCTTCGAGCAACAGATTCTTCGACGTTCTTTTCTCTTCGATACGATTCTAGCAAACGGTATCGTGGATGACAAGCTGTCTCTGGCAACAATCACGCGTTCGAGCCGACGATAGAAAGGATTTCGAATGTTTGACGAAAGCGTGGCAAAGTGTGTAAAGCTTTTGGCTGAAAACAGAGGCGATAACTTCGAAGCGGAAAGCAAAATTGAACTGTTGGAAAAATCTGGAGGGATCCGATGTAAACCGTAGAAAAAGAAAAGGTGTCGAATCGATTGTGCTACCATTGACTTACGCAATTGACATTTTCAGACTACCCAGAAACGCCTAAAGTCAGCTACAAGTTCAACCTTTACGCGAATACCTAGAATATTCTACGACAATCGATGAAATTCTAGTCGCTAGATTTGATGGTTTTAAATTATAAACAAAACGTGAATCAATTTACCCACGAAAGAAGAGAACCGCGACGACGGGATTAGGTATCATTGCGTCTAGGCACAGTAGACTGCCGTATAACGCGTTAAAGAAACTATGAATAAATTCATTGGCATTAATATTTGCACAATCTTAAGAAAGCGATAACTCTTTTAACACTGAACGAGATTTTTCGAGACGTTAAAACAATGAATTTTCTAGACAATGTGAAAAGATTTTTCGAAACGGTTGCAATTGGTCCGAATCGTAAAGAAAATATTGAAAATTCATTTGTACACTTTTATAAACAAATTCTTCCTCCGAATCCGTGTCAATTGTATACAATCCAAAAATTGTATTAACACATTGGTGACCGGTGACGAATTAACTCGTCATTGCACTTGCATTGTCTATTTCACTTTATGAAACCCAGGGCGATATAGAATATTGCAAAAGCTTTGCGCAATATTTTAAAAGTTATATAAAAAATATGCCCAAAGTTTAATATCATTTCATCTAGTATAAATAAATTTTATTAGAGTTTATTTAGAATGTTTTACATTACTTCCATATTCAATTACAAAATAATAGGCGGTGACATGGCATAGTTTCTGTGTAAAATTGCCGGTCAGCAAAGTGTTAAAATCGGTAATACGAAGAAATATGCAAAAGTACTATTCTCTCTAGTACTCTATCGGCACGAGGGTTGAGAAATAGAAACAAGCCTACAGATCTTCGGCGCCACAAGGTCTGAACGTTACCAGAGATTTTCGAGTAATTTTTCCGCGAATATCGCCATAAATAGAGCTGTACCGAGGCGATCGCCAGCGATTGCCTTTCTCCATTATCGTCGAAGATTCTTTATATATAAAGTGTTCGTACGAGGCTCAATTTGCATCGGAGATAGAGGCCGATTAGCCGGGGTCCTCGACCGGGGTCCAGGACGGCGGTGTGGGGCTCGAGTAGACTAATACGATAACTGGAAAGGCTCGCGGAGATAGCGTAAGAAAGGTATGTAAATGGCGTGGAATGTTTTGTCCCCCTTTCGATGGTACGGTCGGTCGCGGTTTCGTTGTCCGCGCCACGCAAAACGATAGCGGAGGACGAGAATGCGTACGCGGGGAACCGTGCACGAGGGGGGAGAGGAAAAGAGAGAGAGAGAGAGAGAGAGAGAGAGAGAGAGAGAGAGAGAGAGCCTTGTGAAGAGATCGAGGGGAGGGACACGAAGAAGAAGAAGCCGGAGAGCGGTTTGAATTACGACAGCGACGAGAAGTGACGTTAACGAGTATTTCCGTGCGCTTACGCGCCGCACGTCGATGCTTACGATACATACGTAAGAGGCCTCGCGGGCTGCTCGGCCAAGCCTCGGAATAAAAGTGACGCGGGGGCATTCGTCGAAAAGGCTCTCGTTACGTTTCGTGTCGCGCCTTGTTGCACCTGCGGAAATGCACCAATCAGACCGGCGACGCCGGACAATGCACGGTCGTTATCCCGTCGCGGCGCCGCCGCCACGCCGCGCCGCCTCGAACGGAATAGAAACGACAGATTTTATCGTTCCCTCTCTGCTACTTGCGATTCACTGAAAGACACTTTCTCTCTTCCCCCTTCTACCGGTTCCTTCGTCCATCTCGTTCTCTCCTCCTCCTCCTCCTCCATTCGTTCCAGCCGGTTCCCATCATCGGTTGGCCTACTAGCATCGGCCCCCCCGAACCCTGTGGGAATTTTCATTCGGCCAATCAGGATTTAATATCGCGGTTCTCAGCCGCATTACATCGGTCACAGGATGATTACCGTGGGCGCCGTTATTACGAAGTCGCTCACTTTTTTTAACTTAATTTCGTGAAGAAACGATAAGTCGAGGAAAATGACAGGACGATGACGTGCACGGAGGACTCGCGAGCCAATCGTGTATAAATCTCTCAACGTGAACACCGAGTCGACGGAGTTTATTGAAACCTGCTTGCAAAAAGATACCGATGCATATCAAGATTTAAAAGAATATTGGATCAGAAGAAAAATATGGAATTGGCATCGAGCTCTAAATAAAAGAGCAACGGAACTACTAACTGTTTCTGAAGATGTTTCAATTAATGAGAACATCTTAACATTTTATTTTTCACTCGTCATGCCATGCACGAACGTTTTAAAAAATTAAAGAATAGAGTTTAGAGTATGGCGTTTTGAGAACGGAGGCTCTGAGCATTATTTTTTATCAAATTACAATGGACAAAACTCAAGAAGCTTTTGAAAAAATATGGTTGAAAAACGAGCCGAGGATCGTCGTCGCACAATTATTTTTTTATCAAATTACAATGGACGAAAGTGAAGAAGCTTTTGAGAAAATATGGTTCGCTACTACCGTAGACCAATAACCTATATACGTGACGCGGCAGTCGACGCTTTAGAAAGGCTTAGAACGATGTTAGAAATTGCACAGCGAGTCAAGCGCATCGATTGACTGATGCGCGTCAGTGCCGCAGGATGCACATGAAAAGTTGGACTGTGCAAGTCACAACGAGGTGCATAGTTACCATCCTCGGGGCTGAGATGTGGCGTCGCTGCGTCTGCGAGAAACGCGATTCATGGATCACCGCTCGAGACAGTCTCGTCATCAACAAATTGAGCTTTCCGACGAGACGGTAGACGCTTCCGCTAACGATTTTTAATAAGAATTAATAGCCTGCCCTCCGCGCGTCAGGTAATCCGTGATTACGCGGCGCCTGCTGTACAATTGGGTGTTTATTACGGGCGTTGAATTCGAAATCAATCTTCATTAATGAGACTTATAATTAGGGACAAGGTATACCTAACGATGTATGAAGCCGATACGGTGGAAGCGAGAGACCGTGGAGAGCGAGAGATCATTATTCCCGAGCAAATGGTAACGACGCGGCGATAACGCGCTGCGTTTTTTCCCCATGGAATTCCCAAAATCTCGATCGACAACATTCGCGATCCGCGTCGTTTGTCGTCGTCGATCGACCATGTAAATCGCACGACAAACGTATAATCACGCGATTGTATAATCGAATGTTTGTTTGCGCGTCTGTTTACGCGAGACAGGATATCATCGGTGAAATGGAATATCATCGGCAATACCGAATAAAATTGTAATTAGAATTGCAAGGCAGTCGGCAAGTACTGGAACTTTTGCGAGTGCGACAGTTGACGGTGTGCAGTTGCAAAGTATTTGCGATATTCTCGGTTGAAACGTGGCTGATTTGGACACCGGTTGATCGCGAGGAGGATCGAGAGCGAACAAAGC
>CM052093.1:18493479-18504641 GCA_028453745.1 Agapostemon virescens | reverse complement strand
CTATGGCGATGAGGAAGAGGCAACAAGTCCTACCACAAATTAATAGAAAATATATCAGAAGAAAATTGCAGTTGGAGTTGCAAGACCATCAGTAAGTACGGGAACTTTTGCGAATATGTGAGTTGACTATGCGCAGTTGCGATTTTCTCAGCCGGGACTTGGCTGATTTAGACGCCGGTTGATCGGGAGGAGGACCGAGAGCGAACAAAGTCTATGGCGATGAGGAAGAGGCAACAAGTCCTACCACAAATTAATAGAAAATATATCAGAAGAAAATTGCAGTTATAATTGCAAGACCATCAGTAAGTACGGGAACTTTTGCGAATATGTGAGTTGACTATGCGCAGTTGCGAAGCATTTGCGATTTTCTCAGCCGGGACTTGGCTGATTTAGACGCCGGTTGATCGGGAGGAGGACCGAGAGTGAACAAAGCCTATGGCGAGGAGGAAGATGCAACGAAAGGTCGGGGCAACGAGTGCTTCGACGAATTATCAGAGGCGGCTGAGAAAAACACGTCGCTTCGTTCAGGCGTAGCAATTTTTTTACCCACTTAACTCGCACTCGATACTATCCCGAGAGATCGTTAAGCTGTTTTACGAGAGTCCACGTAATTCCTTCATCGCCTTCTTCTCCTTCTCTTCCATCGTTGACCGGCTCGGTGTGCCGAGCGCAGCCGAGCCGAGCGGACCGTCCAACCGCTCTAATTGACCGCGACAAATAAATCATAATGAGGCGGCTTCTTTCTCATTACTAGCGAGCGTCACGCTTTTACGCAATCTTCATCACCATTCGCCGATCATCGTTCGCCCGACTCGAAAGTAAATTCTCATCGACCTCCCGACGTAATCTGTTTACGGGGCACCGGTAATTACGTGGGTCTACCTTGCTCCTTTTTTTCTCGGTCCTGTCCTAGCAACGACTACTTCGTTGTAATTCATAACGCCGTTAATTAGACGCGACCTTCTCGGAATGCGATCGCGCGCTGTTTGTTGGATTAGAACTGAAATCGTAATAGGAAAAAAAAAATTGGTAAAAGTGTAATAGGAGAAACAAGAAAAGAAAAAAAGAACGCACCTGCCGAAGGTTCTTTTTTAAGTCGAACGTGGACGAAAGTTGATGAAAAACTAACTGCTTGGAATTGGGTATGACTTAACGGAAAGAGTATAGTGGTCAATCATGGAGGATCAAGGTGAGTCACACGCGTCGCACTTTCACCGCCATGGTTTCGCCACGTAATCGAGTATGTTCTTGTAGGGAAGTGACAAATTATTAGTGAAGACGATCAGCCGGTATTTGTCGTAATCTTTGTGAATAAGAAGAGTAATGCTTGTAAAGCAGCTTCTAACTCATCTATTTTGCACGTGTATTAGGTGTACACAAAAATTTTAACATTCTTCGGTTGCACGATTACATAAATTATAATGCTAACATCATTATCGACTGGTAGCATAGCACATATTTTCTAACCCTAAAAAACCACTTTATTCACGAAACAACAAATAATAAAATATCTTCACCGATCAACATATAAAGATTATACTAGGAGTGCCTAAGAATCGTCTTTACAACATTTTCATCAACCAGATTTAATTTTTATACTTTACCTCTGTAGAATCACCCTAGTTAGGACAATCCTAATGATACCATCGATTTCTACCGACGTCGATCGAGAACTTTATCAAGATAAATGAATGAGTTATTCCTTGATCTCAGAATAACTTAGCCACGTTGATGCAACAATTTTCGCATCGACACCCGGAAAATTTCAGCGAAACAGAAACAACCTAAGATACAAAATAATCGCTCTTCTGGATCAACAGAATGGAAGCAGCGTTTCGAAAATTTCCAGCTAACTTCAGGATTCGCTGTTTCCTCGGAGAAGCTCGCGTCTCGCTTAAAAGATCGAGACGCCCACGACCGGGAGAGCGTAGCCCGAGGCGAGCGCTGTAAAGCGGAGTATTTAAGTCTGCGCGTAGTCGATTCCTTCCTCGCCCGGCGTACTCGATATCATTTTGTTTCTGTCGAATGCCCCTTCCTCCCTCTTTATCTTAATCCCCATTTCCATCTGTGGGCCTCCTCGCCTTCTCATCGGCTCTCTCTCTCTCTCACTCTATGTGTATATCTCCCTTTTTGTCTCTCTCTCTCTTTCTGTTTCGCAGCCGACGAATATTCTCAGCGCCCTTCATCTCGGCGCGCACTTCTGAGCCCGGCGCGGCTCCCTAATAAAGATCCATTTCTCAGTGTTACGACAGGCCGATAAGCAAGGCCACAATTTCAATTACGGCGTTAAGCCTGGCGAGATCGTCGGACCGTAAAAACTGCGAGACTATAACCGAGATACTAAGCAAGTAAAAATCGACGATACGTCCCGCGGGCTTCCCTCCCGCCCTTCTGCGGCCTTGCGAGCTCCTCGCTGGTCTCTCTCGTTCTCTCTCCGCTCGTTTTTCCCCGGTCTCCTTTTCACCTGAACCGAGTCCCGGCAGCTTCTCTCTCGCTCTCGCGCGCGAACGCCGGGGAGAGGGCGCGCAGAGCCGAGGTTTGACTCGTTAATATATCAGATTATGCTGGAACAGCGAGTCTAATTTATACCACAGTAAACTGCAGGCTGCACCTCGGGCCTCTCTGCCGCCTGCCATTTTTAATACGTCCTTAAAGCGTCGCATCTCTTAAAAGATTTCTCGAGACCCCCCTTCCCTTTCTTCCTTCTCCCCCCTCGCATTCACCGCGCCCCTGCAATCCGTGCCAGCCCCCTGTTCTCTCTCCCTGTTACGCTGTCTCTTTTTCCATCCTCCACGCAACTCCGAAATCCTTTCTCTCTCTTACGCATCATCCCCTACGCGGTCCACGATTTTAGGGGCGGAGTCTGCGCGTGACATTTCGGTTTCCTCTTAAGTATGACAAAAAATCATGTAATTGCCGAACAGCATTCGCTCGACTCTCCGAACGTCGCGGTGGTCGTACACGGGTGACGCTATTATCCTTTCAACAAATTTCATAAATTAATTTTCGATACGTTCGCGAGAATTAACCCTTGGCACTCGAGTGGCGACTCTGGGGCGTCACGAAAAATTGGTACACTATTATTTTAAACAATTTTAACATCGCTATCTTTGTATCTAAGGGATAGATAAATATTTAACGGTTGTAAGATCGAGTAACTGTAAACAAATTGTTGAGGGATTGTATTAAGTGAAAGACTCGCGTAAGGGAGAAGTATAAATAACTATATATATTTAAAGGCAGAAGACGGTGGAGGAATATATACACGACGGACGAGTACTCGCAGATATGCCTAAAAAGAGCCCTTAAAAAATAAGCTTGCCAGAGAAGGCATCAGCTATTTCGGAGATGTAAAGTTTTCTGCAAATGCAGGGATTCTCAGTGCATTTGCTCAACAAAAATCCATATACATAAAGTGAAACAATTAATGTAGAATGGAAATATGGAAAAAATATGGAGACTGGAAGAACGTAGCAGGGTCGAACGAGTGTAGCTACTACAATAAATTTGATTTTGCCTATTCCGGTTGTATTAATAAAATTATTCGAAGCTTTTGGAATGGTTTTGTCCTCGGACAAAGGACTTTCGTCACAATTGTGCCAATACCAAAGAACCTTCACTAGGCAATCTTTTCAAGCAAACTTCAGAAGATACTTCTCGCAGACCCGTTGGTCTTTCTGTTCCTGCGTTTACCAGTTAATGGCAGCGTTAAAAAGTCGCTTGGCACAAACATTAACGATCTTTGAATTCCTGCAACTTCCAGGGAAAGAATTGTATCGTAATCTAGCTTGTCTCGTTTTAAAGGTCAAAGCATTGCTAAGCATTTTCGTCCGAAGTTGCAAATATGACAGGAATATTTTCTTCCCGGCCGTTTGAACCGCGGCGCACCGCGGAATATACAAACGATAACGGATTACGCTTTTTCCCCGGTGCTCGTTCATGGCTCGTATCTCCGTTTGTTCTTCCGACTCGCCGACGGTTTTTCTCATTTTTCGCTGAACCGAGACCAACGATAAGAAGTTTCGGCGATAATAGCGGTGCAAGACGATCGGCCAGTGGCTCGGCAATAAATTCTCTAGGATTCTTGAAATCGGCCAGGGAAATTTTTCGGTAGCCATGTATCCCGGTTCGCGTTTTCTGCCAGCGTTCTCACGATACTTCAACGGTGGAACGCGTTCTGACGGCCAGTAGATGTTGCTTATGTCTGGTGAAAATCCTTGAAAATTTTCTTGGTAAGGTACGGCTGCCATGCATCGAATATGCTTGCTCGAATTTTTGAAGTCTGTTCACTCGGTGCGTCAAAGGGAACGTGGGGGATCAGCGACGTCGATTCCAGTCGCTTTATTCGAAATCTAGAATTTATTTCGAATAAGAAACTTCAATTGCATGTACGTAAATTTTCGATTCGAATCGTTGCGCTTCGCGTCGCCTTTTCTACACGATATTCGAGTTCCGTTTCCTGCTGGAACCTTGAATCAATTTCAGAAGCTTGTTCAAAGAAGTTTTTCAACGTGTTCATCGGCTATGCTAATCTAAAGCAGCTTAACCGTTCGATTACAGATAAAGAGAAGCTATTAGGCTGTGCTACCAGCGTGTAATTAGCCTATAAATAAAATGATCGTGTTAAGACGTCGTCGGTGAGTAAACTGTGAAGAGTTTATCCGCGAACGGTGTCGAAAAGGCGAGAGCAAACGCGTTACTAATAATTTCCTGCGATTCTTCTTGAAAAATGCGATTACCTCTGTGAATACGGAAAATTCAGCTGGGCCGCGGAATATTGGAAAATCGCGACGGGATTAAAACGGAGAAGATGCGAGTGTTAAACGTATTTCGAGCGGGCGAGATGCATTTTTCGTTTGACCGACAACCTTTTGATCGTGAGGCAGCTGCGTCTACGAGCACCAAGAATAATTAGTACCGATCTATAACTGGCGGGTGCAGGTTAATGTCATTAGTCAGCGAGAAATAGAGCTGAATGAGTGCACTTGCACGGGGAACAAAGAGAGATTCGCTCTCCGATGGCAGAGCCGGAATATAAAATTGGGGCCACGTACCGTCGTCGCCGAGAAATCGTACCGGACAGATTATGAATATGACACTCGCGTGTACCGGTGAAACGTGTACACGCGCCCGTCGGCGTGTAGTTACACGTGATTAAAACCGGGAGCAGCTTTCACCGAGACGCTAACGATTCAGGTGACACGGTGTATAACGTTTAGCATCTCCAATTAACGTGGCAAATGGATTGGATAATTACGAAGATTGGGAAACGAGACGCGCGTGCCCGGAGAAACTGGACCTAACGAATCGTGCCGGCTACGAATTAGCTAAATTACTATTTCGAATGATTTCACCGAGACAACGAAGCTAAGTGGGACGCGGTTGTCAAATGGCGGAGCGAATTCAAAGGACTCGTCGGTTGCGCGAAACTACTGTGATTTTTAACTGCGGAACTCTGCGACGTGTACATTTTAAACTCTTGCGGGTTTGTTCGTACGCGTCGAAGGATTCTGTCGAATTTTTCTTGTGTGAAAATATTGTTAGGAATTGTTAGTTACTATATAATGAAGTTTTTACCTCATACTACAATCTGATTGACTTCCACAATAATAAATCGATGTTGAATGCCATTAATTTAATGATGATCATTCTTAAACCGTGGCATTCAACGTGTTAATAATAAAGGCTAAATAATAGAGTTAGTAAGAAGAGCGAGCCTGTAAAACGGCGTCGTGCGAAAGTGTTTGGACCGGATAATAGTTATTCAAAATTATTTCAAGGTATAACATAAGAGAATCGGCGACCCGACAGAGCAATCGAGGAAATTATAAGATGCAGTCTCAGTGACAATCAAAGAGTAGCTCTCAAACTTATAATAAATATAGAGTCAAACTAAATATGTACATTATAAATTTTCCTTAAATCGAAATAAAATTGCATTTGGTCGATGTCGATATACAGCCGATATCGAGCATGCAGAGGCACACGTCGAATACAAACTTACTTCCTCTTATTCGAAGACATTATAAACGACATAGATCAACAAAATCCTACTGCAAGGATTAATAACAGAAATTAAAACAATTTTTTAAGAACAGAAACATGCCTGACCGATTTATTTAAAGTCGCATATTCCAACGTATTTTCAATCTGTATGAATGCGAATGCAGCCGAATCTGAATATGAATAACACATATTAAAAAGTAATAGAAAATTTTGAGGTAACCGCAGAAAAATTTCGGTTTGAGCTGAACCATTCAGTGATAACGTTTTTGAGATATTGAACGCGAAGAAGGAAACGGTGCGACGTCCCTTCCACGATCAGCAGAGGGATCAAATGTCAGCGAAGCTAACCGAGCGAACAGCATAACGTTATTTCGCATCTTTTGTCGTCCACTTTGTAAGGGAACCGGGCGTCAAAGAGTTAAACTGTATCGGAGTGCATGACCGATGCGTGCGAGTGTTCGAAGCGGTGTTTCCTCGAATTTTACATAACAGAAAATGAGTTCCGCAAAGCGAGGACTTAGGCGAGGCGAGACCGCAAATTTTACGACACTGTTTTCCTCATTGCGTTTCGACGGTGATGTACGGTTATTACCGACGAAATAGAAGACAAATTTATGATGACATCGTTAATAGACATTTGAGAATAACCGCGGATGAAATATTGCCCGGGTGTCGAAGGAGCACGGCGACGGAGAGAAAAATGAGGCGGAAGCGTATTCGAGTCGAATCGGCCGCAGGAGGACCCTAATTCATTTTTGATCGATCCTGGAGATAGCGTCGGTTTTTTAGAATCGGCCAGGACTGGAGCGGGAGAAGGAGAAGGAGAAAGAGAGAAAGAGAAAGAGAGAAAGAGAGAGAAAATCCGCGGCGTCGAGGATTCTAGTAACAGCGAATCGCTGCGAAGAAACGTCGGGTGATTTAATACTGAATCATTTCGCTGGATTACTGTGTTCCGCGTGTAAAAACGGGATAGCCCATTCGGTTGTCACGCGACGCAACAGAAATAAAAGGAAGATTTAAGCCCGATGATTCAAGAGAGATACGAATCGAGCGGGCACACGGTCTCGCGACGTCTGGAACAAGAGAACGATGAAATATGGAATCGGGTAAAAACTCCGTAAGAAGATTGCGAGACTTGTTTTCACCGAATTGATTCATCAAAACCGTTAGAGAAAAGCAAAGATCGTTCCCCGAGATATATTTGATCAAGAATTTATTTCTTCCGGGACAAGAACTCGATGTTCTCTCTCCATCGAGAAAGGTTCGTTGCGCTAACGAGACCACCGACGAAACGTTTCCGCGAGTTTCGTTCCTCCTTCTTTTCTTTCTTTCTTTATTTTTTTTCCTCGTGTTGTTTGCTCGTTCCCTTTTTGGAAAATAAAAGGCGAGCCCGAGAATTGTATTCTCCCGACATTTTCAAGTATCCGAGTAATCCATCGGAACACGAGTGGCTAACCTGTGGTCGATATTTTATCCTTGCGGAGGGAAGCAATTGCCAGGGAAGAAAAGAGAGCGACAAGAAAAAGAGGGTCTCCGGGAAATCTCGATCTTTGGTAAGATCGGCTCTGTCGTTAATCGGATTGAATATTTATGACGACGCGGCGACACGGGAAATTTTTGTCCTCGATGAAATCCGAACGATTGACAAGCCTTTGTGTTAATTATTTGCCGCGATTTTCCAATCCGGATTGCGTTACCTTGCAGCTCGCGCGAATGATTATTTTTCTAGAGAATTATTGTCGCGAAACATTAACAATTGCCGACTAATATTTTAAAAATTTATGATCGCTGAAAGTTGATAACTTTGATAGCTGATAATTCAATTTGTACAGATTTCTGAGTGTGTCAATGGCGAATGACACTGACACAATATTTTTAAAGACTTTCGAGCACAAACGTTATAGGTAAAATTAAGAAACGTACAAAGTAAAATAACACAAGTAGTTTGCCAGTGGTCTTTTTCGTTTATCCATTTAACCTATGTTCACGAGATAAGATGGTGCACCTGTCAGCTAGCTTTATACAGTGATTCATTTGCCAAGGAAACGAGTTTGGTTGCAATATATTTTATCAGTTGCACCGCACGGTGCACAAGCAGGCTAACCTTGTGTAAATCTTCATTAAGCGTTATGCGACAAGACTCGACTTCGTTATAATCATTTTCATTTTATACTCCCATGTGTTTCATCTAAATTCTCATTTTCTATCGTCTAAATGAAATTATTAGCTACTTACCAGTAGAGGCAATAAAAGGATTCCGGTCGATCTCAAAGAAACAGGTTCAACTTATCTGAAAGCGAACCAATGCGCAAGCGTCGTCGACGAGTATCGTAAAAAATCGCCTAGAATATTAAATACAACATTCTATTAAGACCAGCAAGAAAATTATACGTGTATTGGCAACATTAATCGCGTAGATGTTTAATCCGCGCGACGTACGAATCGCGCAAAAGGATGACGTTTTATTTATACAAACAGAATAAAGTTTCTTTTTTACATGTGATTGTAACATACAAAAATTGGAAAAAATGATTGTTGAACATTTCCCGGCGATTTTTCGTTACTTTAGACGGCGGCGAAGTTAATTAACCCTTTGCAATCGAAGCTGTTTTAACTCGAACACCAAGGCATTATTTCTAACCTAGAATATTTTCATTCTACACGATATATTTCATCTTATGCATACGAAATTTGTTTTCGTATAGATTAGCGACGTAAAGATTGTTTTAACACTTTAACTGCCCAACCAACAGCCTCAAAAATTCCACAAAATCAAAACAATTTATTTAATGAAGCTACAATTGAAAACATAAAATGTCTAACACATAGTTATCCTTCAACCTTCTTGTAGTCTCCAGGTATGAACTAAATTGAGTGCAACGAATATATTAGCGTACAAATTAATTTTTAAACATGAACAAATAATTCTGTCACCCATATATAGGTGATATGGCAGTCAAAGTGTTAAACAGTGCTGTAGTTATTTTCAATGGTGCCTGAGAGTCACCGTTCGAGTGCAAAGGGTTAAAATCAACGAGAAACACGAAGAAGGTCAATATAGGTGTTCATGCAGGAGATGATTAACCCCTTGCCATATTATAACGAGTCAGACTCGTGTTGAAGATTTTAGACGAAGTCTAACAAATTTAAATACTATGTCTTTCTTTCTAGACGAAATCAAATGTTGCTCGTTTGTAATCAATATTTAAACATTGAAGTAGATACAGCTGTATGAAACGTATAAATTATCTGCCATCTTCTGTAACACTTTCAACGACGAAAACGTTGGCATAACTTTAGTTTCAAGGAAAATGGTATGGCAAAGGGTTAATGCTCGTATTAAAAATATGCACAGATTGGCATAGTGGCATGCCCCGGATTTTGCGAAATACATTAATTGCATGAACGTGTAATAATCAATGGTAACCCGCGGTGGTTGTTACGATACGCGTGTTAAACGGCTGACACAAGAGCAGTATCTCACGAACGGTAAAGGCGACGGCGGCCATTGCGATCGTTTAATAAATTCCGCTTTATAAAACCGTGCAAACGGAACCGTCTCTCGCCGGCGCACGAAAGACAGAGTACAGTTAAAATTATTTCATTCGGCGTGCGTATCTTTGTCCCCGAAACGTGTAAATCAGTTTCGCTAGGGTACTGCGCGGCTGTCTCTTGCGAGAAACATAAAAGCTACATCTATTTTTGCCGGTGCACGGCATTTAGACCCGCGCGGGATACAAGTCCGATGAATCAGAGTGCAGCAACTGGACATTTTTCTATCGGTTCGAGGAAGGCTGTCGTCGGGCACCCCGGCGTTCCCTCGAATCGACTACATTTATTTGACCAGGTGCGCGTCCATTAGCGTCAGCGAAGCCGCGTCAGCGAATTCCACGCGAGTGTGGCAATAACGATTCCATCGTATGGAAGATAATTAGCGGAGTAATGCATGCGAGGGACGAGTACGAACGCCGAAGGCAGTGAACTCGAACGACACCCGGGAGAGAGAAAGGGAGAGAACGAGAGACGAAAAAAGATGGATAGATAGCGAGTGCAGAAGAGAAAAAGAGGAAGAGAGCGAGAGAGAGAGAGAGAGGGAGGGGAGACACCATCGTGCACGTAAACGCGAAATAAGAACAGGTTTCTCGGTGTAAGGTAGAAAAATGTCTAAACCTCCCTTAGCTTTCGCTCACCGCGGGCGGCTCGTCGGCTGGATAATATACCGATGAACCAGTTCAAGAAAAGAAGCCAACGGTCGGTCCGGGGTATCTGCAGTAATTCCTTAACGGTTCAAGAAATTATGTGCCTTAATTATGCAAGCTCGTGAAACGTGCCGGCGCGGCGCGGCGGCGAAGGCTCGCGCGAGAACGAACCCAGAGCGATACGGCTCGGCCAGGGATAGAAAGGCGAGGGAGTAGACGCGCGGCGAACAGCCTGGGGTGAGCCAACGTGTTTTCGAAACATTGAGAAATGGTTAATTGCTCCACTCTCCCCGGTATTTGATTAGAATTCTTCCGCGGACGTCGAACACCGGCCAAGAGATCCGGAGAGCCGGCGGGGAAAGCGTGCAAACGCCGGCTTCCGACCACTGCGAATAGTTATTGCCAATAATTTTTCATTACTCGGACAGTGCCAGGTAATTATCGCGGGATTTTTCTACGCGTGCACATCTAACTTGCAACGAGCGGTCGCTGGTTATCCCGCTGCGCGTGCCGAGCTCGCCTGAAATTGCAATCTACGCGAACGTTCCGCGATGATTTCAACTGGACATACCCGTGGGAGCATCTTCATTTCAGAGATATCCACCTTGGAAAAGCTCGAGGGACACCGGGAATCTTGCACAACTGCGTCTCCTATGTTTGTTTAATTATACAGCAATTTGCAATAATTATTAGATCGTAATTCTCGCGGCACGATCTTTGTCCCGGAGAGGTTTCTTTGTTCGATCGACTGCTAATAGCTTTTTACCGATTACAGATGTTTAGGATCATCCACAACGAAATAAAGTCGTGAATAGAATAAGGACTTCTGGATTTATGCGAAAAGTTGGTGGGTCAATTATAAAATGGTATGGTCTTCCGGTAGATGCTGACAATTTTTACTTTGCATAACAATCCGCAATTTATTCATGCCTAACTTAAAAATTGTTTTTAAATTGC
>CM052093.1:18475292-18493469 GCA_028453745.1 Agapostemon virescens | reverse complement strand
AACCTTATAATACAAGGGTAGCAACCAATTTATTGTAACTCGTCTAAAAGATACTTAAATGCAGACAATTTTTACTTTGCATAACAATCCGCAATTTATTCATGCCTAACTTAAAAATTGTTTTTAAATTGCAACCTAATAATACAAGGGTAGCAACCAATTTATTGTAACTCGTCTAAAAGATACTTAAATGCAGACAATTTTTACTTTGCATAACAATCCGCAATTTATTCATGCCTAACTTAAAAATCGTTTTTATGTTGTAACATAATAATACAAGGGTAGCAACTAATTTATTGTAACTCGTCTAAAAGATACTTAAATGCAGACAATTTTTACTTTGCATAACAATCCGCAATTTATTCATGCCTAACTTAAAAATTGTTTTTATGTTGTAACCTTATAATACAAGGGTAGCAACCAACTTATTCTAACTCGGCTAAAAGATACTTAAATGCAGACAATTTTTACTTTGCATTAAGATTCGTAATTTAGTCACGTCTAACTAAAAACTCGTTTTCATGTTGCAATCTTATAATACAAGGGTAGCAACCAATTTATTCTGACTCGGCTAAAAGATACTTAAATGCAGACAATTTTTACTCTGCATTAAGATTCGTAATTTAGTCACGTCTAACTAAAAACTCGTTTTTATGTTGTAACATAATAATACAAGGGTAGCAACCAATTTATTCTAACTCGGCTGAAAGATACTTAAATGCCGACAATTTTTACTCTGCATTAAGATTCGTAATTTAGTCACGTCTAATTAAAAACTCGTTTTTATGTTGTAACATAATAATACAAGGGTAGCAACCAATTTATTCTAACTCGGCTAAAAGATACTTAAATACAGAAAATTTTTACTTTGCATTAAGATTCGTAATTTAATTACGTCCAAGTTAAAACTCGTACTTATGTTGCAACCTAATACTACAAGGATAGCAACTTTATTCTAACTCAGCTAAAAGGTATTTAAGGATTTTCTGAATGTGCAGCTCGTGCAACCGACTCTAGTAGAAAATAGCATTCCTCGCAAATTGGCAACTATAAATAGCCGGAGGACTGCGCGTTATGCATAAAACTATAAATTGTTCCATGTAATGTGAAAATATAGAAGGTATATGGAAATTCGAGCGCAAAGGTATTTATCGTAGGTTAATCTCGTTAACGTGCTCGTCCTCTTTATCACGATGTAACCAGAATACTGAAATAACGTCACAAATGATACACGTCAATTTCAGCTCTCAGGAAATGCATGTTCGTTTATTGTGCATCGAAATGGTCGCTGATCTGGTGCGTCGATCGAGAGATCGTAATACTTTCGCTCCAGTTCGCTTTGCGAGCGTCGAATTTGTTCGAGGAAATAAATTAACGTGAAAAGTGATTAAATGCTGATTGGATCGACGTAATTCGGATAGAATTCCGTATGAAATATGCTCGGACAGTGTCAAAGAAGTTCCATTTCATTTGCAAATGTTTCGCATATTAAGAACCGTGTGTTGACGGAAGGACTACGCTAATTTCTAACATTTCGACGATTCCGAGCAGCGATATCGGGTATGGAAAACGCGAATGTATGGCGATTGGAATTTTAATTGGAATAACACCCGAGGAAAACAAGCTCTTTCTATAACGATCCCCAATTTAGAAAAACGGACTCTCGATCGAGCGAGAAATCAAGTTACCTTCGTGAAATTATTTTTACGAAAATGGACGTGGACGTTTGATTACTCTGAATACGATAATTTCCATACACCAGAATTTTATTAAACCGGGAAGGCGTTGAAGTAACGTCCACTGCGATCAATTTAAACTTTCTAGTGTCGAGTTCGTTTTACCCCGGAAAACCACTAAAAATTATAAAGTCCCCGTAACTCACTATGTACACAAGCAAATTTTCATATACTTTTGTCAAGGAGTAGCTGCTTCGTCGTTTCTATTACAACGAAGAAAGTTACTCCAGCATTCAGACAAAATGCCTTGGCGTTTGTTGACCGTGGGTTAATTAAATTATTTGAATAACGTGGAAAATTTTGAGAGTTTATTTGCGGCACTTAACGTATCCATAATTTTGCCAGCGATGTCCTTGCAGTGCTCATCGTCGCAAAGTAGAGGGCTCGGGACGAGAAGAATCCTGTGCGAAATTAGAAGCAACGAGATCACCGGTGCCGGGTTTTTAGGTTTTCCGGGGAGCGAGCGCGTTGCACCGCGCGCGTTGCAGCCCGGGTTGCACTCGTAAATAACAGTTTCGCAAGGGTGTCGCATAACGTCTTCCCTCGACACGGGCTCGGTTTCAGCGGGGTTTTTGCCGGGTCTCGGTGGTCGTGCGAGTGCCGGACCACGCTGGCAGCGTTTGCACGCGCGTGTCTCGGCTGGCGGCGCCAGTTTCTCTTTACTAGTTAATAAACTAACGCGCCGCGAGAGAAACAGGGAGTCGAGGGTCCCCTCGGTCTGAATGGAAAACTTGTATTAAAGTGTTCGTCCGGGTCGGACCTCGGCGAAGTTCCGAGCCCGAGCCTGAACTTGGCTTCTCACTTTATGAAATACAACCCAATGTCCGCAGTGGCTCTTTACTCGCGGGGAACTCGACTGCTTTCAGAGGAAAGAGAAGGGCGGTGGTAGACGTTCGCCTAGATGGCACGCTACCGATGAAGAAGCGAGAAAGAGTGTCGAGGAGCAAGAGAGAGAGAGAAAGAGAGAAACACGGGTCGAAATAGATAGAAGGGGCAAGTGCTTGCCGCATCCGTAGCTCCGAAATCATTTCGTGCTCAGACTTCGAGTAAACTATCTATCTTCGAGTAGTAAATCGACAAACCCTCCAGAATTCACCGCTCTTTCGACGTGCATCTTCAGATCCGCTCTCCCTCTCTCTCTCTCTGTCTTTCCTCGTGTTCCTCCCGACTGCCCCTCCAACCGACGCATCTCCACCCCCTTCTTCTTCCCTAAGGAACGCTCGGTTACTGCAACCTCGAATGTCGCGAGAAGAAAACTGTACGGACACACGCTCGACTTGCCATTGGAATTTTTCGAGAGAACTTGCCGGTACACACAAGTGGAAAACTCGAGGAGTCGACGAGACGGCACGGCCAAATAAAACTCCGAAGATTCCTTCACGATCGCATGATAATTCCTGCGGGGACGACCTAACCCATCCCCGAGTTTGCTCGGGTGGTCGCGATACGCTCGAACAATCGCTTTCAAAAGTATCTCTTACGAAGAGCATCGGAATAGTTAGTTGTACGAGTTCGAATAGATCTTTTGTCTGTTTAGAGATCATCCGGACGCGATCCATGCCAATTTCTCGTCATTTTTCGATCGTCTTTTTGTAAGTGAAACTGCGGGCACAAAGGGTTGAGGCGAGTCTCGAGTAAAAGACGTTTCTTGGCTGTGTGTTATCGTTCCATGCGTGGCTTTGTAATGTCAGCCATGCATAATACTAATGTTTTGTATTTTTATCGCCTAAACACGATTTATGTCGATATATGATAATTTTTAGTTGTTTTTGTGCAGAGGATCGATACAGTCAATTATAGTCTTTCTAGAGGCAATCTGAACATAATTTTCATTCAGCTTTTTGGAAACGTAACTAAGAATACGAGTGATGAACGGAAGTATTGAGAGGAACACTTTACACTTTTCGCCTGTGAGTTATTATTCAATTTCAACTCTCCGACTATGGCAACTTAAGCGATTACGCACTTGAACGAGTTAACGTGTCTTTCTAGAGTCCATTTGGTACAATTTATGCGAATGTCTAGCAACTTTAGCGCATGTTTCTGGAAATAAAGTTTCGAATGCCAACGGTTAACGCGAACCTTCAGAGAAATAACTTAGAGTTTTTGACCTAAGTGTAAATTCGTGTTCTGTACGAAGGAGAGTTACGAATTAATTTGTAGATTTGTTCACGCTAAACCTGTCACGATCGGTTAAATAACTGTTACCAGACTTCTTATTTAACGATTACCAAAGTTATAAATTTGCTTTAAAGAAATTTCTTAATTCAGTCGTATATTGTAATAAAAATAGTTGAAATCTAAATAAATCTAATCTTGTTGTTCTATACAAGTAAATTTTACTGCTCCGTAGATTTATCGTTGAAACGTAGATCGGGAGTAGCCAAAGTTTCGCCTCCATACTATTTACGCCACTATTTTCGAGGAACGTACCAGAGTAAAACGAACGCGATCGAACTCGCCGGAAGCGAAGTTCCATTTCCGTCGGCCATAACCGTCGTGTTTTTCTTCGGCGATCGTAGGATCGGCTCGTCGATCTCCGAAATCACGGCGCCGGTTTTTGCGGCAGTCGGCCGCCGTCACGGAGGTTATTACCTTTTTGGATGTTAGATGGACGGCGATAAGTTATCGCGGCGGTATAGCCGCCTATCGGGCACTGTCACTGGCCCGTACCAGTAGGATATTGTTTTTAGGCTGCGGTTTTGCCCGGTGTACCCTCCTGGGAAATTGGACCTGGAAGCGGGCACGCTGGCAGCGCGCTCGCCGCTCATTTATTACCGTTGCTTTACCTCTGGGTGGCCAAATTTACCAAACGCTGCGGTCCGAGCTCCGAATGCCTCCCATAGAAACGCGCCGCTCCGCTCTGCGCGCCGCGCGTCGGTTCAACGACGTCATTCGACGGGTACACGGTTGAAAACCGAGCGACGAATTGGCACGTCGCCCGTGATCCCGGTCTATTAGTCAAAAAACGTTTAAAAAATTCCGACCCGCCGCGATCCGCTGTCCCCCGCCCGCGTGTGCGCGCTTTTCAACGCGCGCGCTACTGTAAATTTGATCGAGTGTCGGTGTATTATTGATATCCGGGCCGGGTCGGGCCGTGCGGTGCCGGGCCGCGGCGCGTATTGCTATAATTGGATAGAATGGCGGTCTCGCGGCCAATCGAAACGCGACGCAACTCGCCGCGCCCGAATCCGTCGAGGAAAAATATCAAATAATACACCGACCGGTAACATTGGCGTGCGCGCGCGCGGCCGCCCCGCTGGATGCGCACTTAATTTCAATTTATCCGCGTTATATATCCAATCCTGCCAAACCTGATCACACGGTCTATTAACTCGGAAAAATACCGAGCTGGGAAGCTTCGTTGTCCTGGCGGCGGCGGCGGCGGGTTTTCGATAGTCTTGGCCAGGGATGCCGGGCCGCGGTGTCGTTATAATTGGACGAAATTGGGACTGTCCTCGGGCCCCAGGCTCCGAGACATTGTAAAGAGATCGCCGGAGATACGAGTGACGCGGGCCCGATCGAACGAGACCGGACGGCTGAAAATCAGGTTTGGTTTCCGGCGGAGACGAGCTGCAGATTCTTTCGCGTTTCGAGGAAGTCCCCTAATCACCCGGACACGGTCACCATCCGGAAATTGCTTGCGTCTAGCGAAGATCGTTCGACGCGCCTAATCGGCTCATCGAAGTCGTGCAGGACCGTGATTAATTTTAGACCGGGATAGTTACGCGTCGCTTGTCCTCGATCTTTCGATCGTTCTTCAAAGACGGTTTCGTCGTTGCGTCAAAGGTCAATGTTATCGAATATTCCGTATCCCGAGCTGTAAATGGAACATATATACTATGCAAGGAATTTTTATGTACTTTAATATATATATAAATGTTGACGCGTAACATTTTACAGATCCTAAGGTCATATATTTTGGCGCCGCGTAGGCCGGGAAGTTCCGTCTTTTTACGAATTCAAACTTCAGCAAACATTTAAAGACTTCGACGACTATTTCGAGATCTTTAGGGTCGTACGATTTGCAGTTGTCTCTGGCGTTTTCTTCTTTTAGCATCGAACCATCTTCCTGATCAAACGCGTAAAGATAGATCAGGTTTCTTACTGCACATCTCAACGATGCCTAAAATGTTTCTTCGCTTGCAGTAGCTCGGAATAACGGACGAATAATAAAATTCTGCTGATAGCCATAAAATTTAAAGTTCGTCAGTCCTTGCTTGTTAGAATAAATTCCCAAAAATTGAATCTGGATAAATCAATTATTAGAGTCGCTGTCGAATAAGAAATTTATTGTATTTTTTCGTCGAATACGCGATTGTATCTGCAATATATAAGAATAAAATTCACGTTGTATTAACAAGTCGCGAAAAGTTGGGAACGTTATAGCAGGCGATGTGTGCAATGACAGCTCGAAGAATAGAGAGATTACATGGAAAAATACCACGCGAATGCAGGATGCAATCTTCTTGTGGTTTGTTTTGTATTACGGCGAAATTTCGTTCGAATTTCGGCTGCGTACGCGTGCTAGTGAATAGGGCTTGGCTAGTGTGTTTGTTCATTGTTTGCCATTTCTACTTATTGCAAACGCGGGGATACGCGTGCAAAAGGCTGACTTTCAATACAGATTATTCGAAATCACAATTCTACAGAGAAAAACGTTGTTCGAGTTTTTATTTCGGTATTGTGATCACAACAAAACACTGCATCGTTATTATAACAAAGCGGAGCTCTATGGAAAACGTTCGCTGCAAAATCATCGCATACTGTAAATAAATTCGCACTCTTATTAATCACTTCGTGTCAATCACTCCTCTACATATCGGGTGACGCGTTTCATATCTTTTAAAAAAAAAATTACTAAATTTGCATTCGTGGACGAGCAAAATGTTATTAAGCACTGAACGAAATATGTAGAAAACTTCGTCCAAACAGATATAAATTAACCCTTTCGCGTTCATAAAAGATAAAATTATTTTATTATCGCATCGGTACTTTCGAAGGAGACACACGTTCTTCCCTGGTAAACGAAAGGGTTAAATATCGAATAGGTACTCCCAGCAAATTGCACGAGGATGAAATTCCCTGAAAGGTTTACGTCCTCCTTGCACAAAATTTTTAATAAATTAAAGTGTAATGAAAATAGTTAACAAATTTAATTATTCCCCGTAGCACGAAGCTTTCCGGAATTTGTTCAGTCATAAACGATTTAAGATTCGATCTTCCGTAACACAGCGGTGCAATCGATCGCAGATATTTTTTTGCGCAAGATATCGGATCCTTTTTCTTTTTTGTCTTATGCGAACGATGTTGCCGGTAGCTGCCTTCCGAATCGAAGTCAACCGGGTGGAATCTAATTCCGTGGGAATCTCGCGCAATTACACGAAGAAGGAATTCTGGAAGAGCGGTCGGTTCAGCAGGAAATTTGAATCTCGAACACAGAAGAAAATCAGCGCGCGTCGGCTCCGTAAATTTCGGATTTGGGACTGGCTTTCTGCTCGAAAACTCCGTTCAGACCTCGGAGGTTATCCAAACGAAGTCGCGAAAGCGGTGCAACGTAACCGGATACCGGGAGACCGGTAAACGAATCGTCGGCGAGATTGACGGGATCGGTAATCCGCGGGGCGATCGCTGCCTTAAAACGATGTTTATCACCGTTACAACGTTATTATGATGCGAAGCGGTGGTCACTATAAATTCTTCCCGCGACAATACCCGGTCCAATTAATATCTAGAATGGACTAATTACTGCACAAATTACAGAGTCTCTATCCGGTTCGGTGCACCGGTGCGACGGTATATCGGTCATCGATTATCATCGCCGGTTATTTACCGCCGAATTGAATAATAGCGCGTGCGCGCCTATCCAGCTCCGTGGGACTCCTCCTTTTTCCGTCGGAGTCGTTCGCAATTATTTCGGGGTACGCGAACCCGACAGCGGCGATCGTCGTCGGAATACTTTTCGAGCGGACCGAGGCGGCGCGGCGCGCGAGTCGTCGTTGTTGCGCCGCGATACGCTATTAATATAAATACTGTCCGTGACAACACTCGGTTCAATTAATTCCCAGAAACGTGTAGCTAATTAGAGCGCAAATTACAGAGGCTCACTGCTCGCTCGAGTGCGCCGCTATTACCGGGCCTGGTACACGTGTACGTACGTACACGGACGTATGTGTGGACGCGCGAGCGCGGGACCCGACGATTATCGTCGCTGTCGGCCGATTATTTGTCACCGAGTCCCGATCGTCGACAAGATCCAGCCGAGCGGTTTTTTCTCCCCCGATACCCGGAGCGTTTTGTCACGGGCGCGTTTCATCGGATTCGGTATCGGTGGAATGCGGAATTTGCAAAAACAACCGCCGAAAACACACGCGTCCGCGTTCCGAGCACGAGCAGTGTGCGGCCGCGTGTACACACACGCCACACGGCCGGACACTCGAAACCGTTCCGAACGGATCCGCAGTCGATTCGCCGATGAAATGGATGGGATTCCGAGAGCGAAAGTGCCGCTAGGACATGGACACCGCCACCTTCTCTATCCCGTTCTTTCTCTCCTGCTCTCTCTCCCTCTCTCTCCCTCTCTCACTCTTTCTCTTCTCTCTCTCTCTCCCTCTCTTTTTTTTATTCCGCCACCGAACCGAAAACCGTGAGGACAGCGCGACACACAACCATATAACAGCCGTAACGAAATGTGCACTGTGCAAGCGTATTTTTTAAACGAATAGATATTCCCACGGCCCAGCTCCGGCGATCGATTCGTCCACTTCGACTCGATGGCGCACTCCGCATCGCCAACACACCGGCCCGATGAATTAGAGCAGCGATTCTCTAATTCAGACTCTAATCCCCGCCACCGCTGCTACTACGGCTACTCTTTGACAATGAGTCTCGGAGAATGGAAATAAATCGGTGAGAGCCGAAAAGTAGGTTCCCGTTTCGTTGGGGGAACAAACCGAAATTTTAGCGGGCTGTGTAATGTGCTGGTTCTTGGCGACCGCGGTTCGCGACTCGAAAAGTATGTCATCGCGAGACTTTGTAATACAAAATTTTTAACTCCACGGCAAAGAACGGGGGCTAAATAAATATATATTTTCCCTAGTAAGGGTCCTCGCAAGACGAAAATATTTTCGTAGTTTTGCGTTTCGTTTGATCCTCCTTTGTACCTCGCGTTTGTCAAATCCGCGGTACAGTTATAAATAGGTTAATTTATTATTTCAACCCTTTTAATTCCTCGTTAAGGATTTGTTTTCACCGTCGTTATTTTCTGAGATACGATTTTAACCCCTTGCCCCAGAACTACGAGACAGACTCGTGATCAAGATTTCGAACTGAATCTTCTAAACATGTATTTCCTTAATTTTCTTTAAACGGAAATAACATTTTATTTAATTGTTGATCGTATACGGTCATTGGAGAATAGCTAGGCATGCAGGAAGTACAAATTTGTCTTTTCTTTTTGTCGTTCTACGTACAAAGAAAGTCTAGTCACTGTTATTGTGGAATAAATCGTAGGCCAAGGGGTTAAGCAGACAGGGTTAGACAGGGTTATGCTTGTGTCAAATACAATGTATCAAGCGTTCTAATACCTTGGCAAGTACGACCAAATTATAAATTATAGATGGAAAAATATGATTAATAAAAATCGACGGATATGGATAAAAACCGTACCTAAAGAGAAAGATCGATAAATTTTACTAAATAGCACAGGGAATGCATATGAAAAATACGACAACGAAGATCCGTAAATAAGGGTTGAAATTCACCGGAAAAATACGATCTATAAACATTGATAAATACAGATTGAAACGTAGCTTATCGTCGTCGCTTGTCCGGAACAGCCTTACTTGAAAGTTTGCAAAAAGCAAAACGCATTTCACGAAACGGCGAGGGTAAGGGTCAAAGAAATCGTTTGGCAAAACGCGAGGAGTATTCGTTACGGCAGCCACCCGCTGGTTTCCGTTTCGAAGAGGATCCTCGACACCGCGGAGCGTATTCGAAACAGTTGGCAAACGAGATTCGTTTGAAAATATTCGCGAGCCGGCGTTTTCTCACGATTTAGAGGTGTTCTTAGAGAGTCGACGGGAACGCGGGCGAGAAGCTTGAAGGGGAACAAGGCGGTGTCTGGTCGCGAAGAATTCGCTTTTACGAGATTCCGGCGGAAAGTCCTGAAATCGCGCGAAATGAACGCGGAGTGCGCGCCGGGCGCAGCCGGAATCTTGTAGATGCATATCAATGCAGCCTGGAATTTTCATTACGGGATCGAGCGATCGCTCGACGATCGTCATGGCGCCCCAGCCTCGGCGGAGGACGAACCGGATTTCCGTAGCCGTTCCCTATCCCCGTATCGGGATACGCGTAGATAGTGATCGATCGGGAATCACGGCTGGGTCGCGTACACAGGCATAACGAGCCCCCGCTAATAACCGAGGCAGCGTGATAACCGAAACGAAATTATAATAATTCCGGCGAAATTAGCAGCAAGTGCCGCATTAAACTTCGCTACACGTTTATCTCGGAAGATAGGAAAATTCCGCGCGGTAATGCCTGAAATTATGGGCCGGCGGATCGCGTTTGCGAATTTCGGTCGGCTGACTGTTTGTCCGGATTACAAATGTACCCGGGAATCATTTACCCGCCTATCAGACGCGCAAAACTCTGCTCCTCCTCCTCCTCCTCCTCTCTCTCTCTTCCTCTCTTTTATGTTTTCCCCTATTCTCTCGGTCTCGCTTTCGTCTCGTTTGCCCTGCGGAGAAACGGAAATTCGAGCACGAAAAATCCTTGTTAATGCGTTTTGCCGGAACGAATTACCTCAATTGCAGAGATTAATATTACTTTCTGCTACATCTGCCCCGGGTGCAACCTCCTCTGGTCTTTTCCGGATTTCCTCTGCAACGAGTTGGAATTTTAAAAGCCCGCCGCCCTGTCATGCTGGTACGCAAATACTGCTTGCGAGTGCGTTGCGGTGTACAGACCGGGCAAGGTCGATCCACTTTGCCGGAAAAAAAAGATCCTGCAGACGAAACTAAATAATAGTTTAACGCCGCGCGTACGTCGAAAGTCAAACTGACCCATTGCGAACGTGTCCGTTGCGATTACCGGCCACGTGACCGTGCACGGTTTGCGGAAAATTGTAGAATTACATTTATTCTTGCGAAACTTAAGAGGCACGTTTCACGCCGTTTATCTTCCGACGAAATCGATTTGTCGTAAACGCATCCGAGCGGTTGAACGCGCGTGAATTTTTAACGCGATCGAGATCTGGATCGCGAGTGACCCGGAATCGGCAGGACCGAGGTGAAGCTCTTCGTCGAAAGACCACGGCGCTAACGTGTATTAATATAGTCTGCATATACCATGATTCTACTGGTAACAAGTATTGATGACGTTACGGCATCATTTATCACGCTGTCAGCGGCGTTATCGATCCTGCCATCCGATTATTAAATCCAAAAGAAAAAGCTGCATCGCCGCGGGAGCGTTTAGTCGCGCTGAAACCCTGCTCTAATTTCGAATCTCATTTTCTCGGTGAACGAGGGTACGCGCGCAAACAGGTTTCGCGGCGCATTTTCTTTTCTAAATATTCGGTCTAACGAGGGATCGCCGGTTAACAGGGTGGCGGTTTTTTGAAAAATCGATAGCATGTTGTCGAGCCAGAGGGGTTACCTCATCGTCGAAACAGAGGTGCTCTAATTGGTATTTGGCTAGTGCTGAGCAAAGAGAACCGAGATAACAGTGATTCTGCTTACCGTGTTTAAAGCGGAGCACAATGAACGCCGGTTCGCGATAAGCCCTTAAAATGCTTGTTAGTACAGTCGTATTCCACGGCTGCCGTGTATCTCCATCGAGATCTATTCAGTGTCCGAGCAAACAGCGTGTAATGCGCCGAAAGTAAGACACGAAGAAATATCGAAAGACAATATTTGCTTTGCACCCGGTCCGAGGCCAAAGTGGAGACCGAGCGGTCGCAGGTTTTCTGCGTAAGCGCAAATCGCCTCTATCCGGCGAACGACGCTCGTTTCTCTCGTATTTGTGTCCAGTCGGTGGCGTCAGCGAATCGTCAGGACCGCGCTCCTTGCCCCCCCAACCAACCCCCCCTCTATCCCACGGTCTCTGCCATTATCGCGTCGCTGATAGTCGAATAAGCAGTCCACAGCCGGAATTTCGAGCAGCCCGAAACGGCCATGTCCCTGGCAAAGTGCAAAGATCGAAAACTATTTTCGAGCGACTCCCCCGAGCCACGCCGAAACTCTGACCAACTTGGCAACCGTTCCGTTTAAACCGTTTCCATTCCGCGTGCTGTCGAACCTTTTGCCAGACGCTTGGCTCGAATACAATTTAGCAGAACTGCATTTTCTCCGCCGTATACGGCACGCGCAACGCGAGAGATTGCGCTCGATGCACTCGATACTCCTTGTCCCGAAATGTTAACCCATTAAGTCGCAGGCAATGCGACCAGACCGTTTTTACATAACGTTTGCCCGTAGCGCCGTTTCTCATGCGAAACTTCGGCTCGTTTCTGTTCTAGAAATCTTGAACGTCGCGCGGTGATGCATTTTTCGCGACGAGCGTTTGCGCTTTCTTTGCCAAATTGCATTCGATCGATAGTCTTGAATCGAGTACAATTTCAAGTGTGCATCGATACGCTGTTGTTTGAACAATTAGAATATTTATTTGCATTTTTAATGGACATTTTGGTTTTGCAGAGTTTTTGAACTGGTTCGAATAAGTTTGAGAAGATATTTTCGAAATGGTGAATATGCTATGGGGTTTTACACGTACCTTAGATTAGGACTTACTTTAGACTTAGGTTGCGGGCATGTTCGTTATACGTTTGCAAGCACGGAGAAACGTGGTTTTGTCAGAACGGTTAGAGTTTTAGATATCATTCTGTCCAATGAAAAATTAACTGTTTCCGGGATTTCATTCTGTCCACTTTAGCGAACGCGATGTGCAGCGTTAAACTTTCGTGGGATCTTTATAGTACGAATGCATAAATTTCCGCAATCTCGGAATTAAGTGAGCGACCTTTAACCCTCGGACAACGATCTTCGGGTCCACTTTGATCCGACTCTCTAGAGACTCCATATAACTTCTTATCTTTCTAGCTATCCAAGCTATTCCCATGGGATCTAATCGACGCATCTCGAAAATATTTTTGTCCTCGATTTGCCCGGCAAAAACAGCCTTAAACATTTATAGATAGTCGATGTACCATCAAAGACAATAATACGTAGTAATCTTCATAATTAATCCTTTTTTTTTAATTTCGTTAGAATAAACTCTTGGTTTTCGAAATCTAACAATTATCTCGCATGACACAGAATTTTAACCATTCACAAATCACCTTTTTTCAAATTTCTTCTCAACACCTCTTTACCATTTTAAGCGTTTTATTTTAAACGTACCTTTTCAGGCTATCATTCACCGTTCGATTTACCAATTTTTTAAAATTCTTTCTTGAAATTACATCACGCGACTTTCATTCTATGAATCAAAAGACAGACTCTGCCATCGTTGAGTTAAACAATTTCTCCCTGTAATTTAAAGCAAAGTAGCTGAGCACGAGCAAATTGCTTATCCAAGCAAGACAAAAATTAATACCACAAAACGTAATCCGTATTTAAATTGACAATTAAAAACAATGAGCCACACTCGACGTAAGAGCCAATTTTAACCCCTTGCCATATTAAGACGAGTCAGGCGCGTGCCGAAGATTTTAAACAAAGTTTACCAAATGTAAATGCAATGCCTTTCTTTTTAGACAAAATGCAACGTTATACTTTTTAAATCAAATTTATTAATTTATTAAATTTTTTCAGCATCGAAGTCAATGCAGCCGTACTTAAAATATAAATTTTCATTTTTCTTCTGCAACATTTCTGACGACGAAGACGTTATAATATCTGTAGTGGCAAAGAAAGCAATATGGCAAAGGATTAAAAATGTTTGAACCGAACAAAATTGCACGCCGTCGATATGATCGAGATCCGAATGAAACGTATTCGGTATTTACGAGTTTCGTAGCAGAATCGTTAGAAGGCCGTTGGCTTTGTCCCCGGTTTCGGATTGTTAGTAGACAATCCGGGGACAAAATTTCCCAGAAAATAAACGGGGTAAAAGTTCAAAGAAGAAGCCACGGAGGAAACGAGCTGGACAGTGTACAGTGCGATCCCGCAGCTAGTTAAGAACTTCTTCGACGGCAGTCTCGTCGAAACCGAAGCCATTGTCAGGTCATAACGATGTAATAATAAAACCGACGGTCTAACGATCGGATCGTGTTTCCCGGAGGCGCCGCCCTCCCCTCCCCGAACAATGAAACGTAGATTTTCTTTCCGGACATAATCAAGCAATCCAATTGTGGTGACTTACCGCGCGGGGATAGTATAACCGTTCCCCCATAAACTTTCGAGACAGATTCTCGCGCACACCGATCGTTCATTTAATTCGCTCTTTTTTACGGCGAAACTCCGGTTTATTGGTCTCGCCGCGCGATTACTTCACGCGTCGTTCTTCTCGGCGGCTGCGGCCTCGTCTGATAAAACTGTTTTTCCCTCGGCGCGAATCGATCCGCCAGGGCGAATTTGTTACATCGGCTTTACAACGCGGCGTTCTTTATCGCGCGGAACCCGGCTGATTTTCCATGCCCGTGAATAATGATCACTGAAAAATGTCCGGGCACCGCGAAGAAACGCGCGCGAACGCTCGCGAGACATTTGCTTTCACGGACGATTGGCTGGTTAGTGGATGGCGGTCTAACGCGAGGACACTGTGTACACGTATAGAACCGCGGTGAATTATTGGCCAAGTTCCTCGCAGGAATAACGGCGCGACCGGCCTTCTCCTTCGAAGGAAGATCGGCTCGCGGATACGCGAAAAAGTAATTTGCGACCGGATCCCTCGAGGGTCACCATAAAATTCCACTTTTTGGCTTGCTTCCTCCGCGCCGCACTCCCGGTCTGCCGCGCGCGCTGTATCGGGACCGAAACGAGAGGCCAATTATAATTCAGTATAAAAATGCATAGCGAAAACTGCGGACGAGTGTCCGGCGAAATAAAACCGCGGACTCCCGTTAATTCGACGGCCGTTCGATCTGGTTCGAAAAAATTAAATTTATAGACCGGAGCTAATTTATAATGAATCAAGAAATTCATCGACCAAGTTTCTTTTCTCGAGAACACTTATCTTGCTTACACCGATATTCTAAGCAACATTTTCCTTTATCTATTCGCGATTCGACACTTCGTTTTATAGTTATTAACGAAAAACATGGGCCAATGGAAACGTAGCGAGGGGCGGTTCAAATAGGGGTGAGTTCAATGAGGGGCGAAAACGCGATTCAAATATTATCAACAAACGAAGCCCTCGCTATGCTGCATAATGCAATGCGCGTCAAGTAGTAAAAATCAATAGCGAAACTGGCAACTTACGAAACCAACGAACGCAAAAAGTAGTATCGTACGTCTGCCATCTTGTTTCTTTGAGTTTATCAAAAATACCGCGTTTCGCCATACATGATCGTCAAAATTACAATTACCCTTGCATAATATTCGTTGCATCAACCCTTCGAGTGGTGTCGGTGTCTACTCCCAACTTCCGTATCAAAATCGTGGTACACTTATGCCGATTTCAACGATTAAATCGAACGTTTTAATTAGTGAATTAGGATCAACGAAAAGGCTAACGTATCCGTAACACTCACCGCTAAAAATATACGTAAAATATTGGTAAATCGGATTACCCTAAACGTCATCAATCATAAAATAGTAAAAGGTGGGTCGTTTTCACGGAAGTAGAAACAACGAACAAAATCGACGCAAGAATGATTATAATTGTTTCCCTGGCGTTGAACGAAGTGGCATTCGAAGTGCTAATGGTACGAGCTTGTTGTTGGTAGCAGTTTCTACGATCGAGACCATAAAGCTTGATAACTTACATAAACATCGTACTGCGAATCGCATGACGTAGAAATAGCAGGTGTACCACGCGTACCGGTGGACCCTTGCGAGGTTAAAAACCCCATTAACGGTACGGAATGCGAGAATAGCTCGGTTACAAGTGTGCGAACATTATGAAAATCGGTCGGTCAGGTGGAATCGAGTTAAAACGGATCACCGTTTCAACCCTTACGGTATTCTGTCCATACGGTTTCAGTTCAGCAAGAAATAAACGGTCGACCGAAGTCACGAAGACGTGGGAACGCTTCTCTATGTTAATCGCGCGTCTTCATCTGCGGAAGGAATGGAGACGTCAACGTGAAATGCATGTTGGAAAATGTGTATGATTAGAATCAGCTTAAGAGCTTGTTACTTTAAACGATTTCTAAGCTGATTGAGCTCTGATGATTCGAATCCGGAGGCATCCGACAATTATTCTATTAGAGGATCACCGGGAGGATTGAGTTTTGAAGATTAGAATCCGAAGGTATTCAACAATTATTCCGCCGTGTCCTCTTAACGAGGATAACCGGGAGGATCGAGAATCGAAGATTAGAATCCCCGAAGACGCCTAAGAATTAACGATAGAAGAAAAAGATTGTCGCAGCAAATTAGGCGAAGACGTTATCGGATGGACGTAATGTAACTAATTCAGAGCTGAAACCTAAAATTGAAAATTAAACATTATCGGTTTCTAATATGTCTTTTATAATTATGCAGATTAACCTGTTGCCATAGCATTTTCTTTAAATTACTATAACATTTTCTACTGTTTATCCAAATACCGTAAACACGGTCAAACGATCGCAATTATTTTCCTGGTTGCCGATGTGCTTAAAAGGGCTTCTTCGCATTAACTTTCAAGAGTCGAAGTCACGTTTCGTACTGGTTTTGTACAACAGCTGGTATTCGCACAACACGGTCCGTTTTAGTCGTAACTATGGTGTTGTATGGGTAATACTCGCATACCTACTGTATAATAGTGCAACGCGGAGCGGAAAATACAAGACGGCAACGCGAATGGGATCGGGGATTCAGCGGGAACGGTGCGTGCAGCGACGTCGTGTATCGCCACGGTCGATCTACCGTTCGTTATTAATATCTTATTTTGCACGAGCATAAATATCGCGTGCTCGATGGAAAAAAAATCGCGTTTGTTAATCGAGCGAGAGAACGAAGTTCACGGAGTTCTCCTTTTACCTGGTCGGCGCGCTGTCGTTCCGACTGGTTCCTTTTCTTACTGAACGAGCGCGTTCTCGTTTCGAGTCTCTCTTTCTCTTTCCCGGTCCTCGTTCTCGGTTGTATCTCTCTCTCTCTCTCTCTCTCGCCCTCTCTCTCTCTCGTTCTCTCCCTCGCTCTCCAGGCAATCTCGTTCGCCAGAACTCATGTTAATTTGCATAGCCACTTCGAGGGCCGAGGTACGATCGCCGGAGCCCATCGTATCGTTGTAACTGCGGCAATATCGCGTCGATGCGAAACTATCGCGGTGCGAACCGCCGCGAAAAGATACCTCGATAGTTCTCGTTTTTACGGAATCGTCGAACGATCGCTTCGAGCGTCGACCAGCAGGTTTCAGATCGACCGATCGTTCGTTTACACCGCGTAATTTCTTCATTAGAACCGGCCCACCGCGATTCCGCGCGTCTCGGCGATGCGAGAGCGAGCTTTCGCGCCGATTCCCAGTGATTTTATCGCGCGATCATTCTTCTGCGAAATGGCTTTCCACCATTTTCGATTCCGCACCGTTCCGTGCCGCGATAGCCCTTCGAACGAGCTGCTATGCAATAGGGATCGATTAACTGTTAACAGACGACGACCGCGGGGTTTTCGGGTTCGGAGGCGAAACGGTAGCTAAACGCATAACAAATTTCTAATTTATAATTATACATTTGTTATCTGTGTACTCGTGTGATGAGGGTGCTCTTACAGACTTTTATCATGGAGAAGATCGAGGATTATCGGAGAACTAACATTGCTAAAAAATCTTACGTTGTTCTCCGTGAAAGAAAACGCAAAACTTCAGGCTTCAATGACTCATTGAAATCCGCGCAGCTTCCGAGCAACGATTGTTCGATGATCATAGGTATAACTGTTTAAAGCTTCAGCTGATCCCCACTTAAGTCGTAGTTGCTGTTCAAAATGTTCTCGTTCGATAACGTTATAATAATTCTTATACTTGTACTGATCACACAAATTTTTAGTTACTTCACATATTTCACGAAATGCGTTAAAGCACTCCGAACGAAATTTCGTGGCTGCTAGTTTGGCAGCCAAAGTGTTAATGGAAGAACACGCACTCTTATTATTCTTTAACACGTTAAGCGTCACGCCGAATTTCTGTGCCGTTCCGTTCAAGCCACGATTAGCCGTCAGGCGGGCCTTGCCGGGCCGCTCGCCGATAGACGAATCAGAGTATAAACAGTCGGGTAACGTAATGCGCTTAACGTGTTAAGCAGAGCTCTCAAAATCTAGGCTAGCATATCAGGGGACTTCAGGATGCTACCTTC